>CM035159.1:119641293-120211938 GCA_020205615.1 Panax quinquefolius | reverse complement strand
ATATCCCACATTCGTTGTAAAAATATCACCATTATTATATTATTAAAATATAATAATATATTTAAATAATTATTTTATCGAAAAAGATAAAATTTCAATTTTCAACAATTGTCACAATAAAAATTTTCTCCATCTATATCCACATAAAATCAATATTTTTCTCATCATATGAATCAATAATTAATTATTCACAAATAATATTATAGAATCACAATATTGACAACCAGGCAGTTCCCAGGAAAGAGGGGGCTTTTGTAAGACCCCAAATTATTAATAAATAAAATTTATTTTCCCCTATTTATTATTTTGAAATAGTAAAGGTTGATTTGATTAATGTGGATAGTTATGGGTAAAATATGCAAATATTTCGAATAAGCGAAGTGGTTATAAAATATTCATTATTGTTAGAGGAATATTAGTTTGGTCGTGGAATATTAAATCTTTGTCGGGAATATTAAATGACTCGCCATATGATCTTTTGATGAGGAAAATATTGATTTTATGTGGATATAGATGGAGAAAAATTTTAAAATGACAATTGTTGAAAATTAATATTTTATCTTTTTACGATAAAATAATTCGTTTAAATATATTATTTTAATAAAATATTAACGGTGATATTTTTACAATGAATGTGGGATATATGAGTATATGAGGAGGAAGAGTATTTTGTTGCATTAAATGATTAACACATGTTTTGTGTGTCGGTGGACCCCATTTCTTGGTTGAAATTTGATTATAACTTTTGTAAAATTGTCCGTATGTGGATTTCGGTCACTTTACATTTGGAATTTGGAAAAACTTTCTTACGAAAAGTTGTAGAAATTGAATTTCTTATAAAAACTTGCGTGATTCAATTTTTCTCGATAAAAGAGCTATTTATTATGAATTATTGAAGTTTGAAGCTCAAAATAATTGATTTTGGAAGTTTAAAATATTTTTAATTACAAAACGTTTTTCCATTTTTGAAACTCATTTAACATGTGTTAGGGTGGTGAGTTGATTCTTGGATGCGTAGGAAGTTGTAGAAAAAAATTATAATATTAATTTATTAAATTTTTCTGCTTTTGGTGTTACAGCGATTTCCATAAATAGGGTGCTTAGGTTAGAATTGAAAATCACACCGAAATCAAGTTTTCTCTCTATATTATCGGCGTATTCTTGTGAGTATTTTGAGTATACTTTGAGTATTGCTATCACGGTCTGAAAGTTCAAGTCATAGCTTTATATCCTGTGTTTTAGTAGAAATCTTTGTCTTTCGAGGTAAGGGATGTTATTTTCTTCTCGAATGATATTATTTCTTCAATATCATTATCTTTGAAATATTGGTTGGAACTTTTTATCAAATTTGGAACTTTTTCATGTCGGGTTTATTATTCATGAAGTTCTTATTCACGATTCTTATTCACGAGTACTATTCACGTTAAGGGAGATGTTTTTGTGAAATTTTTATCTTTTGGTGTCAGTTACTATTCACGTGTCTGGCCTTTATTCACGTTATCTGACACTATTCACGAATACGGCACTATTCAATCTAAAAATGAAATTTCTTCTTTTCGTCCAAAATATCTATTATGGATACTAGCTTTGATTGTATCCATGTTTTGATCATTCTTGAATTTTACTTGATTATGATTATTTATGAAGTATTTTTGAACTCGATTTGTTTAAAAGTACGAATCCATAATACTTGTTCTTTTGTTTCAATCGGATTCGTTTTTCTTTGAAATATTTTTCATCATCCTCACGGTCTAAATGATGATATTCTTTGAATATCTTTGGCACAGTAGTCATGAAGATGAATGATTTTTGATGAATATCTTTGGCCCATAGTACAAAGATGAACATGTGTTGAGATGAACATATGCCGTGATGAATATCTTTGGCCGTAGTGCTGAAGATGAGCAGTGTTGAGATGAACATGGGCGATGATGAATATCTTTGGCACATAGTGCAAAGATGAATATTTGATTCGGATATATATTGATTGATGTTACGAGGGATAAAATATCGACGATGAACTTTTAAATTCATATATAGAAGATAGTAGTTTGCATTCTCTACTTAACTCTTCTAATGAATTGTTGTTTCAATGCAGTTGTTGATTTAAAAGCGGTTGTCTATTGTATTACATTAGATTTTTCCACTGTTGAAGACTAACAATAATTTGTTGTATATTATCTTAGTCATAATATTCTTTCTTTGGGCTAGTTGAGCTCACCCTTTTCTTTGTTGTTCCATTTTTCTTCTCGGGAGGCGAGAATGTAGCAATCTTAGTTGGGGTATGGAATGAAGGTTACAGAGAGAGTTGTTTAGTAGTCCTCACCATTTTTGTAAAATAATGTATCAATAATTATGATGGGGATTTATTTGCGTGTGGATATTATCTAGATGGCAATATCGTATTTAAACTCAAAGTTAATATGTTGTAATAATAAAGTTGTAGTTATTTACGTACCATGTATTTGGCGACTCGAGAATGGGTTGGATGGAATGGACTATTTTGGGGGCGTCACAACTTTCGATAAGAATTTCTTCTTCTTGGCGTTGATTAGGTGACCAAACCTCTCCTTGGCGAGCGAAACTTTCTAGACATTGCCAATAATGTTATCTAATAATATTATTCGGATAATATGAATTATTGCCGATAATGAAAATCTTGTGTAATGACAATTATTGGAACAACAATATAAAATATCAACGCAAACAATTATTAAATCGATAAAATCTTTGAGCGATAATTCTTTGTAACCATTATTGAGTAGTGCGCCTTCTACGTAAGAATAAATAATTGGTGCAATCTGATACCACTCATATTTTAACCACCAAGAGTATTTTAACAAGTATTAATCTGTAACAACTACTGTAGTTATTTTTAAACAACTTATATTTATGCGTTTCCTTCATCCAATCGTTTTTTCGTTATGGGGCCCACACATGGGCTGCTTGTGGTAAATGCGAATATTCTCACAAGCATCTAATATTCCACGACCAAACGAATATTCCCCGAACAACATTGAATATTTTATAACCACTTGCTTATTTTGAAATATTTGCGTATTTTACCCCCTAACTATCCACATTAATCAAATCAACTCTTACTATTTCAAAATAATAAATAGAAAAAATTAAATTTCATTAATAATAAGTTGGGGTCTTACAACCTCCCTCCCTATGAAATTTCGTTCTCGAAATTGACGTACGTACACAGTGTTTGAAAAGGTGAGGATACCTTGCTTTCATTTCCGTTTCCAATTCCTGTCATTTCCTCTATAGAATGATTCCTCCACAAAACTTTAACTTGTGGTATGACCTTTCTTGCGTAGGGGACATTTTCCTTCCTATCCAAAATCTTGGCAGTACCTCCTCAATACGTTAAGTCTTGGCTATCTCGTCCGGTTTCTAACTTTCTATAGCGTGATTCGGGTCTTTCACATATTTACGAAGTGCGGATATGTGAAACACATTATGAACACGAGACATACTCGGAGGTAACGCTTAGCGAGTCATAGGCTACATTTCTACTCGGTCGAAGAATTTGAAATGGACCATAAATCGTGGATTGAGCTTTCCTTTCTTCCCAAATCTTGTAACTCCCTTCCATGGAGCAACTCATGACAATACATGATCCCCACACTAAATTCCACGTCCTTTCGATGAAGATCCACATAACTCTTTTTGTCGATCTTGTCTTGTTTGTATACGTTATCGAATCATTTGGATCTTTTCGGTGAGTAAATACGTCTTAACTTTCGGGTCCCAACAATGTTGCTTCACCCACCTCATCCTAACATATTGGAGAAGCGACACTTTCGTCCATATAATGCTTCAAATGGAGCCACACCTATACTTGCACGATAAGCTGTTATTGTAGGAGAATTCCACCATGGTAAATACTTATCCCAACCGCCACTTGAAGTCTAGGACATAGAGTCTTAATAGATCTTGAAGAGTTTGAATAGTCTCTCTCGATTGTCCAAAATCCGTTTGGGGATGGTATCTGCCAATAAATCGCAAATCCGTGCCCATAGCTTTTTGCAAGCTAACCCAAAATCTTGAAGTGAATCTTGGGTCACGATCCAAAAACTATGGATACTTTGGCGTGCCATACTGACCTTACAATCTCATTCACGTCTACATACTAGCAAGGCGTTCAAGGAATAAGTCTCCGTGTCGACAAGAAATGAAGCGAGACTTGGTTAATCTATCAACAATAACCCAAATAACATTGATGCCTTGAGAAACCGTAGGAAGACCCGTAATTGAAATCCATGGTAATATGTTCCCACTTCCATTTTGGAATCTCAGTGGTTCTGACGGACCCTTAGGTACTAGATGCTCCGCCTTTACACGTTGAAAAATTAAACACATCGAGATAAACTTTACAATCTCTCTCTTCATATTGATCCACCAAAATGTATGTCGAAGATCACGATACATTTTAGTACTTTCAGGATATTATTGATCCCAGTGTTTTGATAAAAATCTTGATCTTTCGAGGTAAGAGATATTTTTTTTTCTTAATGATATTATTTCTTCAATATCATTATCTTTGAAATATTGATCTGTAGTTTTATCAAATTTAGAACTTTTGGTGTGAGAGATTCTTATTCACGTATCTCGGCCTTTATTCATGTATCGACACTTATTCACGAATACGGCACTATTCATGGAAAAATGAAAATTTTCCCTTTTCATATCTATTGTGGATACTAGCTTTGATTGTATCCATGTTTTGATCATTCTTGAATTTTACACCACTTTGATTATTTTTGAGGTATTTTTGGACATGGATAAAACAAAGTACAAATCCTTAATCCTTAATCTTTGTCATTTTTGTTTCACTGGATTCGTTTCTTTAAAAATATTTTTCATCATCCTCAGTCTTAAATGATGATATTATTGAATATCTTTGGCTGTGGTGCAAAGATGAATGATTCTGAAGAATATCTTTGGCCCGTAGTGCAAAGATGAACAGGTGTTTAGATGAACATGACCAACTGATGAATATCTTTGGCCTGTAGTGCAAAGATGAATATTTGATTCCGGATAAATATTGAATGATGTTACGAGGGGATAAAAGATAGAGCGATGAACTTTTAAATTCATACATAGAAGATAGTAGTTTGCATTCTCTACGTAACTCTTCTAATGAATTATTATTTCATTGCGAATATTGATTTAAAACTTGTTGTCTATTGTATTCTATTAGATTTTTTTCTGTTGAAGACTAATGATAATTTGGTGTATATTATCTTAGTCATAATATTCTTCTTTCGGCTAGTTGAGCTCACCCTTTTCTTTTGTTCCATTTTTCTTCTCGAGAAGCGAGAATATAAGCGAGTGCGAGTCGGGGTATGGAATGAAGGTTCTAGAGAGAGTTGTTTAGTAGTCCTCACCATTTTTGCAAAATAATGTATCAATAAATGTGATGAGAATTTATTTGAGTATAGATTAAGACCCCAACTTTATAAATAAAGATGAATTTTTCTATAAATATTATTTTTGAATATTATGGAATAAATTTGATATAATGTTATAGTTGTTTCATTTATAATAATATTTATAAATTTTTTTGAAATAAATTTGTATAATGTTATAGTTATGTTGTGCAAGTTGTTATAAAATATTAGTTTGGTGGGAATATTCTTTTTGTTAGGGAATATTAAATACAATGGCTCAATCATTGGTGGACCCCTAGCGAAATTATTGTCGGATTGAAAAGCGACAAAAATATTTTATAAAAATATACTTGGCGAGGTGTTCTGTTAAAAGCTGTTGAACTACCGGTGGTAAAATGCGATGTCTGGCGTGGTTGCGTAGTAGCACACGGTATTGATTATTGATCTTTACGTGAGAAGTCACTTTCGGTATGCTCGATTATTACTTTCTGATAATTCTTTGCATCATATCTCTTATATTATTGATTCAATTATTGTCACGATATCATACATATAATATGTTATAGTATTAAATCAATAATTGAGGCGACAAGTTATAAATGATTAATAATTGTTGAAAGATTAAATATGTGTTGATGAAAAAATAAAATGATTTGTGGTAAGTTTGATTATTTTATAGGGGGGGCTCGTATATGTCATCATCTAAGAAGTCTCTTAAATTCGATAGTAATTACCTTAAATCGATAGTAATTACCTTGTGAATAATAGTATACCTTAAATCGATAGTAATTACCTTCCGTCGATAGTAATTACCCTTGTGAATAGTATTTACCTTCGTCGATAGTAATTACCTTAAATCGATAGTAATTACCCTTGTGAATAGTATTTACCTTAAATCGATAGTATTTACCTTCCTTAAATAGTAATTACCTTTACCAGACGTCGAACCACCACTTGTCGTTTCACATTACTGGTGTCGAACCACTTGTCGTTTCACATTCTGAGCGTCGAACCGAAACGATTAATCATTAGTCGTCAGCCACTTTTTTTCACACGGCGGTCTTAAGCTAAAATCTTCTATAAATAGAGGCTGAGGGCTTCATTATTTTTCACGAATTCATTCAAGCTATAGAGAGAAAGTATAGAGAGAATAAGAGAAAGAAGAAGAGAGTATTTTGTTCTTACTGCTTCTGCGATGCGATATTCAATCTCCTACCAAATGTAAGGGGTGTTATTCTTTCTTATTCATGAAGAAGCTGTTGTTATTCCATTTGCTTATTATTACATTGGAATAACTTTTGTATAAGTGGTTTACCTATACTTGGTGACATTCTTCTATTATTACATTTGGAACATCACATGCATGTGTTTTTACGGGACTGGTTAAAATCTTTATTATTATTACATTGGAACATCACATGCATGTGTTTACACGGACTGGTTAAAATCTTTATTATTATGTTGGAACATCACATGCATGTGTTTTACAGGACTGGTTCCGTCTCTTTATTATTACATTGGAATATCTATCATGTGTTTTACAGGATGCAGTTCCATCTTTATTATTACATTGGAACATCACATGTTGGTGTGAATTTCACGACACAGTTCCGTTATTTATTATTACATTGGAATAACTTTTATGCATGCGATCTATCGCGTGCGTGGTGATTTCTTTTGTTATTCCATTCTTTATTATACCCGGTTGGTTAAAACTTTGACTTATACTCCATGAAATTAGTGGAATATCCTTGATATTTGCGTTTCATCCGATATCTTTTCATGAAAATATTCTTGATCATTCTTGAATTTTACTCTACAAAAGCGATATCGTGTTGATAATTTGGGCGTTAATAATTCTGGATAAAATAATTCTTGAACTTGTTTTATTGAATTCTTATATCATTGTCATCATCCTCATGTTTATATTTTTTTGAAAGTCATCGTGGCACATGTGCATAGATGGACTTGGTATGATTATGACCGAGAGACTATTCGGTGTAATCATGGCCGTAATGTTACAAATGATGTGATAAAAATCCTCGATGGTAGTAGTGCATTGATGGGCCGATTGTTGGCATGATCATGACCATTAATGAATACCTGAAATATTCTTGGCGTAGTGCGTGAATAATTGTGGTGATGATCTTAAAGAATATCCTTGGCCGTAGTCGAGGGGTGATTCGATGATGTGGAATATTTATTAAAGTTGAGTCTCGGCTATAACGATGATGAAAAACCTTTTAAAACCTAAAAGATAGTAGACTTTATTTTCTACTTGACTCTTTTAATGGATTGCGTATTCATTGCCGATTAAAGCTGGTTGTCTATTGTATTTTATCGGTTTAACATTGTTGAAGACTATTGATAATTTATTACGCATTATCTTAGTCATAATATTTCTTCTTGGGCTAGTTGAGCTCACCCTTTCTTTCCTTTATTCTCTTGAGAAATGAGAATATAAATTTGGGACGAGTCGGGAAGCAGTGATGGTCACGAAGATAGCATTAGTAGTCCTCACTATTACGTGAAATAGTGTGATAATAATTGTAATGAGGACTCCTTTTTGAGTTTGTATAATATCTAGTAAGACGATATTTGTATTTAAACTCACGATTTATATCGTATATTATTACACCACAGCAGTTATGTTAATAAGTTGTATTTAAATTACATACCATGTAAGTGGCGACCCAAGATGGGTGATGTATACCTAATTTTGGGGCGTCACGGTTTGAATATCGAGCTTAGGGATATGATCTGCAGGCTAAGATGTGAGAATAGTACTAGGAGGGAGGCAGGGAATACCTTCGCTAGTATGACTACTAAGTTTATGTGCTATTTTATTGGTTGGTGGAAGATAGGGATAATTTGTTACATGTCGATTAACCTTTTGTTTTGTGGCGATGTCTGAAAATGACATCGAGAATGTTGAGAATAGCAATGGGCCGAGCGATCGTTGATTCACCACATATCGATAATCGGGATAATGTGCATCGAGAAAGCGACAATCCTCATACAAAACAACAACCTTGACCAAATGATGAATGATCAAATGTTCGGAGGCTTTATGCAATTTATCTGACAATGATGAGGCGACTCACATCCAAAAGCGTGGGTGGAAACACGGAAAACTCTCGGTGATCACTTGCTTAAACAATTCAAGGAGCTTGGGACCACCGGAGTTTAAGGGAGAGCAAAAACCACTTACGGCGGAAGCATGGATAAAAGCAGTTACCAAGATATTTGATGTCTTGGGATGCTCAGGAAGCAAAGGTTCCCTTTACTTGCCTTTATGTTGCGGCGGAGGCGGATTCTTGGTGGGAATCGGTAAAAGCGTACTCGACTTCTTTGTCTTGAAGATATCTTGGGAGAAGTTCGAGGGGCATTCAACGACAAATACTTTCACGAAAGTATTACGCCACATGAAGGAGGTGGAGTTTATCAAGTTGGAACAAAACAATATGGCCAGTAATACGCGATACGAGGCAAAATTTGCGGAGTTATCACGGTTTCGTCCCACTTGGTGGATAATGAAGAGAGAATGGCGCGAATGTTTTTAAGAGGTTTGAAGCGGGAATCGTCGACATCTTATTTCTCATAAAGCGTGTTTGTATTCGGATGTTGTAAATAGGGCTCGATTAGTGGAGCGCGATAATGAGTCAACCTGACTAAAAGAGAAGCGGTAAGCAAAATTATAATACCGGCGAGAGTAGTCGTCGAGCGGTGACAACAAGCGTGGAGGAATCAACGGGCGGATATGGTAACCACTTGGTGGTGTCGGGGCCAAAACAATAAGAATGGACATTTCAAAAAAGGAGATTCAACAATGGTGGAAAGAGCGTCGGCACCGGCACCCGTTGTTAAGGAAGGAGAAAGACCACCTATCGTATATGCTTCAAATGCGGAGGAGAGGACACATCGATCAAAGCTGCGTCATGCCGTCAAAAGCGTGTTATAATTGTGGAAGAGAAGGTCACTTAGCTCGATTTTGTCGTTTCTGAAGACAAATTCAGCTAGGATGGAGCACCAAAGGCCATCCCGGAAAATTCAAAGCCGTGTAGTCTGAGGAGGCGTTTGTTGTGACCTCCCAAAGAGCAAGGAATCCGAATGAGGTCATCACGGGTAAAGCTTATCATAAACTCTAATGAAGTCTATACTTTATTTGATCTGGGTTCTACCCATTCTTTTATTTCTCTACTTGCGCTCATCGATTAAATTTGACTCGGGAGAATTAGACTTTGACTTATCTGTGGAAACTCCGTTGGGAGAAACCTTCATTACATCCACTTTGTTTATAAGTCTTGTTTGGTTCAAATCGGTACCCTCACATTACACATCGATCTTATTTCATTAAAAATACTTGCATTTGGCGTGATTCTAGGGATTGATTGGTTAACTACTTATCATGCAAAAATTGATTGTTTTAAATGGGTTGTTAGCTTTCATATTCCTAATCAACCTATTATCTTGAATTCAAACGACCAAACCATTAAAATCAATCACGGTCATCTCGAGCCATAAAGCTATTCGTTTATTGAAAAGCGGATGTCGAGCTTTCTTAGCTCATATCACTGATTTAAATAAAAATAAATCGGTTTTAAGCGATATTCCTATTGTTAATAAATTTCTGACGTATTCCCAGAAGAACTTCTGGCCTACCCCGGGCGTGAAATTGAATTTTGTATCGACCTTGAACCGGTACAAAACCTATTTCCAAAGCCCATGTCGAATAGCTCTATTGAACTTGAGGAGTTAAAGACCCAATGCGAGGAATTGTTAGACATTGGCTTTATTAAGTCTAGTACTTCTCCTTGGGGTGCTCTGTTACTATTAAGTGAAGAAGAAAGATGGGAGTATCACGACTTTGTATTGATTATCGGGAGTTGAATCATGTCACCATCAAAATAGGTATCCATTGCCCGCGTATTGATGACTGTTTGACCCGGTTGCAAGGCCAAATTCTTTTCAAAGATTGATCTTAGTTAGGATATCACCAATTGAAGATTAGAACCGTGACATTCCAAAAGGCGGCTTTGAACTTCGATGCGGGCATTATGAATTCCTAGTCATGTCCTTTGGATTGACTAATGCTCTCTTTGCGCCTTCATGGATATGATGAGCCAAGAGTATTCAAGGAATATTTAGATCACTTTGTGGTCGTCTTTATTGATGACATCCTTATTTATTCCAAAAGCCGTGAAGATCATGAAAGCAACACTTGAAGTGACACTCCAAAAGCTTCGTGAATATAAGCTTTATGCGAGTTGAAGAAATGTGAGTTACGGCTTGAAGAAGTAGCATTCCTTGGGCACGTGGTATCAAGTCATGGAATATCTGTTGACCCGGCCAAAGATTGAAGCTATTCAAAGTGAGAACAACCTAAATCGATGGCCGAAATCGTAGCTTTCTCGGTTTAAATTTGGTTATTATCGGAGATTAAGTGGAAGGATTTTCTCGAATCGCTACTCCATTACTTCGGTGACTCGGAAGATCTGAGTTCGGTTGGAAGCGAAGAATGTGAGAAGAGTTTTCAAGAACTTCGAGGAGACTTATTTACTTTGTTACGACAATACCATCGGCTCGGAGGATTTGTCATCTACGGTGATGCTTGAGCAAAGGGTTGGGATGTGTTCTTATGCGACATGGAAAAGTTATAGCCTATGCCTCGCGACAACTCAAAGAATATGAGAGGAATTATCCTACTCATGATCTAGAGTTAGCGGTTTGTTATCTTCTACACTTAAAATTTGGAGGCATTACTTGTATGGGGAGAAAGTGGAGATCTTCTGGATCATAAAAGCCTCAAATATTTCTTCACTCAAAAGGAACTCGACATGCGACAACGGCGTTGGCTTGAAGCTGATTGAAAGATTATGATCATACCATCGAATACCATCACGGAAAAGCGAGCGTGTAGGTGGCGCATTGAGTAGAAAATCATATGCAAATATGAGTGCGATATTGTCAATGAAGCCCATTTGTGTGACTTGCAAAGGATGGAGATAGAGTTAAAGACTCGAGGGGCAGCGTGTGATGATAAGCGAGTATCTGAGTAGAACAGACTTTAATCGATAAAGTTAAAAGCTGCTCAAAACTACAGGACACAGAGGTGATCGTATGAGGAAAAAAGTGCAAGAAGGTGCTATCTTGGGAAGCAAGAATCGATGAAGAAGGAATACTTGAGTCGACTCCGGACTTTGTGTTCTAACGACCACGATTTAAAGTATAATATCATGATGGGCGCCTGACACACCATTTGCAATCCATCACAGGAGTACCAAAATGTATCGTGATATTAAATCATACATTTTGGTGGAAGCAATATGAAGAGAGAGATAAGCGTTTGTTTATCTCGAGGTGTCTAACTTGTCAGCGAGTTAAAGCGGAGCATCAAGTACCAAAAGGTCCATTGCAACCACTTGAAATTCCGAATGGAAGTGGGAGCACATTACCATGGATTTAAATTCTGGGTCTTCTAAGGTTTCTCAAGGCATTGATGCGATTTGGGTCATTGTTGATAGATTGACCAAGTCTGCTCATTTCTTCTGGAAATCGAGAAACTTATACACTTGAACGTCTTGCTTTCGTATGTACATAAGCGAGATTGTGAGGCTACATGGTATCTGCGGTATCCATAGTTTACGATCGAGACCAAGATTCACTTCACGATTTTGGGTTAGTTTGCAAAAAGCTATGGGCACAGACTTACGATTTAGCTTCGGCGTATCATCCTCGAAGAGAGACGGACGATCGGAGAGGACTATTCAAACTCTTGAAGATCTATTAAGACTCTGTGTCCTTGATTTCAAGGGAGTTGGGACAAGTTCTTACCATTGGTGGAGTTTTCCTACAACAGCGATTATCAAGCAAGTATTGGCATGGCTCCATTCGAGCGTTGTATGGAAGAAAGTGTCGTTCTCGATTATCTTTGGGATGAGGTGGGTGAAACAACGTTGTTGGGGCCGGAGTTGATGCGTATGACTACGGAAAAGATTGAAACGATCCGACAACGTATAAAAACCTCACAAAATCGACAAAAGAGTTATCTTGATCTTCATCGAAAGGGCGTGGAATTCGATATAGGAGATCATGTGTTGTTAAGAGTTGCTCCATGGAAAGGAGTTACAAGATTTGGAAAGAGAGAAAACTTAATCCTCGATTCATCGGTCCATTTTAATCCTCGATCGAGTAGGAAGCGTGGCTATATAGACTCGCTTTCTGCTTGAATATGTCTAAATGTTCATAACGTTTTTTCACATATCTATATTACGTAAATATGTGAAAGACCCGAACCATATTATTGAGTTAGAGCAGGACGAAATAGCGGAAGATTTGGCGTATGAAGAGGTTCTGTTCAAATTTTGGATAAGAAGGAACATATTCTACGCTCGGTTATACCTCAAATCAAAGTTTTGTGGAGGAACCACGATGTTGAGAAATGACTTGGGAGTTAGAATCGAAATGAAATCAAGGTATCCTTACCTCTTGACATAGCAGTCGTACCCTAATTTTCGGCGAAATTTCATAAGAAGGGAGGTTGTAAGACCCGACTTTTATAAATAAAGATGAATTTTTCTATAAATATTATTTTTGAATATTATGGAATAAATTTGATATAATGTTATAGTTGTGGGTAATATTTATAAATTTTGCAAAGTATCTGAGTTGTTATAAAATATTAGTTTGGTGGGGAATATTCTTTTTGTTAGGAATATTAAATACAATGGCTCAATCATTGGTGGACCCCACAATGAAATTATTATCGGATTGAAAAGCGACAAAAATATTTTATAAAAATAGCGGCGGAGGTGTTCTGAATTAAAAGCTGTTGAACTACCGTTGGTAAAAAAATGCGATGTCTGGCGTGGTTGCGTAGTAGCACTGCGGTATTGATTATTGATCTTTACGTGAGAAGTCACTTTCGGTATGCTCGATTATTACTACGATAATTCTTTGCATCATATCTCTTATATTATTGATTCAATTATTGTCACATATCATCATATAATATGTTATAGTATTAAATCAATAATTGAGGCGACAAGTTATAAATGATTAATAATTGTTGAAAGATTAAATATGTGTTGATGAAAAAAAAATGATTTGTGGTAAGTTTGATTATTTTATGGGGGCTCATATATCATCATCTAAGAGTCTCTTAAATATAATAGTAATTACCTTAAATCGATAATATAGTAATTACCCTTGATAGAATTAGTAATTATTTACCTTAATCGATAGTAATTACCTTCGTCGATAGTAATTACCCTTGTGAATAGTATTTACCTTCGTCGATAGTAATTACCTTCGTCGATAGTAATTACCCTTGTGAATAGTATTTACCTTAAATCGATAGTATTTACCTTCGTTAATAGTAATTACCTTTACTGGACGTCGAACCACTTGTCGTTTCACATTACTGACGTCGAACCACTTGTCGTTTTTCACATTCAGCGTCGAACCACATTCGATCGAAGCCACTTGCCTTTTCACACGGCGGTGCTAAGCTAGAAATCTTCTATAAATAGAGGCTGAGGGCTTCATTATTTTCACGAATTCATTCAAGCTATAGAGAGAAAAGTATAGAGAATAAGAGAGAAGAAGAAGAGTATTTTGTTTACTACTGCTTCTTTGCGATATTCAATCTCTACCAAATGTAAGGGGTGTTATTCTTTCTTATTCATGAAGAGAAGCTGTTGTTATTCCATTGCTTATTATTACATTGGAATAACTTTTGTATAAGTGGTTTACCCTATACTTGGTGACATTCTTCTATTATTACATTTGGAACATCACATGCATGTGTTTTACACGGGACTGGTTTAAATCTTTATTATTATACATTGGAACATCACATGCATGTGTTTTACAGGACTGGTTAAAATCTTTTATTATTACATTGGAACATCACATGCGTGTGTTTTACAGGACTGGTTAAAATCTTTATTATTACATTGGAATATCTATACATGTGTTTTACACCGGATCAGGTTCCATCTTTATTATTACATTGGAACATCACATGCCGTGTGAATTTCACGACTTTCACGACTGGTTAGATTTATTTATTATTACATTGGAATAACACATGCATGCGATCTATCGCGTGCGTGGTGATTTCTTTTGTTATTCCATTCTTTATTATACCCGGTTGGTTAAAACTTTGACTTATACTCCATGAAATTAGTGGAATATCCTTGATATTTGCGTTTCATCCATATCTTTTCATGAAAATATTCTTACGATCATTCTTGAATTTTACTCTACAAAAAGCGATGTCGTGTTGATAATTTGGGCGTTAATAATTCACGGATAAAATAATTCTTGAACTTGTTTTATTGAATTCTTATATCATTGTCATCATCCTCATGTTTATATTTTTTTAAAGTCATCGTGGCACATGTAGTGCATAGATGGACTTGGTATGATTATGACCGAGAGACTATTGGTTGTAATCATGGCCAGTAATGTTACAAATGATGTGGTAAAAATCCTCGATGGTAGTAGTGCATTGATGGGCCGATTGTTGGCATGATCATGACCATTAATGAATACACAAATATTCTTGGCGTGTAGTGCGTGAATAATTGTGGTCGTGATCTTAAAGAATATCCTTGGCCGTAGTGCGGGGGTGATTCGATGATGTGGAATATTTATTAAAAAGTGAGTCTCGGCTATATAGATGATGAAAAACCTTTTAAAACCTAAAAGATAGTAGACTTTATTTTCTACTTGACTCTTTTAATGGATTGCATATTCCAATGCGCAGATTAAAGCGGTTTATCTATTGTATTTTATCGGTTTAACATTGTTGAAGACTATTGATAATTTATTACGCATTATCTTAGTCATAATATTTCTTCTTGGGCTAGTTGAGCTCACCCTTTCTTTCAACTTATTCTCTTGAGAAATGAGAATATAAATTTGAGACGAGTCGGGAAAGCAGTGATGGTCTGAAGATAGCATTAGTAGTCCTCACTATTACGTGAAATAGTGTGATAATAATTGTAATGAGGACTCCTTTTTGAGTTTGTATAATATCTAGTAGAAGCGATATTTGTATTTAAACTCACGGTTTATGTCGTATTATACCACAGCAGTTATGTTAATAAGTTGTATTTAAATTACATACCATGTAAGTGGCGACCCAAGATGGGTGATGTATACCTAATTTTGGGGCGTCATTTATTACGATGTCCTCAGGTTTATTATCTCAAATTTATTATCATGGCATCACTATTAAATTAAATACTCAAAAAAAAGATAGAACAAAAATATATCCTTAAAAATTTGTAAATTTTGCAAATGAGGCTTTCTTTATAATGGAACAGAGGGAGTATGATTAGTATGCAACTTAAGGAATTTTGTCGAGATTTGCTGTTAGTTTATACATTTAATTACACTAGAACCAACAACAAATTAACAAAATGAAGAAAATCATGTGAGATAACATAAATCGAAGGTATACTATATACTTAAAGGGTATATTAGTCATCAGAAATTGAAGGTATAATTGTCCTTACAGTAGTTAAGGATATTTTAGCCATTTTCTTTTTAAAAATTGCTGACATCATCAAGTCAATCATATTAGGGGTAGTGAGTGTTATATTATGTTAACTAGAGGGGTAGTGAGTGTTATTTAAAAAACTAGAGGGATAGTGAGTGTTAATATGATTATCTACAGGGGGTGTGAGTGTATTTTATTCAAAAAAATAAAGATTAATTTTGTCCATAAATTTTTAATTACATATGATGGGATTATAATATCTAGCTATACATTGTATTAAATAGTCCCAATCTTAAGTCATTTTATAATCATTAGACTAATAATTTTTAAGTCTAAATTTAAAAATAAACAAGACACTTTAAATAAACATAGTCTAAAAATATTAAGTTATCATATGTTTATAGATTACGATAAATTATCCTAATAAATTAGAATATTAAAAAAAAGTTAAATTATTTTATTTTTAAATTTTAGTAATTGATTTATAAAATTAATATAGTGTGTTTTTTTTTGTGTGTGGTAAAAATGAGATAATATCAATTATCAAGCGATCAAGTGTTAACACAGTCGTTGTTCTGGTCAGCCATCTCTATCTTTAGTAACTAGTAAGGGTCAAGTCCTATCCCACTCTCTTTTTGAAAAATTATAAAATGCTTTAATGATTTAAAAAAAAAAAAAAAAAAGTGTGAGTGACAGGAAGAGTGACACGCGGAAAGAGATAGAACGATCTGAAAAGGACGCGAGGTGGGGAGAAAGATCTTCTTAAGATGACTTGTCGGGACACGTGTAGTAGACTACTAGAAGTAGTAAATAAATTCTAAACTCCGACACAACCTTGGTCATGTTTATTTGTCAAATTATATTGTTCATGTATTAAAAAAATATAGTGTTATTTATTGATCAAAAAATAATAAGAGAATCAAAATTATATTTAATACTTCGAATAATATTAAAAAATAAGCAATTAACTCTTACTTGAAATTTTCAAACGACTTATATAAAGGAATAAAATACTTACTAAAAGCGAAACATATTAAGAGGCAATGAAAAGTATTATACTATTTATTTTAATTTAACACTATTTTAAATTACTTTATCTCATAATGTAATATTAGTAGTCCTTTAAATAGTCACATTGACTACTTTTTGACTTTTCTAATGATATTTATGAGAGATTATATAATTTCACAATGAATGTGAGATTAATAATTTCCTCCTTTTAAGCTATCAAATGTCCATCATCAAATAATTAAATAATCTAAAATAATACTATTAAATATAAATAAATAGTCCAATTTCAAACATACTTTTATAAACAAAAATGACTCATGGAGTTCGGAGGAACCGGTGATTCTTTTATTTAATTTGTTTTCCTTTTATTTTTAAGAAATGGAAGTGTATTTTGAGTACCCCATTCTCAAATTAATTTTTTTTTTATATATTCAAAATTAAAGATAATAGTTTTATTTTAAAATTATGTAATAATACAAATTTTAGTATATAGATGTATTTATTCTAATTGACTGACTAGTACAATGTCATTGTGATTATAGTTATTACTAATGTTTGGTATATAATTAATTATTTTTATTTTATAATATTGTCACTTTACAAATCCATTGACCATTTTAAAACGAAAATAATATTTTTTGGTATAAACAATTGTATCGTATATAATGTATGTTGTTCCTCACGTTAAGAAGTAAAATTTTAATGTTAAAATATAACTTTACAATTTCTCCGGGTAATAATAATCACTCAGACGTTGATTTTAACGTTGGATTACTATTAAATTGATAGATTACACTTAAAAAATATATAAAATAATTGATTTTCTATTTATTTAAAATATAACCACTTTACAAATACATCACCAACTTTAGAACAAAAAGAATATTATTTTTGGAATGATATTTTTAATGTTAAAATATAATTTTCTATTTCTTCAGCTAATAATAAACACTCATATGTTGATTTCTAATGGCGTATTACGTATAATAATATACTAGTATTAAATTAATAGATATATTACACTTTAAATTAATACTCCTATTTATATTACTGAGAGTCTGAGACGTTACTGTGAAATCAAGTACAAGAAATACAATTATTTTATTTTGAACCCATTCAACTCTTTTCAATTTCTATACCATATACGCACGCTAAATATTAAATACTCCTGATTTACAAAAACAACTTCAATAACATAGGGTCGTTTATTTTTATTTATTTATTTATTTTTCACATAAGAAACATTAAAATAATAAATTTTAAAAGAAAATAAATATTTATAAAAATAAAAATTGGAACAACATAACTAAACATCTCATATACGATGTATATACCAAAAATTATATTTAAAAGAACATGACAATTAATAATTAGATAAAATGGTTTACATTAAAACAAAAACTTACATGCAAGGCCAAGTATGGACTAAAATTTACGCGTTGAGTGTGTAATTATCATAAATATAAAATAAAAGTTTTATTCAATTTTGAGAATAAAATAAAATATAAAATTGGAATAAAACCAAATTTACAGGGGTAAAAAAATGAGATTTGTGACTTAATTTCAAGAGGACAGTTATTTTCTCCCACTCTCTTTTATAATAAGAGATTATTAAGGAAGGAAAGAAAATAATTACCTTATTGAGACTGTGTTACTACCATAAAATAAGAATATTATTTTAATTTTTTTTTACCTAAACAAGATATTTTTAATCTTTCTATTTTATTTTGTTATCTTAATTTTTTTTTTATTTCTAGTCTCCCACTCTCTCATACTCCCTTCATTCCAAATTAATTGCTCAGTTTTGACTTTTTAAAGTCAAATTGACCATTTTTAAAATTAATCTTTTTACTATTTTTGTTAAAATATAGGTGAAGAGATTATAACCAAAAGAAAGTATATACAATTTATTACTAATCCCAATTTTTATAATTATAGAAATATATTTATATATGTTTAACTATTAATTCTAAAAATAGTTAATTTGACTTAAAAAAAAAATCAAAACAAGAATTAATTTATTGAATGAAAGAATATATTTTCCTTTATTAAATAACTCTTGATAGCCACAAGCCCACAACCATCCCAAGCCCTTTTATTAGATGTCACTTTACAAATTAAACTTTGACGACTTTTTAACAGGTCGGATAATCGACATTCGGCTAAACCGGCCCAATTCAAAACGAGGTGATTTGGGGGTGTGGCTTTTAAAATTGGGGGATAAATTAGGGCTTCTTCTCCTTTCAGAAATTCAGGTATATAAAAAAAACCCAAACACCGTTATCTTTTTCTTCTTTTCGCCTTCTTCTCCTGTCTGGTAATGTTTGATAGCAATTCTGAAGATATTGGGCAGAGTAGCAAAATTCCTCTCGACTTGGAGGCCAACAAATTGTCCCCTTTCTTCTTCTATATGTTCTCTCTCAAATATTACGTAATTTTCTTTTATTTTACTTCATCTTAATCTTCATCTTCATGTGTAAATGTGTATATAATTAAATGGTATCGTGCTCTATGTGCAGAATCAAGACTTCATCTTATCTACAATGCTGCTCCTGATTTATGATTGCAGTCTCAAAGCCTACAACTTCTGCTGTTCCTAAAAGCCAAAGTACTACTACTTCATTCGTGTACCTCATTTCTATTTATATCCGCATAGCTCCAAAACATTTTTTTTGCATAATAATAATATATTTAGGGAGAGTCTGCTTGCGTGGTAGAAAACCTCTTAATATATGCATGCATAAACAGAATGCACAGTGAACCTAATTTAATTTTCAAAAGTTTAAATTTTTATTGATTTGCATAGCTATGGGTTAATTGTGGTGGAATTTTTTAAGAGGCAAACATTATTTAATTGGGGCTACGTGTTGGTAAAACAATGATAAATCAACGAGAAAAAGCCCCCCACTACCTTTCGATTACGGAGCAAATGACTACCACTATGCTACGGAGGCAAGCATCAATTTTATTTTCAAATAAAGACTAATGTGTTGTTTGATAAAATTGAATAAAAAGTTCTGAATAGGAAAGTTTATCAAAATTAGCTGGACATAATAGAAGTTCTGAATGCTCAATGAAAAATGTGTGATAATTAATCTACCTAGATGGCTAAACATTTGAAAATTTGCATTCCCTATTTTAACCTTCTGAATGTTTTTAAACAAATTAGTCTTGCTACACGTGACTGACAAATTTATGTGTATAATAAATACCGACATATGTGTATACATGAGATAGGTAGGAATTAAGAACACCGTAGTTTATTTAATTTTTGTAGCTTAAAGTTTCATGTCATTCGCAATTCAATTTCATCATAAATTTGTCTACATATAAATCCTGTTCTTAAACAAATTTATTTAAAATTTTTAACTATGGAATGTTATGTGAACACAATTGAATGAACTTTTGAACAACTTAAATAAATATATTACAAATCATATAATAAATTATTAAAAGATCAATGAAACAAATAAAACCAAAAAACTTAAAAGCTAATTAAAAAGAATATCCATCCAGTCAATTAAGTAATATATAACATAACAAGTACAATATTATATATAGAGAGAGAATGAAAGAAACGAAGGACCCCCACCTACTACCGTAGCCCATATCTATTCATAATCATCTATTAATAACCATAGCCCACTCTCTTTCTAAATCTTGGTATTCTTGTGGGAAAAAACCAAAATAATCTATGATCTTCTCTAATAGATACAATTTATCATCTTTGTATTTCTCCCATGCTAGGCATGCATCATCTCTCTCAATATATCTTTTAAATTCTACTTTGTACATATTTATGTATCATTAATTCTTATTTTCTTGATTGTGGTTCACCCCAAGCATCACTTCAGTATTTGTATTTTGTCTTTTAATTTTCTTACGAATATTTCAGTTTGTAGTTTTGCTTTTTTGCATTATCTACTTGGGTCTTGTTAATTTTCTGTTGGATCTTGTCTTTAATTGATTGCAAGTTGATTACATTGAAAAATAATTAGAGAGGAAGCTGCTACTCAAAATCGAAAGAATAGAACAATGGAGATAGGGATTGGTAGTGGTGATGAAAAGATAGCAACATATAGTAAATTCTGTGTTTATGAGGTTATTACGGTAAAAAGTTATGAAGTACTTTTGCTGACGGACCAAAAAAGCTAGCATTAAATTTCTTATTCGGTCAGTGCAATTAAGAACCTATAAGAGTTAATTTTTCCCAACAAACACGTTGAATGATCGCCTCTTATTTGGACCATCCAGATCTAATAGAGGTTATCAAACAGCCCCAAGTAAAGTAGAGTTAACTCGGTATAAAAGTCCGTGAAAACCCCTAGAATATTAATCATTTGACTCTAGGAAGCAGGACAGGGTTTAAGGGGAGAGAGTTTGTGGAATAGCTTTGATCGTGTCCGGACTCTGGTGTTGGTATAAATTTCATTTTAGACTTGACACGATTCTAGACTAGATCAAATCAAATCAAGTAATGTAGACAGATTGCAGGAACACTAATTGACATAATTAGTCACTTATTAGGGCTCATCATTTCAGTTCCTGTCCGCTTTATTTTTCCACTTTCTCTTTCTACATATATATATATATGTGTGTGTGTGTGTGTGTGTATAGGTTTATATATACACATTACAAGGCACAAGTCTAAGGAGAGAGAAGATGGAGAATAGTGATAGCAGCAGCCATAGGAACAACAGCAAGCACCGGAGAGCAGAGGAAGCCATAGCTGGTAACGCTGAAGCAGTTCAAGCTCTCAGAGAACTCATCACTTTTCCTCTACTCTATTCTCGCGAGGCCCAAAAGTTAGGTCTCAAGGTATTAATTTAATCTATTACTCACTATGTCCCAAAATTAGAAAATTTAAAACCTAAATTTTAAGAAAATTTTACTTTTCCAAACTTATCCCTTACATTGCCTATAATGTCAAATGTCACTTGCCATGTTGGGAATTTAATATCAAGTTAGTAACTTGATCTCATGATATATACAAAAATGTACCTATATTTTTTGAAAGGGAGGCAGTACTATCTTCCCAAACAAATAAAAAACAAACCAGGCATTTTGAGTGCACCTTGCTTTGTTTTTTAACCTCAATACATATAATCTTCAGTGGCCTCGCGGCTTGCTCCTACATGGTCCACCTGGCACTGGAAAGGTATCCATTTCTTAATTTATTTCTTCTTTTGATTATGTATTCAATTCTTTATTTTTTTTATTGTGAGCGACTGTTGGATAAATTTTTTATTCTTAAAAATTTTTAGACAAGCTTGGTTCGAGCAGTTGTTCATGAATGTGGTGCACATTTGACAATTATCAGGTATTATAGTGCTCTCACCTGAGAATTACATGTAGTTATTTAGTTTCAGACATGATGTGAAATAACCTTTCTCCAATACTAGTTTTCTTATAGACTATGCAATTTTTAAAAATATATTTCACGGAAAATTTATTTGTCAAAAAGAAATTGAGTTGCTCAATGCTCTTTTATGTGACAAATACATCCAGCTGATTGAAGGAAAAATTATCATTAGTTTAAGTGATCAAATTTTCTTAGGATTTCTACTTGTGCGTGAACTCATCCAAATGGGTTTATTACTGGGTTAAATACATTTTTCCCCACTTTACTTGACCTCGGTTTACAAATGCATCATTGGACTGCATTTTTTTTCATTTGACTAACTGTACTATATTTTTTTAACAATACGTTACAAAATCCGTCTAAGCCATTTGACTTTTAAAGTTAAAAAATAAAAATATATAATTTTATTTTTTTTTCCACGTGCATCTCACATATTTGTCCATGTCACTGTCAAGGTTGAATTACAATCTATAAAATAAAAATAATTATATTAGAAACAAAAAAAAGTTAGAAAAGAAGGTGACAGTATATTTTTAGTATATTACAAAGTTAAAATATAAATAAATCATAATTAAACAAATTAAAAGATTAATAATAAAAATCAAACTATCTAGATCTAGATTTACAACAACTATTACCATTTCATCTTTTGCAAATTACTAATAAGCATCTAATCATCATTATCCTTTATCAACAACTCAAATCCTCAAAATATCATCTCTATCTTTATCTCTATCTCCATTTCATTATCAAACACAACCCAATCTCTTAATTTCATATGCATAGATCGAACACGCTCGAAAAAGATGAAAAATCCAACAAGATCAAAGCTGCGCACCTGGTTAAACGGCTTAACACGTGGATCTGTCATTTTAGGATCATAACGATTCTCCGCCATCACAGAGGGTCTTTTTAAATTAGTCTGGGGTTGGCCAATTGAATGTTCTTTATTTTAGGATCATGTTTATCCTCTGAAACAAAGATAATGATGTTATTTTTTTTTTCTGAATATGAATAGATCTATGAAGAATCGGTAGGGTTCAAAAGAAGGGGATGAGAGAGAGGAAATGGGTCTCTTTCTATCAATATTTTGTATATTGGGTATTAGTTTTCGTTTTACAAATGGATTTTAATTGAGTTCTAATTACAAATTAAATTTTGAATTTAATTTCTTCTAATTAAGTTTTGAAAGAGAAAATTTTGTGCAAATTGGAACTATTGAGATTATTTGTTATTACGTTATTGAGGATGAACAAAGATGAAGAACATGAACATGATGAAGAAGAAGAAGAAAATTAATTTTTTTTTGTATAAAAAAAATAAAAATGTAATTTTATTACTACTTAAATGTAATTTTATTTTTATTTTTTGTATAAAAGTTTGCTTTAAGTAATTTATTTAGCTTGTATATTTTTTTAAGTGCACTCAAAAATAAAAAATATATAAACAGATTTTAATATACCAAAATATTCTTCCAATATTGCCTCTTTTTATTTTTGCCTAATATATATATCTAACAAATTTAATTCATTAATTTTATATAAATATATTTGTAAAAATTATACATTAATATATTTTATTACTGATTTATTTTATTATTAATTTATTTAATTAATTTAATTATTTGTTATATATCGAATATTCTTTTTTTTTGTTGTTGAAAAAAGAAAGTTTATTATTTTTATAATGAGGGTCTTACACAAATGTCAATTTGATTTAATTTATTTCTCTAGCTGAACTTCTCTCTCCATGTAGATGCCACATAGATTAGATGTGAACTTCTCTTTCCACTATGTAGATGCCACATAGATTAGATGTTAAGATTTTAACAGAGCTAACGGTTTTTTCAATTTTTGTAAAGAAATTAAAGTTTAATGGAAAAAAAATCAATCCAATAATGCATTAGTAAACTGAGGTCGAGTAAAGTGAGAAAAAGTGTATTTAACCCATTTATTACTTTGTGTTAAAGTTGGTTTCTTTGTGTATCTCGCAGTCCCCATTCTGTTCATAGAGCACATGCTGGAGAAAGTGAGAGAATATTGCGGGAGGCTTTTGCTGAAGCATCATCTCATGCAAAATTGGGAAAGCCATCAGTTGTTTTTATTGATGAAATTGATGCTCTCTGTCCTCGCCGAGATTCTAGGTACAAGACAACTGACAAAAATTCAAATAAGTTTGAGGCATCCTTTCCCAAACTATTTGATTAGTTATGCAGGGGGGGGGGACAATTTGTGAAACTTACTGAAGTATGGTTCTTTGAAATTTACCTATATGATAGCTTTGAAAAAGAAGCCATTGGTGACAACTTTCCGTCTGTGTGTCATACTTGACTAAGTATTTGGTGTTTATTCCTTGGATCTAACCTAATTAGCGAGACCAAGATTTTGTGATCTAGAAAAAAATTAAAGTTATTCTGATAATAATGAATAAAAAGGGTGTCTAAATATGTTTAACATTGTAATACCATATTTTTGCAGCGCGACTTATTGCAAGATAACATTTGGTTGCAAATCCACTCTTAGTTTAGGCCTTTGTGTCTTTAGTTCAAAATAAACACTTTTATATACCATGAGTAAATTTTGAAATATTATCGCTTCTCTTTTGCTCTTTCATCATCCCCTTCATCAGTTATTTTTTCATTCTTTTTGGTTGTGTAAAGTTTAGTATGGTTTAAATTCATGAGAAGGTTTCACAATTTTTGGTGTATATTGTATTTAGGGTTTTGGATGCAGTTAAATTATAAATTTGTTTACTTCTCTTATTGGTAGCAACGAGAGGTTTTGTGTTCATTTTCTACTACTATGAAAGATCTCTCTATATTTTTATTTTTTTTTGTCTTTGTCTGTTCATAGCTGTTTCTACTTTTAAATCAAAGAGTCTGCTGTTGATAATAAAATGAATATATATATATATATATATATGTATATAATATTTCTCTTCATATATAAGTGTTCTCATTCTGTATTATATTTGTAGTATGGTACATATGCTCCTGCCTAAGCCTAAACTTTGATTGGGGGTTCTTGACACCAATACATGTGCTTGTTTATTCACATGCTTATCAATTGACTCAAATGCAGGCGCGAGCAAGACATTCGAGTAGCTTCTCAGCTCTTTATGTTAATGGACTCCAAAGATACCTTGTCAACATTTATGCCACGAGTTGTGGTGGTGGCTTCGACCAACAGGTTTGTTTATGGCTTTTAATATATGAAGATTTGCTTATTTTTTTTTAGGACATTTAATACTATTGTCACTTCGGTACATTTATTTTTGATAGCAATTTTTTTTGGATCTTGGTTTTACCTTTTCAAATCATTGGTGGGCCGGTGACTCTTCAAATATCATGCTAAATAATAAAGTGTTTCCAAAACCACATGCAGTGTAAGCATGGCATCATCTTATTCTGCAAAAGTATAAGGAAAAAGGAAGTCTATATTGTTGCATTTATTAAAAATTCATCATTTGAAATTAGATGAAATTTTTAGGTGGTCTAGGTTCATATTTTCATAATATAAATGTATTAAGTTGAATAAGATAGAGTGGAGTGAAATTTTACTTTAGTGGTTGATGAATGAATATTTTGCAGGTGAGTCAGCGGTACTCATATTCTCTTCTCTCTCTCTCTTCTTTATTTTCTTTCTTCTCCCTCCTCTCTCTTCTCTATCTTTATTGGATTAAAAGTAGAGGAATAAACTTTATGTTAAACTCTTGTCTTCCGTAAGTTACATTAGTCTGTTTGTGTGTGTGTATATATGTATATGTAAAATTTGTAGTTACATTAGTCTATCCAAATGAGCACTTTTTTATTTATGAAAATTTGGTTAGGCATTCATGTGTGGGTGAATGAAGCTAAGATTCCATTAATGTTAGCTTTAGCACCCGCTGAAAATAATTCCTGGATATGCAGCTTCATATTTTTGATTGATATATGCAAGTATTTTAGATTATATATTATTGGCGTGTGTAATTTAATTATGTTGTAAAACTGGTATTCATGTTCATAGAGTGGATGCAATTGATCCTGCACTTAGAAGGTCAGGGCGTTTTGATGCTGAGATTGAAGTTACAACTCCAACTGAAGTTGAACGCTTCCATATTCTCAAGGTTAGATGTGATTTCTTCTTAGTGTTACATTTATCTGATAAATTTTAAGTAGTATTCATCAGAAATGGAAACATTAAACAATAAATCGGGCCATTGTTTAAACTTCCAATCTGTTTATTTCTAACTTTTTTCAGCTCTACACAAAAAAACTTCCGTTGGATCCTAGTGTTGATTTGCAAGCTATAGCTGCATCTTGCAATGGTTATGTTGGGGCTGATTTAGAAGCTTTATGTCGTGAGGCTGCCATGCATGCAGTTAGAAAATCTTCAGATGAAAATCAAGAAACAGGCATGTATAACTTGACACTGGATGACTGGATCCATGCTAAGTCTCTTGTAGGCCCAAGCATAACAAGAGGTGTTACTGTGGAAATTCCAAAGGTCTCTTGGGATGATGTTGGGGGATTGAAAGATTTGAAGGTTCGTAACTTGTATAGTTCCATTTGTAGCCCAAGCTGTTATTGATCTATGACAACAATTTCACAATTCATGGAACAGAAAAAGCTCCAGAAAGCTGTTGAGTGGCCTTTAAAACACTCTGCTGCATTTTTGAGGTTGGGAGTATTACCTGTCCGTGGGATTCTTCTTCATGGACCTCCAGGATGCTCGAAAACTACACTTGCTAAAGCTGCAGCTCATGCTGCTCAAGCTTCACTATTCTCTTTGAGGTTTAATCATCTTATCCCCTATTCCGCAAATATTGTTTATGCACCATTATTTTTTCTCATTTTTAGGAACTTTAAGGTAATTTAACCGAAGATTGACCACAACAATTATTACAAAAGAATGCTTCTGTGTGCAACTTTATGCTTGAGGTCTGGGCCCACCTCAATGATTCATGTGCTAAAAATCTTCTCACTTTGTAGGCTTATTCATTATCCTAGGTGATAAAGTCATCTGAATTCTGTATATAAGGGTGGGTTAGAAAGGGCTTGACCCCATTAATAAACAAGAGAGCCTGAAATAGACTGGGTGCAAATTGGTCATACTTTCTTTTGATAAATATTCATTAATTGGGATCCTCTCTCTAAGGCCTAAGCATTTTTCTATGAGTCTGGATTATGTTCTTTCTTTTTCAACATGATTAGCTAGAGGGTATTAAAGTGCTTTATGAGTTCTTCCCTTTTGATTTGACACACTCATGTGAGATGATACTTCATTTTATGGAATCTCAGGCTTCTCAGCCTGTTAATGTCTTTGATGAGAATATCATCACAGTTGGAATTTGAAGCTAACTTCTTAACTAGGATATGTGTTGCCTTTCACTTTTTATTTTGGGGGTTGTTGGAGGAAGAATGGGCTTGGGGGTTCTATAGTGAAAAGAAATCAAGTTATCATTCACATCACTCGCATGTAAAGAGGATTTAACTAAATTTTTGTTCATCTCTTACCAACTCTTTGCAGTTGTAAGCTATAATTACAACTAGTTATAGTTCAAGGTCTTGACATTTGATTCATAAAATCAGTGGTGCAGATTTATATTCTATGTATGTTGGGGAAGGTGAAGCTTTGTTACGTAATACATTTAGGAGAGCTCGCCTTGCAGCGCCAAGTATAATATTCTTCGATGAGGCTGACATTGTTGGATCGAAAAGGTAAGGACTGTATACTTTATTTTTCAAAAACCCTCTGGAATGTCAATGTTATCTGCATGTCTCATGTGTCATTTGGTCCTCACTTATTATCTCAACTTTTTTGGATGATTCTTGAATTGTTTTTTCCAGTCTGTAAATTGTGTGTATTTTTTGTTTTAACCAAAAATGTAATCAGATATGTCAGTGTTCACAGCTAATTTTCGCATTGGTGTCTCCCATCCCAATGCAAGTATGGGTAAAGGTGTGGGCGTGTGGCAAATTCATACTCCCTACAAAGGGTAGGGTTCTGTGCTTACTAATGATTATGTGCTTGCAAATTCTGTTAGCTTTTCCTTAGTTGGGTAAGCTTAATACGATCCGCATGACCTCCTAATAGCTAACAATGTGTTGTTATCAAGTAAAATAAGGTGAAACAAAGATGCAGTACTAGTAATGAAGCAGAAATGTTGATTAGCAGAAAGGTGTGAAGAGGCTAAGCAGTAGATTAAATGCAAAAATGGAGGAATTTAGGAATAGTGTAGAGAAAAATTGTATGAGACTTGGGGAGAAGATAAATAGATATAGATATAGAGATAGATATAGAAATATACAGGAGGAAAGCTAGAGAGAGAAAGAGAGCAAAATGGCTAACTAGTTGTATTCAAGCTATATCTTCACACCTTATATGCTTCATATTTATATATCTGTTATCTTGAGCAATAGTGCTTAAACATACCATGAGGAAACAACTACCCTTTCTACTTCTAGTATACTCCTAATTACATAATAAGTGCATTGATTTATTATATTTATCCTAATGGCCCTTGGCCTTGCGCGTTCTGGATAAGTGGCCGCTGGTAAATCTACATTTAGGGGATTTTTTTTGGTTACTTATTTACGGGGAATGCTTGCATTTCTCGCTCAGATGTAGATAGTAGGTTTCAAGGAAGGTGGGTACACATGCAAGCACAGAGACAACCTAACTCTTCACATTAATGTTTATCTTCCTAGACCTTTTGTTTTTGTAGTGCTGTATTGAACTTCTGTTTTTTCTTTTCTCTCCTCACCGCCTCCCAACCTAAATGGCAGAGGAGGGAATTCAAGTGGCAGCACTACAGTTGGGGAGAGGCTACTATCTACTTTACTGACTGAAATGGATGGTTTAGAACAGGCCAAAGTTAGTACTAAATCCTTTTGACTTTTTATTTTGATTTGAGCTTTTCTTAAAATAACCAAAGTAATAAATTATTGTTTACTGTTTTCCTGTGACATTTTCTATTTCCTTGCATAGGGAATTCTTGTTTTGGCTGCTACAAATCGCCTTCATGAAATTGATGCTGCACTTCTGCGACCTGGGCGCTTTGATTTAGTAAGAAAGATGTTTTGCAATTGCGCAAGTTTGATTATTATTTTTTTGTTATTATTCATTATGGGACGTAGTTTTTATAGTTGTTAGTGGGTAGTATCAAAAGTATCTCATGGTTTTTTAAGATGCAATATTATGCTCTGCAATTTAAGTACTTGAACAAATGGGATTAACTGGTATGTTTTTTTATATCTTTGGTTAGCTAACATCTTGTCTTAGCATATATGTTATATATATATATATATATACGTATATATAAGTGGGTTGTTTGGATTTTTCATCCAATGAAATCCTGTACACACTATAGCCTCCTTTTATTTTCCAGTCAGTAAGAAAAGTAAATATAGAAAAAATGATCTGAAAAGGGAAGTGTGTGAAACTTTTGTGTCATAACATGGAGAACAGAGTGTAGCATATAATTTTTTCATTTTCAGATATTTTGACTCTGTTCTGGTGAATATGTAGGTGCTTAATGTTCCACCACCAGATTTAGAAGCTCGATACGAGATACTTCGTGTACATACACGTAAAATGAATGTGGGTGATGTTGATTTGAGACAATTGGCAAAAGATACAGAGCTCTTTACTGGGGCTGAGCTGGAGGCTCTATGCTTGGAAGCTGGAATTGTAGCTCTGAGAGAAGACATTTCTGCTGAAGTTGTGTGTAATCGCCACTTCAGAATTGTGAGGAATTCACTCATTAAATCCAGTCCCAAACAGAGTAGCAGGTGTTCAAATAATTTTTGGGGTTCAAAGGCTATTGTTACGATTGGCTTCATGAGTTCTATTTTACTTGCTGGTTGCAAATATTTTGTTATGCATTCTGAGGAAATACATACTGGGCTGGCAGTCACGTGAAGTTGCCAGGGAATACATGGAGCATTTGGTGAGACCAACTGTCATTATTATTTTTCTAGTGCATTCTATCTTATTGGCATTCCAATAAATATATAGACCGTCAAAAATTGCAAATGTTTTTTCAAATTGGTATAAATATTATTTGGAGTGCCAATATGATCAGCCCCTTTTCTGACGATTGGAAACCCACGCAAACTACACTTGGAGAAAGATTGCCCAGCCTTAATTGCGGACCGTCTGTTTATTTATTTTACTTACAACTTATCCTTGGAAAATTTATTGTAGAAAGTGATGCGTCTTGGAAGCCCACTTTTTGTTAGTTGGTTGGAAAAGTAGTATTGTGAAAGGAAAGGCTGAGGGCACATTTTATCAATTTATGATGAGAATTCTCCCTTCATTTGATCTACAGGTTCACTCGTTTTGATAAAACATCTCCGAAGGCTTCAGTACAGCCCAAATGCCTTATTGGAAGGTGCTCCACTTGATTTGCATAGACTTTTATTTGAAGGGGCAATTGCTTTGAGGGTGTCATTGACAAAGCTGCTATTTGTGCCTTGAGAGCACCCAGGAAAGAACTGTGAAATGGAAGAGCTGCAAGTTTGGCCAGAAGAAGATTGCTCCAAACACACACTAGGCTTTATTCCCACAAAGCCATGCTTGTCTGTGAGTACTTGTGTGAAGTTAATTAGGGTGTGTAGTAATTTTTAGATTCTTTCTTGTCATAGCTGTTTATTGTATCTTTTTTGGTAAAAAGTTTTTATTACATGAACCGTCGTTATCTTGAATATGCTTCAAGTACTCCTTCCACCCTTTATTTCCTTTTATTTGGTTTGAAATTTAAATGCTAGTGGTGAAAAATCTATAATTTTTTTATGATATAGTTATATATGTATTTATTATATTAAATGTGAAATATAAATATAAATATAAATGTGAAATATATTTATTATATTAAATGTGAAATATAAATATATTTATTTCCTTTCAATTGTACTTAAATTCAAATAGATTTAACAATAATCTATATTTATATCTGTAATAATATATTAAGGTAGAAGAAGAGTGTTTCTCCTCATAAAATAAAGAACTCTCATAGACTCCAACATTTTTAAACTTCCTTTTATCAATTTAATAATAAATAAATAAATATAATACTTAAAAATTGAGTCAAATAAAATTAAATCACTAGAGATTTAGATTTTTTTTATAAAAAAAACTAATAACATAACATGAAAATAAACCCTAATACAAGTCTTCAAAATATTATTATCCAAGTCGTCGAATAGGATTCTGCTGCTCCTTTTTTTTTTTTATGGCTGAAATACAAAACTAGCCCTCTTATTTGTGTCTCGTTTGCAAAACTCAAACTTCAACTTTTCTTTTTGCAAAACACTTCCTCCAAGATGTATGAATTGTGTAAAATTCACTTATTTATGTACTTTTTTGTTAAAACCCCCTTAAATTATTTCACTCCATTACATCACTTAAGAATCTTACCATTAGAATATTTCTTTTATTTCATTCAAACGACTTTCAATTAGTAGTAAAATTCTCACAATATCAACATATATATATATATATATATATATGCAACATTATATTGCATAATTCATACATTTCACTTTTTGTCTCTATTGTATGTCAATCGATTATTATTTTATTTAGTTTAATCGCCTTGGATACATTTTCTTGCGATGTGTTAGTAATGAGGAAAATTGATCAACACATATTTATATATTTTATTTTATTATAGTGTTAAACGAAATATTTAATAATGATAATGTATGTTAAAAATAAAGAATAAAATTGACAATTTAATATGGGTGTTGTATACGAGATATTTATAAAAATAAATATAATAATCAATTGACATATAGCAAAGCTAGATAATGAGATATACGTATTAAACTATTTAGAGTTCCAAATCTGATGGTACAATTAGATGAAATAGTTTGACTATGTGAGGATTTTTAACAAAAAATGCATAAAGTGTGAGTTTTGCACAACTGATTTATCTTCAAGGGAGACTTTTGTAAGAATAAAAGTTAGAGGGCGAGTTTTGCAATCAATCCTTTTTTTTTCTTCTTACGTCTGATTTCTTCTTTCCCCATCTCACATGATATGAGCTAGAGGGGGCAAACAAGGCGGGGCGGCGGTGGCGGGTCCGGGGCCGAGCCTAAAGTGACAACTAATTTGGTAAAAAAGATTTGGATTTTACGACCAAAAATGTTAAGCCAGTCGGCGAAAGGGTTTTGGCCCTACTATGAACTTCTTCCTTTATTTATTTTTTTTTGAAAATTTTGTTACACCAAAAATAGCAATAATAATAAATATTAAAAATAATAAAATAATTTATAATAAACAATAATTCTAATTACCTACATTAACTACATACCTCATTCAATTAAAATTTTAATAATATTATAAATTATTTTCAAAGTATATAATCAAATTTAATTTTTTAAAATTATACTTTAAAATTAATATAATTTATTTAACTTTAAAAAATGCATTCATGACTCCACAAAATATTGTTCCAAGAGATATCTAATTAATTTTCAAGATTTATACTATTGGAACTTGAGATGCCAAGATTTTAGCAATTTGAATATTTAAATTGATTTTCAGAAGATTTGCATGACATGATTTTAGGCATTACCCAATATCTCATTATTAACAACTACATCAATTAAGAAATTTCAAACTACAATTATTATTTACTACAACTACAATAATTAAAAATATATTTTATATTGAAGATTGCATTAAAATAAATAGTTGTTGTAGTTCAATTAGTTTAAACTCTTATGTATTTACTTACAATCTTTGCGTTCAGCGCCTCACAACCCACAAATAAAGAACTTTTTATAAAAAAAAAAAAAAAAAATCACGTATCATGGGCCGACTTTCATAAATGGTAAAAAAGCTACCAAATTTTCTAGACTAAAAAATTACGGCCTAAAACTCAACCTGTAACGGGCGGGTCGACCCGGCCCTCGGACCTGGGCCATCTTTGCCGTGTTTAATATGAGCACGTAAATTGTGTGCAAAATCCTATTCTACTATTCTTATTATTATTTGATTACTACATCTATTTCACTAAAAAATCTCATTTGGCAGTGATCTTAATAAAAAAAAATTGTAAGTAAATATTTTAATTTTTGAATAAGTATTTTGTAATATTTTTTAAATAATTTACTATTTAATTTAAATAAAATAATTTTACATTAATTTTAAATATGCAAATCAACTACTATTAAAAAAAACTTAAAAATAATCCATATTTGAACACCGGGTCAGAATCGCTACCTTTCCTTATTTGCTCGCGGTTTTCAAAATTATTAGGGCTTGCTTCAGTTAAGCTCACTGTGTTTGTCTGCTTTTCTTCCTCTTCGACTCCGAAGTCATCCTCTTTCTCTCTCTACACACACACACACATATATATATATATATATATTTACACAGATGTACATACACACTTTAGAGATACATGCGGGTAATATATAGCTTCTATCAATAATTCGTTTCCGAGTAAAAAGAAAAGGAAATTATAGAGATGCCTTCAATGTCTCAATCCGGGAGCAGATGCTTCACACAGAGTAATCATCAATTCAGCAACATTGTATCTAACGATGATCGCAGAAACGGCTTTTTTTCCAGGTTTAAATTTACATATTAGTTTCATATTATTCTGATAATTCATACCCTCTGTATATTAAGTAATTTTCGTTCACATACAGGAGGCAAAATATTCTGCAGCAGAGAAAATCTCTACCAATTGCTTCAGGTATCTGTGTTATTTTATAGTTTAATTTCAAGGAGCACTGTAGATGTAAATATAATGATTAAACCTTTGCAACATTTAAGTTTCATTTTTTGTCAATGCAGTTGTGTAATTTTTATTTTATTAACATGTAAATTTGCTTCTTATACTTTTTGACTTGTTTATCTCCTCAGTTGAAAAACGACTTGTGGAGGAGGTCCGGAATAACGATACATTGATAATTGTAGGTGAAACTGGAAGTGGGAAAACAACTCGTAAGTTTTTTTTTTGCTTATGTTAGTTGACTTGTCCACAAGTGAAAAGCATACTTAAGTGATTGATACTGTGTGAAGAAACACGTGTATGTAGATTTAACAAATGCTCCAGGAAGATCTCCTGTTATTGTTCTGTTTTCATTAAAGAAATATTTTTTAGGATGAGAAGTCCGCTGGAACCCTTCATTCTTGTTAATTTTTAGTCATTCCCCTCTGAACTTTGTTGTTTTACGAATTTCATTATCACAGAGTTACCCCAGTATCTTTATAATGGGGGATTCTGCCGTGATGGTGGAATAATTGGAATCACTCAACCTAGACGTGTGGCGGCTGTGACTGTTGCAAAAAGGGTAGCTGAGGAATGTGGCGTTGATGTTGGCCAACGAGTTGGGTATTCAATTAGATTTGAGGATGTGACTTCCAGCTCGACAAGAATAAAATACATGACTGATGGATTGCTGTTGAGGTAAGTATGCAATGGATAGTTGCACTGTGAAGTTAGTATATGGGATGGTTTAGCAAATAGAATGGAATAAGATTATTTGACCTGAATGCATTTTAAAAACCTGAATTGGGAGAAAATGGGAGATGTTATGATAATTGAACATATAGACTATGCATTTGTTTTAGTTCTTATGCACTCTTTTATCTCATCCAGTAGAACATTTCGTCATAGATCTCTAGGGTCCATAGGCTAAAAGCACAAAACCATCTCTTTATCCTGTTTGAATAGAAGGCATAATTACAAGTAACGCTATTCATATCTTGATAAATCTTGGAGCTATTACGGATTATGGTACATAGTATTGCTAACTAGGAGCCATTGCTAGTCTGTTTACATTTATAACTATTGTTTCTGACTTTCTAATAACTTGAGTTCTAATGAAGGTTGAATGCGCTTGCAGGGAAGCATTATTGGACCCATATCTCTCCAAGTATGCAGTTATAGTTATAGATGAGGCTCATGAGAGAACTGTCCACACTGATGTATTACTTGGCTTGCTGAAGAGAGTACAGAAAGCAAGGTCTCAACGTGTCAATGAAACTCTAAGTATTGACTACATGAAGGCAAATTTCAGCACACTGTTAAAGGAAGAAAATAGTGCTCAAGGTGTCAGTACTCTCCAGCAATCCCGAGGCAGAAAATTTAGTCCATTGAAGTTAATCATCATGTCTGCTAGTTTGGATGCGCGAGGTTTTTCTGAGTTCTTTGATAATGCAAGAGCTGTTCATGTTCAAGGGCGACAATTTCCTGTGGAAATATACTATACTTATCAACCCCAGACAGACTGTGTAGATGCAGCTTTACTTACTATATTTCAGGTAATTCTTGTGCATCTCCTGGAGTTCTCTCTACCTCTATAACTTGAGGGCTAATCATTCTAGGCTGTTGAAATTCCAAGAGCTGATATTAGTTATTGCCAGATCAAGTGCTGCATCCTTGGTCATGGTATTGTACGTGCTTTGTAAGAGCTGTACGTTACTCTGCCAGGATCAAACATTGATCAAGCTTGGCTTTGCCAATAAAATCATTAATCTTAGGAACTTGTGAAATTTTGGTACCAGGTTTGAGTTTTAACAAATACTCCCTCCATCCCCCAAAAGGTTGATTAAAGGTACAATTTTTTTTATCCCAAAAGGATGAGAAAAAGTACATCTAGTGAAGGGTAATTAAGTCATTTAGTGGGGTTTGTTAGTATAAAAAAAATAAAAGTACTCATCACTTTATATAATCTAGGGATAAATTTAGAACTTATTTATTCTCTTTCCTCTACTTTTATTTTTTCTTAATATGTGTGCTAATTGTACTTTGCTCATCCTTTGGGAACAGAGGGAGTACATTTTTTTTGTAGAATCTTGGTTATTGACGGAGATTTTGCCTTTTGCCTTTATTATATTTTATCTACTTTTTTTTTATGTTTCCACCTTTAGTTATATCTGGTCTCCCCACCCCAAACAAGCAATCTTTTAATATCATTATGGCAAATATTTGTTAATGTATTTTTCGAAGCAGATCATTTCGCTAAATTTAATTAAATCAGACCATCTCGGTCTGTCCTTGCTAGTATTCACTGTTACAAATATTTATTAGTGGGTTTGCTAATCTCGTTAGATACACTTGGAGGAGGGTCCTGGAGACATACTTGTGTTCTTGACTGGCCAAGAAGAAATTGAATCTGTTGAGAGGCTTATTCGCGACCATATTCGACAATTACCTGAAGACAATCAGAAGCTTCTTACTTTTCCTATATTCTCATCTCTTCCCTCAGAAAAGCAATTGAAAGTTTTCATGCCTGCTTCAGCCGGATTTCGTAAGGTATGTATTTTTATGTTATTAGTTTTCTTCATTGCAATAGTTCTCGAGTTGATTGCATCCAGCTCTATATATGAAAACATATATTTTGAGGGTGCAAGTAGATAGGCTTGATAAGTAACTAATTTTTTTACTTTTTCTCATTCTATACTACAAAGAAAAATTTATAATTAACTTAAACTGAAGATTTTCTAACTGGCTTTTAGTTGTCCCAGTTAACAAATAAATTTTATTTTCTGAGAATAGTATTACTGGTCTGGACAGATTGTCTAAATACTAGGCAGTATATCACACTGTAGAGGTCATCTTGCCAAAAAAGGGGAGGACAAACTAGTCTAAATTGAATAATAAAAAAATGTGAATAAAGTACTTTTCTTATTATGGTGAATGTACTTATGTGAAATGACAATAAAATAAAATGCATTTTGAAGGAACAACAGGGAAGCTATAACATGGCTTCTCTTGCGAGTTGCGACAATCATGCCAATTGAGTGTATCATACTTATTGGTAGCATGATCTGCATGAATCTCTTTGTGTCAAGAGGATGTCCCTGTTGTTTGTTATCATAAACTCCCTCCGTTCCACTTTGAAAGTCATGGTTTGTGCCTGTGGTACGGAATTCAATATGTGACTGTTGACACATTTAGATATAATATTTTTCATATTTCTTGTTTGGAATTAGATTTTAATGTAAAGAATAATTTAGAAAAAAAAACTATATGTTACAAAATATTGAAATATTATTTCTAAATGTGATTTTTTAATGTCTAGAAACCGGAACCATAACCATGATTTTGAAGAGCATTGAAAGTGGAACAAAGGGAATATTTTAAAATATTTTATCTATGATATTGAACAGAAGCACGTTATATGCTTGACGTGAATATATTGAAACTTGAAACGGTCAAATTTATCTAGTTTATAAGCAAAAGTTCGAGCTAAACCATTTTGGATGGGTATTGTTAATCTGTCAATATACTCTTCTAAAAAGTTTTCTGGTCGTAGATGTTTGATATGCTTGTATGTACTGCTTAGGTAATACTGGCAACTAATATTGCTGAGACGTCAGTGACAATACCTGGAATCAATTATGTTATTGATCCTGGACTGGTGAAAGTGCGCAATTACTGTTCTGATTCTGGGATTGATTCATTGATTACTGTTGAAACTTCAAAGTCCCAGGCTCATCAAAGGAGGTAGGTGCACTGGACATCCTCATTAAGAAAAAGTTGTTTACATCTATTAACTGTCATATAGTTGTAAGAATTCACGTGAATCGCAATGACTAAGATCTTTTGGTAATACTGCACAGAAGGAATCTCTAGGTCATAAATGCAACTGAGCTAGTGGTTCTGGGTCTAAAATATTGTGGGGCGATGGTTTCTGAAAGCTCTCTGATATTCATTTATTGTGTTTAACATGAAATAATATTTATTGTTTGCAGTAAAGTTTTATTTGACTTTTTCTTCTTGTATACTGGAGTAGAAGATTCGGAAAATGTGATCATCTATACCCTTGCTCATCTATCTTTTGTGCAGATGGGTGGGGTGTGGGGTGTTTGGGGGCGGGGAGTAGAATTACTCATGCTTCACAAACTCGGGATTGGATCCTCTCCTGTCCCTTTCAGTCCAAAATCAATGGGGGACATAATGCCACATCATTGGCTATTGCAAAACAGTTGCCGTATATATATATATATATATATATATATATATTGATGTTTTGCTTTGTGATGAAATCTGCATGGTTGATTCACAATTATGATGGTGTCAAGTTGTTCTTTATTGGACTAGAGATCCTTGAGAACCGGAAAGGATCCAAATCCCAGAAATTCACCTGTTACAATCTACCAGATGGCATATACTTCCTTTAACTCTACTTATTCCTTGGACAAAAGCAGATTCTTGAGAAACCGAAAAGTAACCATGTAGTTTGTGAGGGAAAAAAGCAGTTATAGGCAACGAAAGATACATCTTTAATGATTGTCATCATTTTTGTCATAATTAATTATCATATTCTGCCCTTTAGCTTTGGTTGTTCAGATGGCTAGAGCTACAGTTCGTCTTTAGTATGTTTACTTTTAGCACAGTAAACAAAATGACAAAACGTAAAGGTAATTTTTGTGTGCTTAACTTTTGTACTCCAGTGGGCGTGCTGGGCGTGAAGGACCTGGGAAATGCTTCCGTCTCTATCAAGAGAGTTCATTTGAGAGACTTTCGGATTCCACAGTGCCAGAGATCAAAAGATTGGACCTGTCGAATGTTATTTTGCAGCTTAAGGCTTTAGGCGTGGACGATATCTTTGGGTTTGACTTCATGGAAAAACCAGATGAGTACGTAAAATAAAATCATGTATCATTCCCCCTACTTTTTCACGGGAGAGGTTTTTTCATGCATGCTTAAGGAATTTGTTAAGTAACTAAGTCCTGATCTGACATTTTATTATGAATTATATAGAAGTTAAAACCTATGTGAGGTCTACTCTCTTGGGCCATGTTTGTTTGCAAGGATTATAATCCCGAGATTATAATTATAATCTAAAGACTATTAAGTCATTTTATAATCCCTAGAATAATAGTCCCAAATCTAAATTTGAAAACAAAGTAGATACTTGGGATTAATAGTCCTATCTCAAGTATAATTCTTGCAAACAAACATAGCCTTAGAGTTTTGTATGTTGTCATTTAACTCCTTCGGTTATCTTTTGTAATTATTTTTTATTCCCTCAGTTTTCATCCGTTGAGTTTTGACTACCCTCTTCTATAACAATATGTGATAACTTGATTGTGTGGTAAGACCATCAAGAGACTTCTGCAATGTAACTAAATTATAGGAATAAATAATGTTGAAAGGGTTAATTGGCCAAAGCCTGATTGGTACAAGATTTATCCTTAAGGTGTTCATGGGTTCAATTTTCATCTCTAACATAGAAGGTAAAAATAAATATTTTTGGTAGTGCATTCTAAAACTTAGCTGGAACCTAAATTCTGTAACTGATTGAGTTTTAATAGCGCAGGGCAGTTATAAATTTTATATTTTTGCTCCAATATGTATCTCCTTGCTGGTGCTGCATTTGTTTCTAGCATTTCCTATCGTCCTGTACTGTGGTTGCAAGTCCTGTACTCCTGTTATCATAGTTGTCTATCAATCTGGTTATTGTTTCTTAAATTATCTGGTGTTTCTGAAAGTTTCAATTTTGCTTGCTTCTTTTGCCAGTTATTATAAGGAACCTATAATAAGATACTGACACGCAATTATTCTCTTTGCAAATTTTCTGTCAATTAGGTTTTCCTATTCTTACTAAAACATTTACTATGTAAAAGTTTACCCATTTCTCCTCTCTCATTTGAACAGAAAGGCTGTCACCAGATCATTGGAAACATTATTCTTGCTAGGTGCTTTAACAGAAGAAGCAAAATTGTCAGATCCAATTGGCCATCAGATGGCCCGCCTGCCCTTGGATCCTATGGATTCTAAGGCAATTCTCCTTGCTAGTCAGTTCAATTGCTTGGAAGAGATGTTAATAGCTGTTGCAATGCTTTCAGTGGAATCTATCTTTTATGCTCCTCCTAATAAGTTAGAAGAGGTATGTCATTGTGATCTCATAGTAATTAGTTTATGTATTAAAAAAGCATAATTACTTTGCCAAGGCTACTCAGTGCACAATGGTAGAAGTATTGGCTTGCATTTAAGAGGGTGGATTGATGGATCAAGTATTATCGGTCAAATGAGCTGAATGACCAAAGTGAGAGTGGTTTTGAGTAAGGTGTGATCCACAGTTCTCTACAAGCAGCAAGAGTTACTAATTAAGACTTAAGTTAATGGTTTATCAACCTTTCAATTCATATATTACGCTACTTACTAAAAAAAAGATCTTAGTTAATTGTTCGCTATTTAGCGTGGTGAAAATATGGGCGTATTCAGGTGTATTTGTCTTAGAACAATGATAGACTTAAAATGGGTACATTTGCAAGGAGTGAAAGTTACACCACACTGGAAATGAATTGAGAACCAAGTTTGTTGTTTTGGAGTAAGGTGTGATTCACAGTTCCCTACTAGCTGCAAGAGTAGACATGTTTTGGGGAACATAATGATGACTAGTTGGGAATTAAGTTAATGTTTTGGGATGACCTTTTATTTCATACAGTTATGCAGTTACTTTTTTTTTTATATAAAAAAAGACTTTAGTTAATGGTTTTCCTTTGAGCATAGCCAAAATATGGGTGTTCAGGTAGTCTTGTAACAATATCAACTCAACCTTTTATCCCAAACTAATTGGGATATGCTGAAAATGGATCTCATATAAAGGTGTAAAAGTTGGAAGATAAGAAGAAAACTAAAAAGATAAAGCAAAAAAAAGAAGAAAATAATAAAATAAATAATTTAAAACAAAAGGATAGGAGTGAATGGAGATAAGTAATACTCCTTCCATCCCATAGTTATTGCAACACATTCATTTTTAGAAAGTCCCACAATGCAACATTTCATTTTATAACTTTTGTGATGTTATATGACTTATTTACCCACTGCCACACTCATGCCACTTTAACATTTGAATATATAGTGGGTCTCTCCACTAACCTAAAACTTGTGTGATTCATATTCTTGGAGCATTTTCAACCATTCACTTCATAAGGGTAAATTAGGAAATCAAATAAGAGTTTTTAACATTTAAAAGTCATGCAAAAAGTTGTGTTACACTATTAATGGGACGGAGGTAGTATAATAATGCACTCCCTTATAGAAAACATACATATGTAAAAAAAGCTAAATGAATTGAAAATTGGGGGGGTCGGGAGGGATAAGAGAGAATAGAAAACACGAGAAAAAAAGGTGGAACACCCTACTCGGCGTTGAATGTGGATTACATTCCACCACCCACTCCTATCTTAGGCATGTCCTCAGATGTGCCTTATAAGAATGATAAACTTAACACGGGTACAATTGTGAGAAGTGAGAGTTACACCATACTGGAAGTGAATTGAGAAGTGAGTTTGGTATTTTGATCATGGGTAACAAACTTAGTGGTGTACAACTGTATAATGTACATTGAAAAATTATGTTAGGGAAAAGGAAAGACCGAAAACCAGCATTGATTTTCTACAGGGAACAATATGGTAGCGTGTCGCGCTATGGCAATATTGAATTCATTTGACCACTGCCAGATATCTTGGACAAGGCTTTGTTGAGTATAATTACTTTGACCGCTCAATAAGGACTAGTGAAGTATTTATCTAAACAACATTTATTGACGCTCCTTTGCTTTTGCTACAAATGAGGTGTTCTCCTATATGGACACCTTAGGAGGGTCATAATGATGTTTTTGATTGTTCATGGTTGATTACAAGTTAAATCTACAAGAGGAATTGGCATTTACAACATTTATTTTGTTCTTGTTTGCAGCCAATAGGGAAGTTTCTTAATGCAGCTCCTTCGTCATGTTAACTTATTATTACTTTCAGCGCTGGTGTTTGTGTGTATCAAATTAGGATTTAGGACCTAAATGTATTTCTTTGGGAAGTTAAATATTCTGAAAATAATTTTCATTGTTTACCAGTCACGGACTGCGATGAGATGCTTTTCAAGTCCAGAGGGAGACCATTTGACTTTACTTAATGTCTATCGCGCTTCGGATGAGTTCTTGGAGAAGAGCAAGATGGGGAACAGTAAAGAGAAGGCTGAAAAAAATCTGAAGAAGTGGTGTAAGGAAAATTTCATCAATAGCCGCTCGCTATGGCATGCTCGTGAAATTCACAGGTTTGCTTTTTTAGCTTAATGAGTTGAAAAGTAAAATTGTGGAAAGCTGATCTATATGCTTGTTTGAATTTTAAATTTTGCTGTTTAATGTGATTTTGGAAATGAGGTATATCAACCAGTTGAGATTGCTGCAAATGAATATTTGTCTTTTGGACATAAAATGTGATATCTTAACGCAGCTTCTCTGCTTGTGTGAAATGATTGGAATCATAAATCTTTATAGATATGCTATTTGAAGTTACTTGATACTGTTGCAGTCAAATCCTAGATAATGTTAAGCGAATGGGTCTTCGTGTTGCTTCTTGTGGGGATGACATGCTTCAGTTCCGCAGATGCCTTGCTGCTTCCTTTTTCCTAAATACAGCTTTGAAGCAGCCTGATGGCACATACAGGTATTCGGTATTCCTATGTCATGCTTGAGTTCAAATTCTTGTTGCAGCTGCATCATATCTACATGGATACTTATCAATCTTAGCAAGGCACAATATTTTTTCTTATAACATCTACATTGTTGGTGGAAATCCATTTACAAATTCCTTTTGATTTTTGTCTTATTTTATTATTATATGAAAGTCTCTTCCTTCACGTCCCGGTCCCCTCCTTCCGCTTCTATGCCTTCTAACAGGTTTCCAACTGACAGGGTTTATAGAAGTGGTCAGACGGCGCAAATCCACCCATCTTCTGTGTTATTCCGGACTAAACCACAGTGCATAGTTTTTAAAGAATTAGTCCAAACTACTCAAAGTTATGTTCGCAATGTTACTAGAATTGATTCCTTGTGGTTATCTGAGCTGGCTCCTCAATACTTTGGGCTGCAGGAATAGATTTTGGTGTCGATCCATATGGGGTACGAATTAGTTCTAATAAATGTTATATTAGATATGTTCCTAGCTGTAGTAAATTTTCAACTCGGACACTAATAGATTTATGTTTTTGTATGGTCCCGCGAAAGTAATGTTCACTGTTCATATGGTGCACATTCCTTTATTTGAATCAACTGCTTGCTAAAGTAAATAGTTTAGCGTCAGCACTTTATAGTAACCTTTTGATATACAATCGGCACTAATCAAAAAAGGGAAAGAAAAGGCTTAGCTGATGTTGCATGTAAAACTGGACTTCATTTTTCATTCTTTCTAATCTGATTTGGAGGAGAAGAAGAATACTCCTATTCTGGTCTGTGAAACTAGACGGTGACATGCTAAAATTTTGAAATTCATCTTTCCTATTCTCGTCTGTAAATAATTTTGTTATACTTACGATTTGGTGATGTAGGTATGTTAGGTTATGAGTGCTCCCATTTAGAGATAAGGTGTACTAATTGTTCTTGCAACATGAAGACTGAAAGAGGGGGCACCTTGAATTCACTTTTCTGGGCAAATACACATTGCACCTTTATATTGGACATTGAAATCCATTGGCATGTGGTCATTCAGAACCCTCATTGTTTGGTCAATTAGGGTTTCCACCTGGGAGGAGCAAATTTGTAGAATTTGATCACCCTTTGCCGGCAGGTGCCCTGGACCATTTGCGAGAAGTTTCCACAAGTCATCTCAACTATTAATTAAACTCCTTCAAAATTTACAGTCTTGACTTTGGCCAAGCTGCTGCTGCTGCTTTCAGGAGAGCTGCAGTACGACTAGAAACATCTACCTTAACAAGCTGGGGATGAGATTGTTAATCAAGAAACTTTTTGCTTTGTACTAAAATAATTTCTTTGTATACCTTTGATTTCATAATGTTTTCTGAAAATGTTATTCAACCTTATATGAGTGTTTACATGTAATTTTATTCTCTCCCCCCTGCTGCATAGAGCTCAAATATTTTTAGACTACGGAATATTTGACGTTACCTTTGAAGCTGGAAGTGTGCTATCGATTTGTGTCTAGTTTTTACTGATTTGAAGCTGAGTTCTCTGTATTACTGTTAGCAGCATAAGATTTGATTTTTTTTAAGCTTTAAAATTTTTAAAGATATATTTTTAATGAGAAAAAGATTGAATAAGAATGACCTATAAAATTAGTGTTGTACATCAATTAATGATAATATGGTATCAAAATAATTTAGAAGAAAAACAGGGATTCCTAAGTCGGTACGATTGATTAAATCATGACAACCCTGATATTCTCTTAAATTTATGAAAAAGTCTAGGGGGGTCGGGAATGTGGCGACATTCTAGCGATTGGAATTTTTTTATTTTTTTTTAATATCTCCCAAATAATTTATAAGATTTATTGGAACTGAAATTTTTACAGAATAAAATAATTTTGAATGTCATTTGGATACATGTAAAGAATATGTTTGTACAGACTGTCGCGAGAATGTCGCCACCTACCGGTCGCCCAGAAAAACTCTAAATTTATTATATGATAGTTTGCTATTTGATGGTGTACAACATTAGTTTTTATATATACTTTTAAAAATAAATTTATATTCTATCTTTAATATTATTTTAAAATTAATAATTTTGGTGTTATAAACATGTAAAAATATGAAATTACACAAAATTTTGTTTGATTCAAGGTATTAGAATATTATTTTTATAATAGTGAAAATAATATGAATATAAGTATATATATTTTGACCTTTTAAATTTTTGTTGCTTCTATTGTTATTAAATTGCTTATGCATAACTTTAAATTAAACAAAAATTTGTATAATCTAATATTTTTACGTACTTTATATATATGGAGTTGAATTATCAAGTTTGATTAAATGATGTTATATTAGAAATAGAATTTAGAATACCTTTTTTACTGTTACAGTTAGCATTAGCAACATCATCTCTATTGTTTAGTCGTAGTCTTGTGGAGTCCACGTGTGTACCACTCCCACATGACCCACTCAATTGGTATCGATTCCACTGGAAGAAGCACAAACAGACCTGGCGATAGAGTTTTCGGTTTATATTTTAAATTATTCCTCTGCGCAAATCGCAATAAAGCACTGTAATTACTCTCTATCTCTCTGAGCTCCCCACCAGATCTGGCCCGAAAGAAGGAAGGTAATGAAATCCTAACTCTAGATCTTACATACATTGAATCAAATCAATTCAATTCATCAGCTCAGCTCAGCTCGCATATCATCTACTACTTTTTAACTTATTATTAATCCGCTGAAAAGAATTTTCATCTGTTTTTACTTTCTATTGCTAGAATTATTAAACAGCATACTTGTACTCCGGTGTTATCAGCAATTGTAAGCTATTAATGCATTCCTCCCAAAATGAGATAAAAGTCCTCTTTTTTAAGCCAACGTTAGTGAAATCACTGGGACTATAGTGGGAATATGAGTATTTATGTATGTATATATGTTGCTAAAGATGTTTCTGTTTTTGTTGTTCATAAATTTGGGCTGTGGGAATTGAACTATTTTGATCTTATTGTGATGCTATGTAGATGTAATGAATCCAAAGGTGTTGTGTGACATATGTAATTTAAACTTTATTGTCTTGTCTTCACAAAGCTAGCTAAAAGTGGTAAGCTTGTAGTTTCAGTCGTTAAGGAAACAGATCCAGTGTCTATTAATGTTAAATATGCCTATCCTAAATTGATAAGATCTTATATTTATCCATGTATTAATTGAAACTTCTATTTTTATGATTCAGCTGAATTGGATGGGACCAAAGAGATTCTGAAATCAATGGAGTATAGTAGTTCTACATGACATCATATATGATCTTATACTTTTTTTTTGGGGTCTGAGTATCCTTTTTATGCTCAGTGAACTTTTAAGGCTTTCTGGATGATATATGAAGGAATTTTTTCTTTATACTGAAATAGGGGAATATAAATTTGGTAATATTTGAAGACGTTAAAGAATTAACTGCCCTGGACTCATGTTAGAGCTGACTGAAGTGAACAACACTTTAGGAAAGCAAAATGTTGTAGTTCACTGATTTAGTTATATGCATATAACTTACTAGTTCTATGTGCTCCTTGAATTAGTTTAGCAATTAATTAAGAAGCAATGAAGCATTATTGGCTTATTCCAATGCTATCCGAAAATGAAAAGCTTTATCCATGGATATGGAATAAAATAAAGAATAAATCTATGTACACACCCAAAGTGTACATTCAAAAACACACCCAAATGTAAAATAGTAGTAAATGAGGAGACAAAAAGTGTTATAGAGAGAGGAGAGAGAAATATTTTACTATCATTTTATACTTGGGTGTGTCTTTGGATGTACAATTTGGGTGTGTACATAGATATGCCCTAAAATAAAGGAGGCGGACTAGTGAGAATGTCTTTGTTAAATATGTTGCTCTTTGTATTACATTGTTAATATTTTAGTTAGATTTTTGTGCACTAGTCTTTGCTTATTCCAATGCTATCCAAAAATAAAAAGCTTTATCCATGGATATGGAATAAAATAAAGGAGGCGGACTAGTGAGAATGTCTTTGTTAAATATGTTACTCTTTGTATTGCATTGTTAATATTTTAATTAGATTTTTGTGCTCTAGTCTTGGATCAATTTCTTCAAACTCATCCTTAGCTTTGATAACTTTGCACTCAAAAGAATCGTGTTGCAAAGTTGATGATTCACGTGTATTAGATGTAAGACACTGTACTAGGTATGACTGGGAGCCTTGAATTAAATCAAGTTGACATTGCAGCTTCTTGTGAAAAGCTTTGCTTATAATTATTGTGTAATATGACTTCCAGATTTTCCAGAGTTACTGATTTGTGATAGAAAATGGGCATATCTACCATTTTTATATTTATTTATATTAGTAATGGAAATTGTTATCGTGGTCAACGTTGCTCTCTATTGCATAAGACATTTGATGAATCTTTTGAGCTAAATCAGTTACTTAACATTATTTATATCCAAATGTTTGCTTTCTTCATCTGCTTTATTTTATGGCAGGATTGGAGTCTCTTATCTGGGAAGAAGTCAGAAATATGGGTCGTGCTCGTGGAGTCAGCAGTGGTGGGGGTCAGAGTTCTTTGGGATACTTGTTTGGAAGTGGAGAGGCTCCAAAGCCATCCACAAACAATACACAGGCTACTCTGAATGAGGTGCAGCCTGTAAATCATTCCCCAAAACCACATTCTGCTTCTGAACCAGTGGATGTTAGTAAGCAGATTCCTGCGGGTATAAATAGTACTACTTTAAACAACTACTTCAGAGCAGAAGGTCAAAACACTGGCAATTTCCTCACGGTATGTTCCTAGTTCTGCAAAATTTCTATCTTCCTAATGTCAGCCGGAAAGTATGACTAGTTTATTTCCTCATGCTCATTTTGTGGGAGGAGTTTTAAAATGCAAGTGAAAATGTTCACGACATCTTAATTATCATTGAAAATATACTAATAGCTAGAGAAAGAGAAGGAAAATATTTGTAGCTGGTGTCCTTCATGTCGAATGAAATATTACCATTGCGAAAAACTAGGTAATAGAGATTCAAATTCTTTACAAAAACAAACAAGTTTGTGTCAATGTTTTCATTTTCCTAGATGTTTTCTATTCTGTAGTAACAGAGGTACAATATTTCATTAATATTATTTTCCCTGGAGCAGGAGAGGCCCTCAACTAAGGTTCATGCAGCCCCTGGTGGTGGATCTTCCCTGGGTTACCTCTTTGGCGGGGGTGGCAACTAATGTCAAGAGTCAAAGAATTTGTTGTTTTCCAATTTGCGAACTTTTAGTTAAGAGCTAAGTTTGCCATGTCTTTCAAAACACCTGGATTGCATAATCATGTAATGTAATATATATATATATATATATTGGTGGACATTATTCAGCTGAGTGTGTATTTGGTATGCCTAAAGGTCTGTCGCAAGGCTTTGTGACCCGAGAACAAAGTTACATTCTCTGGCTCATCTTGTGGCTTAACCATTTGTTTTTATCCATCTTAAATGAGATAATAAAACCTATTACTATAAGTCTCTTCTCTAGTTTGATACCTACTGCTTGTGCCGTTTCATTCGTTTCAACATATTAATTATTAGGTCGAGGTGCTATTAATCATTTCATGTTAAAATAACTTTAATTATCTTTAATTTTAGAAAATATAATTCCAATAATTATACTTAGAAATATCGCACTAATTTTGTATAACAGAGGTAGTATTATAAAATATGGATTCACTGAGAATCAAGTATTTACTGTAATACTACATAAATTTAAGAAAATTTAAATTTTGAGTCTTTAAAAGTTTTTAGTTGTTCCGTCAGTTCTAATTATGTTAGTGTATAATTATTACTCCAGTTAAGACTCACTATGATAATCAATGTAATATAATTATGTAAAATGTTGATATTATTTGATTTTTTAAATCTTTTTTTAATTCATTTTTTCTAATTTTGTTCAAATATTTTAAATTTTTTTCTTAATTACAAACACATATACCAGTATCCATAATATTTGTTAATATAACTGCAAAATCTTATTCACGATAACTTACTTATAATTCATACGAAAAAAATCTTACAAAAATATTAATTCTCTATTTGTTAAAATTATAATAATAATAATGTCATGTTACTTTAAAAAAATAAATATACTCCAATCATCATACAAAAAAGAAGAGAGAGAGAGGGAGTAGTTAATAGCTTAACTTACATAACGGAACACTGTAACTTGGAATTCTCTTCCAGCTCTCGCCGGAGCCGGAAACCCCAAACAAATCAGCTGACATTTACTCTACATTCGTCGTTCACAGCGACGACGAAAACCAAAACGATGAACCGAGGGTTAACCCTAACGACCAACCAAACATCTTCGCAACTATGCTCCATCAAGACGACCCGACAGACGACGAAGACGATGATGAATCTCTCCCTCCTCTCCTCAAACGCATCCCGAAGGACTTCGATGCCGCCGCTATAGGCTTCGATAACTATTACGATGACGACGATGTATCTGGAAGCATCTCCGGCACCATGATCGTCAAGCCCGATCGCAATCCTTCTCTGTCCTCGCCGTATCGGCAAAAGCCACCGGTGTTCTCCAATCAGGATGATGATAATAATTTCTCTACGTTTGTGGTGAGATCTACGGTGAAGAAGGAGAGAGAAAGAGAGTTATCGGTCTCTGGGACAGTTAGTGGAACGATGGTGCGGCGGACTAGTAGTAGCGGAGGTGGCTCGACGATGAGTAGGGCGGTTGCGAGTATGCAGGCGTCTAATTTGCAGGAAGAGGAAAGGAAATTGCGAAAACAGACTAGTAAAGTGTCTTCGAGCTCGATTCCAGATAGTGTTACGAGGGAAGATCCTTCTACTAAGTACGAATTGCTCCACGAACTCGGTAATATTGGACTACATTAATTAGTTTGTGAAATTTAAGTTATTTGTGATATTTTTAGTAGCTTTGAAGCTTAATTACTTGTATTTTTGTGCAACTAAAACTCCACGCCTGAAGCATTATAGTGCTTTCATAGCTAAATTAGTCCAATTTATTTGGGGTTTAAATGTAATCACGGTTAGAACGACTGTTTTTGGGTAGTTATGTAACTGATTTGTAGTGCTTTAGGGTGATTTGTAGCTTGAGTAATAAATTGATTATTGGTGGTTTTATTCCCGGGGTATTGGAAATGGCAGGGAAGGGTTCGTATGGAGCTGTTTACAAAGCAAGGGATTTGAAAACCTCGGAGTTGGTAGCTATTAAAGTGATTTCCTTAAGTGAAGGGGTATGTTACTTCGTTCTCATTCTGGTGTAGTTTAGTTCAATATAGGTTTGGTTGATGGACTATTTGACAATATCTCATGTTAACAGGAAGAAGGGTATGAAGAATATTCGTGGCGAAATTGAAATGTTGCAGCAATGCAGTCATCCCAATGTTGTTCGCTACCTGGGAAGCTACCAGAATGATGAGTACCTATGGGTAAGAATAAGGACTAAAATTTATAGCTCGACTTCTTTTATAGAATTATTATCAACTGCCATGAACATGTATTTTTCAGTATATGGAAAAAGTGCTATTTTTTCTGTTGTCTTCTTTTCATTGTTTTGAAATATATTAGATCTTAATTGCGGATGCAGATTGTGATGGAGTATTGTGGTGGTGGAAGTGTTGCTGACTTAATGAACATTACCGATGAGGCTTTAGAGGAGTACCAAATAGCGTATATATGTAGGGAGGCGCTTAAGGTACCTTTAAGACTTCTACTTCAAAAATTGGAGACATTTATTCATATTGCATTAAATTATAAACCTAGCAGAAATCTGTTAACATGTGTTTAAGAGAATGTAAATTACAACCTTCATTAAGTCCCAAAGTCTACGAAGTATACATATATATACTGTCAAGGAGCCTTTATCTCTTCAGCACATCTATATTGTCTATATAGATCCTTGGATTCTCTCTTTGGAACTGACAATTTCAGATATATATATTTTTTTGGGTTTTCTACAAGAACTCAGCCAACCCCAATTGATGGAATCAACAAGAAGTGGTTAACTTTTATGGTTGAATGTGCAAATTACTCGCTTAATTTTGTGTATGTTGAACAACTGTTCCATTTCATGCAGGGTTTATCATATTTACACTCAATTTTCAAGGTACATAGAGATATTAAAGGCGGAAATATCCTGTTGACTGAACAAGGAGAGGTCAAGTTGGGTAAGTTCTATAATATTATCTTTATCATAGAAGTTTCCATAACTCAAAAGTCGTGAACGATTTTTTTGGCCTTTCATGTTAGATGGTTGAAGGAATAGATTTGTTCTTGTGGCCACAAGTCTAAGAATAAATTTGGACATGACATTGTATGGCTACAGAAGTATTGCATTTCAACCAAAAATAAAGAAAAGAAAGAAAAACAAAAGATATGAATAGACCTGCAATACGTCAAATATCATATATATGCTAAATTATGGTTATTGTACTTCTCCTTTAAAATCTTTCATCTACTTACTTTGTTTGACATACGTAGAAAAATTTGCTTTTGTTGTGTTTCTGTTAAGAGGGTTAGAAGTTAGAATGAGTGTATCAAGGACAGCCAGTTAGCAAGTAGTTGTTGGTATTGATTTATTCATTGGTCTTGGCATCATATTCCGGATATATTTGGCAGCCAGGCACTCGATGCAGGACTGGCTGAAATTGATAATCTGAGGTTTCTGACAACATCTAGACATGTTCCTGTAAAGTTTCTGGAGTGTTTTTAGTACCGACTGGCAGCGGTGTAAGTGCTGGGTGGCGTTCGATTACAATTTCTGGAGTATTACTGTTGGTACCGGGTAACCGGCTTGCACCAAGGTGTGTGTCTGCCAGCAGCCGATTGCTAGGCGGTGGATCGGTGGTCATTAAAGGCATTTTGGTCCATTTTGTATATTTTTGTCCTGCGGTTGATTAAGGTTATTATAAAAACTGCCCAAGTGCTCAGGCTCTTTTTCTTCCATCCTTGTTCAGTATTCAAAATCTTAGTAGTTTGTTTGAGCAATTCTACTTATTTTACGTAAGACAAACTCATATCTTACATTGAAGTTTGTTGGACAGGCTGTAATGAGTGTCCTGAAAGTATTAAATACATGTCCTAATTCCTATACGAAATTCTATTTTGAATTTATGAGCACAATTAAAATGTCATAAAAAGTATTTGGGAGTGTCGGTAACTCGGTATCCAATACATATCTGATATGGATACTTATGGTTGTAGAAGTATCTGTTTATCCTATTTACAAATATATTTTTTGATTTTGACATCTTGTAGGTTTGCTTATAATAATAATATAATATAGCCTCCTGATTCAAACATTTGGTGCAATTGTATTGTCTGAGCAGGTGATTTTGGTGTTGCCGCACAACTGACCAGAACCATGTCCAAACGTAACACGGTACAGCTGGTGTTTAACTGATTAAAGATAATGGCTTCGACTTCGCATATTTACCCCTTCTATATTTAATAATTTGAAAACTGTGTTATGTGGATTGAAGTCAAGGTTCTTGTATTGCTTTGGTGATTTGATTTCTTTACGGTGGGGTACCATACCACACGCTTGTGCTAGTACAAGCATTCAGTGATGCTAAAGAATGCTTTCATTAATTAAATTGACTTCATTTTCAGATGTCCACAATCAAGAAGTAATGAAGCTATATATATATATATATATATATATATAGAGAGAGAGAGAGAGAGAGAGAGAGTCCGGATCCAGTCCGGACTCCCGCATTATGTTAAAATAAGGACCTTTTTTTTTTCTTTTTTTTAGAACTAAAAAAAATAATTATGGAACTGTAATTTTTACATAATACAGTGTTTTGGGTGTGATTTGAATACATATAACAAAACATGTCTGTACAGACAGTCTGTACTTCTATAATTTTTTTTTTTAGTTCTAAAAAAAAAAAGCCAAAAAAAATAAATATTAAGGGTCCGGATTTTGGTCTTGTCCGGGAGTCCGGACAGGATCCATTTCCTATATATATATATATATATACATCCACAGAAATATGGATGCTTGTTGATTTTGTTTTTATGGTTCTAGACATATGAGCCGTGTTTGTTTTGATCCTTGAAATGAAAAGGCCACTATATGGGCTTTTGTTTTCCTTCATGTAGGACTATTACTTAGGCTACTTAACTTTTATTCCTTTACTAAACACTGGGCTTTAGTAATTCAATTTAATGATTACAATTCAATTAACTTTAAAATGATAGTACCCTAGCGGACAACTTGGTGGCTAGAAACAACTCCTAATACACTAGGGGTTTGGAACTGTACATATTGATATGATAATGCATAATTATCACATTGGATTATAAGAGCCACATCATTATTCACTATGAAATAGCAATGTAATAATTTTATTCTAGGCATGAACAAGGTTAGAGAAGATGGAAATTTGAATAAAAGGGTCTTCTTTAGTAATAAATTTTTACAAATCTCCCTCAATCATACTTCATATTCAATCATATGTCTGCAATGATTTGTTACAGCATCCTTCTCTCTTGTGTGTCGTTAGTTGCTTCTGCTGTATTAATTGCTTAAAAGTTTTGATGATGATTTCTTTGTGAAATGACTCAAATGATCGGAGTTCTTATTGTTGTTCCATACTTATTCTCAGTTTATTGGCACTCCTCATTGGATGGCTCCAGAAGTTATTCAGGAGAGCCGATACGTTGGAAAGGTAATGTGAATTTTGTAAAATTTCATCTGCATTCATGTTTGTTTCATAGTTTCTTGGCATCTCTTGGTCCATTTGCACCTCTTTATAGCAATAGTAGTGTAAAATAGCTTGATCTCCATGTCCATTATGCTTCATAAATATCATCTAACAGGAATATTTAGTTATGTTGTTTACTATTTTGCTGGATCCGTTGCCATTTTGAATGGAAGAGATTGCAGTATATTGTTCAGTTTTTTGATATAGCTGTGTTGTTTGCTTGATGACAATATTGGCAGTTTAAATTATGTAATCAACACAGTTAAAGAAACTTGACAATTTGATTGATAACAAAAAGAAACTTAACCTTTTAAAGATGGATCATTTATGTATATTTTGATGGGTAATATTTGGAGGCAGTACCGACTTTGGAAAACTAGGTTTTGTTATCAATCTAGTAATGATTGGTTGTTGAGGCTTCAAAATTAATTTTTAAAACTGGCTTCTGGTTGCTAAGGTGCGCCATAGTGTGGCAGAACAGTTGATCTCTTTGTAAAAACGTTTCTAAGTGTGATACTGAAGAAAAAAGGTAAAATAAAACCACTTGACGTGAAGCACCACTTACATTTAGCTTACACTGGAGTTGGGACCACCTGATACCTTATTGCGGCTATAGCAGATTCAAGTAAGGTTTTCTAGGCTTCATTTTTTATTAGGGTTGAAATGTGGATAATTATGTTTGAGTTTGTAACTTCTAAAAGGTTTAAGAAAGTGTATTAAGGCTTGCTTAACACTAGAAAGGGGAAAGTTTCAAGATTGTTCTAGGTGCTGTGAAGGGATCCGAGAACAGTAAACTAGGTTTTTTTATTGGTTCTAGCTGGCCTGGATTTAGCAAATTAGTCCTATTAGGACTTGAACCCCTATTTGGATAGACGTCGTCTTTCTCTAGGAAAAGCTCTAGAAGTCTTACTAACCTTTTCATAACGTACATAGTTACGCATAAATAAACAAGACTAATTCTTTGGACCATTAATATGACTTTTGTCCAACAAAAATTGAAATATCCCAACTAAAACTTCATATGGTTGTTGCTTCTGATCTCTATCAACAAATAGTTACTTCTTTTATGAGAAAGTTACTGGTCTTCTGTACTAACTCTTTCGTTGACCTTTGACATGCATCTGTAGGTGGATGTCTGGGCCCTTGGAGTGTCTGCGATTGAAATGGCAGAGGTATATCTACAGATTTGTTTTATATTCCACTGAAAAACTTAATTGGTTTGGCTTTCAATGAGATCTCTTTCTATTTCTTGTTAATTGGGTGGAATTTAGTCAAACACACATTGTAGCATCAATATGAAAACTACTTTGTTCTTAGCTGGTGAATCAGTTAACTTGCCTTAGCAGGTTTGTTATAAACTTCTATTTTTCTTCTTTTAGCAATCATGGGTATCCAAACCTCTTAGAGCATCTGATTAATCGCATGGGTAAATGGTCCCACCCCCCCCAAAAAAAAAAAAAAAAAAAAAGAGATCCGTGCACCGGGAAAATCCAAGCATAAGCTTCTGAGGGTACCACTTGGAGTTGGCAAGGTTTGATGACCTCTCCCTTATTATGGTAAAGGGCTTAGGTTTGTTTTGAACTGAGAAGTTGTAGGGATTACAAACAAAGAGAGAAGATATGTAGAATGAGAAATTGTGGTTATATTATCATGATATTCCATTTTGTTTTGTTTGCTCTGGACTACTTGTTAGATTTAATTTTTTAATCTTGCGTTTCAGGGTCTTCCTCCAAGATCAACAGTGCATCCCATGAGGGTTAGTCATGAATTTGAAGCATTTGGACTTGTGTATATTAGTTATTGTATTGTTTACAATTTCAAAATTGTTATTATACATTAGATTCCTTTCTCCAAAATGAGATCCATGCTTTTGACTCTTTGAGCCACATTATCTCTGTCATATTTACTGAACGTCTGTAGAAGTCTTTGGTCTCACCCATAGACAGATATATTATGTACAGAAGTTAGATGGCTAAATGTGCAAACATTTCAAACCTGGGTTCCAAAATTGGTTTAGAAGATTAGCGTTTGTAATCAACCACCAAGGTTTTCTGGAGAATTGTGTTTGATTTGTGTCATTGACCTTAAAAATAAAAATTGTATCATTTTTCCGAGGCATCTATATTTTGAGTGGTGAGTCAAATTATAGGACTAGTCACTAGTTGCCACTTTTCTAAATTCTAGATGCTTCTTAGAACATGTAAACTAACCTACCAATTTGTAAGAGGAAAATGGCATGCCATAATGCCTTTTAGTTCTAGGTCTGGTATTGAGATAGGCAACCCTATATCCATGCTTGCTTAATCGAAACATTTACCTTCCCTTTGCAGTTATTTTTTTTCCAATTTTCTTTGTTGATAAGCATCCATATAACTGCTCACTGAGTTACTTGTGAGAATAAGATACACTAGAATTGGGTTCTCTTCTAGGAAAAAACTCTGCGAATCAAAAACTAACCATGAACTCAGGATGTTCATTGATGTGCAGGAGAACTCTTTAACTTGGAATTCAACGTAGTTTGTTTAATTACAAATAGTTTTGTTGGTCTGTAGAATTTAAGCCAAATATAGCCAGATTTCAGTGAAAATCGGAAAGAAAAACATTCAGGTTTTTAATGTCCCGTAAAGAATTGTTATGTGTAGGATTTTAATTGATATCTGAATTAGTCAGGACAAAAAAATTTGTTCAACAATGACAATAAAATTAAATCTTAATTTTAGTACCTGAATTGGAACTTTATTTACTTAGCACACAAGTGAATGAGATGGTCAAACTAGATACCCCCCCTATTTTTCCTCCTTCCCCTTTTCTCCTCCCTTTTAAGGTTTGTTCAATTTTGAATGATTTCGTATTTGAGGCCTAACGTATATTTACTTTGCCTATCTTAGGTATTGTTCATGATATCCATCGAACCAGCTCCAATGCTTGAAGATAAAGAGAAATGGTTTGTCCTCGCATCTTATCTATCAGTTATGATTTTGGGTTGGATCCATATGTTGGTCCTGGAGTCCCATGGTTCGAGTCCCTCAGTTGTTCCATTTGTCCTTCAAGTTTGCATCCAAATTTGAGTGTCAGGGCCTTAGGTAAGGGAGGGTGCAACAACTTTTTTGTAAAGCCCCGAATTCGAGCGTTGGCCACCCGAACAAGGGTTAAACATTATCTCGACATCTTTCGTAACTTAACCAATGATCCCATAATCATATTGGTTGAATTAGTCTATTACAAACTATAAAATTATAAATTTCCTTAACTTTATCCTTGGATCTCGATCTCATTCTTTTTACAAGTATCAATTTGTTGTTCATTCGTATATATGGATAACACCATATATATCATTCAATTTTAGCCTTACGATTCAGACATTCTATACTTCTATATATCCAAGGTTCACAGTATTAATAACAAAGATTATTCTTAGCAACAAAGGGGCGCATTCCGATAATTTTGGCATCTTACCGGCACTCATTAGTGTAACCTCAGTGCTTACAGAACTCCCAATATCATTCAATACCCTCACTTAGATGCATATCATTATAGAGATATCTCTTCATATCAATATTTCCTATTTATCTGACATTCACAATATTAATAACACACTTGTACTTGGAACAAATGAACTTTGCAATGAATTTGGTTTCTTCATCGGTGCTAAATCTCTGTTCTTACAGCATTTATAATGTTATTCAATATCCTCATTCAAATATATAGTTCTTTATCAACATTGTATTAATGTTTTACTATCTATCTGAAGTTCAGAGTATCAGCATAGCATGATCAGTCCATATTACCAATACCCTCACTCAGATTAATAGATTTAACAATTCTAAGTTGTATCAAATTAAAGACATACCACCATTCTGATGATAATAACATGATATTCTTAATATAATCTGCGATTACATGGTTTGCTTGTTCGTATTACAGAAGTCATTTAATACAAATACAAGTAAATAAAACATGAAACCTTAATTTACGCTTCTTCTTTACGTTCATGATATTCTTATCATTCTTCTTTAACTGCAAATAAAGTTTTATTTGCAAGAACGAGCACTACGGCTCAACAAGTCTAACAAATAACACATACACAGTTTATGCTTTCATATAAACTTTAACATGTTTTGACTTATCATATTCCTCAATTTAATATCACAATTAACTTTCATTTCAACAATCTATATCACATTGTCACACAAAGCGTATAAATCAGGTTCATAATTTGTAAACATAACACATAGCAGTTAGAAGACTTGCCTCGTATATCTTTTATAGATTATATAATAAGGATTAAACGCTCGTCGTAAATCATACACGATTATAAGTTCATGTAGACTAATTAAACATTTAACGATTAAATCTTTTAAGTTTTATTTCGGGTATTATAACCGCTTATAAATAAGACTTCTTGTACTATACGTGAAATAATTTCAGCATTATAATTGCTTATAAAATGAATATTCATCAATCTATATTTAAAATAAATTGAGCATTATAACTGTTTGTAAAATGAATATTCTTACTAAATACTTGAAGAAAATCGAACATAGTAACTGCTTATAAAAGTATATTTTTACTAATTATATAAAGAAGGATGAAAATAATAACCACCAGAGTAATACCTCTTGAAGTTGCAAGCTTTTCGATACTTGAAAATGCAAGACTTTAGTTTTCCTTCCTTCTCTTAATTACCAATATTACTCTCTTATGATTACTCTAGCCTCTTTTGCTTTTGAATTACTTGTGAATATGTGAGGATTTATTAAGAATGAGGGTTCTATTTATAGGAAACCAAGACTTATTGCTATTTAGGACCTTAAGCCACCCAACCATGGCTAGTCGAGTCACATGCTTCATCATCACATTTGGTGAGTCACCAAGCCTAGGCATCCATGTGCCACAACACACCACACAATTTTGGACAACACATTTTAGGAAGCAAAGTCTCATTTGCCAACTAATTAATCAAGGAAAAACCTATACATACATAAGCTATATGTATATAAGCTTCATAAATGGCCATAATGCCAACACTTTCTCTACAACCTAACCAAATTCCACCTAGTTTGGTTAATCCAACTTAGTTTACTTTCTAGTTAATCTTCTAACTTTTCTTAACTTATCCGGTTAGTCAAAAATGTTGACTTTTTCAAAGTTGACTTTACGTTTTATGAATAGTTTTTTCACGTCTTTTTCGGAATTTTTTTATTTTCTTATTCTAGCCTCGTAAATATTCGGGATATTACATTTTCCATTATGGAAACCTAGGGCATGGGTAGCAGGAGCACTAATCGACCGGGTATGCGGAATGAAATCAGGTACAAAGAAAGCTACCTATTGTAGAATGCAAACATTTAGTTATTGTACCATGATTAAGAACGATAGTACCCGGTACACGGAACACATGGTAATAAGAATTCCATGGTAACCCTGTCCTAGTGTTTTCCAAGCGTGCAAAATCACTTGGTGAGCCACTCCACCCATAGCCATGTGGTGGATCGACGATCTAGATACTATTAACAGTCCCTTATCTCTAGGTCTCTTTCTTGTAATTATTATCATTCAAACTCATTCACTTTCACCTTCTTTCCCCTTCTGAATCTGCTTTCTTTTTCTGAAAAGTCGTAGAACAAGTTTCATCCAGTTGTGAAACAAAAATTTTTTAAACTGCGGAGCACTTATAAACAACCCTAATTTTCAAAGGCCATGGTCATATGTTTTAAAAGACAACTTTTCTCACATTAAGCATGCAGAGAGTGTAACAAAAATATTGTGGAAGGAATATGTGGAAGGTCTTCAGCTGCTACTCGCTCTGTATTGTAAAATAAATATTGCTTTGGATCACTTCTCACAACTCACTAGTCATGATGACTACTATATCTCTTAGTTTTTAATCTAGGTTCACAAACTCTGTTGCTTAGTCCTTATGTAGATTGCTTTTGTAGGTCTCTTGTGTTCCATGACTTCATTGCAAAGTGCCTTACAAAAGAACCACGTCTTCGTCCTACTGCAACTGAGATGCTAAAGGTATGTCGAATTTACTTTCAACACCTTCCTTCTTTTTCCTTCCCTCTACTTTTCTCATAGGGGTGGGTCGGGCTTGGTGATGTTTTACATGTGAAATAATAAGGACTAGGAAAATTTTGTAAATAAATTCATTTTGTTGTACCGTTGAAGGAACTCTCAAGTGTAATCTACACTTATATTGGTGGTATCTTTTTAATTAGCTGTCTCAGTGTAACATTTTCTGAGCATTTGGTGGAATCTTTACATTTGAATTTCAGTGGTAGCATTTTCTCCATTACATGTCAAACTTAATTAAATGTAGCATATTTCAGGCCAATTGGCGTTTAACAAAAATGTAACACTTGTGTTGTTTAGTTGAACTTGGTTTTGTGTTGGCTGTAAATGTTCGAAATAAATAACTGATTCTGCTACTAAATTTACCCTCCCATTTGGTGGTTGGTACCTGGAATACCAGATAAACGAATAATAATTGGAAGTATTTTTCTTATGTAAGGGCTATAAAGTAAAAGCTGGTAGATGTCTGCGCTTGTTTGATGATTATTGTCTTCAATATAGTTTTAGATTCAATTGTAACTTTTAGTTGCATAATGCTTGATAGTCTCTATATGCTTACACACCATTAAGTCATTTACTTTTTTTACTAGCACAAAATTATCTAACTTGGATTCATTGCCTCTGGATCAAAACTTAGCACAAATTCATTGAGAATGCAAAATTGGAACTTACACAATGTTACCCAAGCTGGAGAAAGCAAAGCAAGTTAGGGCATCAATGGTTTTGGAAGAACAAAATATTGCTTCAGGAACCATCGTATCAGGGGATAGTGTACGATACTTGATTCTTCTGTTAAAGTTTGATAACCTCTATGTCCCTCTGTGTAAATGAGCTTGTCTGTTTGTCTATGAAATCCTTCAATCTTATATTTATAGCTCTTCCAATTTGTACAGTCAATGGGAGGTCAAAAAGTGAATGAAGACTTTGGAGACACTGTCCCATCCAGGCCTCAAGATGTTGGTCTTCAAGTTGCCAGCAGATTACCCAGTGGGAGGTTTTTGGGAAGCTTACCTCGGGGTCCGGAACAGGCCGGAGAAGGTAGAATATATCTTATATTGATTATCTTAGTATCCTACTTTTGTTTTTTAAGCAATATGTAAAATTTATATAAGATGATTTTGTTCAACCTTAATCGACTAGGATTGGCAATGTGGGTTTTGTGAACTATGGCTGTGTCTGCAAGGATGGATTACTTGTTTTTATAATATTCGATCGTCATATCCCCTCTAGCTGTAAAATTTCAACTGAGAAGTTTTGTTCCCAGTTTGACATAATTTTTTTTAATTGAACAGGGTGGTGTGGTTATCCAATTAGCATGGGATATACCAGTGATCCAGTTGGATACTGTTTACGAATGTATTCTAAGCTTCGAAATCATTACACCATAATTGACTTAGTTAGACACTTGAGATGAGTAAAAGACAAGTCTAGAATATCTGAGAATTTGCTTCTGCAAATTATGGGCTCTTATCCGGGAGTTAGGTTTGGAAGTGCTTGAGAAGTGTTTGTTTAATATTTTCCATGTCTTTCATGTTTTGACTTATTGTTGTGATAACAAACTCATTTATCTTTTCCCTCAATAAAATACTAGTCAAGTCAGTCAGTTTGGAGAAAAAAAGAAAAGGTATTCTTAAAGCTAATATTTCTTATACCCTTCTTTAGATAATCCACTAGACCATTGTTGGACAAATATCAGTGGGCACCCTCATTTTATTATTTTTCTTATTCACCGAGGGCTGTCCTGCGTTACTTGGCACAATTGCATGTAGATGATGAAGAATTAGTAAAAGGTTCTGGTATTTTTGCTAAATTTTCCTACAGTTGAAGGATGCTTCTCACTTTCGGTCGAATTTTATTACGGATGAATATTATGAACCTAGTCAACTCTTATGAGAGGGAGCTATTTTTTACAGCAGGCTTGTAATGTTTGACGTCCTTATCTTGGCTTGGGACTGCTTATGCAAGAAAGCATAGGTGGATTTATTATGAACCTAAAGTTTTTAATTATCTACTACACCCCCCGACTTTAGCTGCTTGTTGTCCTTGTGGCTTACTTCCTTTTGTTTGTCCAATATTCTGCAATATCTTGGTTTTCATGGTTATTATATGCTTTAGTTGGTACTTCAACACTAGCTAGTATTGAGTACTAACTGCTATATTGGGAAACTTCCTGATTTTGGTCTGAAGTGTAAGGTAATCATCTTAATAGTTGAATACAAGAGAGATGTATGTCATTCGCTTTCAATTATTTTCAGAAGCCAGTAGCTTATCATGTTCTTCTGCTTGCAATTTTTTTTTCTTTCTAATAATTATTTATTAGTTCATGCTTTCAAATTACTACGTTCTGAATGATATATTTGATCCAAGCATTTACGATTGTCGTGTGATCTGTCTTGACTAGGTGATTTTGGGACTGTAATAGTTTGTGGTGATGTTGAGATAGATAAAGCAATACCAGCACCCAATGTCAAAGATTTCTCACCTGCTCCGGGCCACATTGGAAGTACCTCCACCAGTGGTAGCGGAACTAAAGCAGTTGAGCCATGGTACTTCTCTTACTACAAATTTCTTGTTCTGATGTACTAGGCAAAAAAATAAGAAGCCATATTAATGTAGAACCTAAGGCCAAACAAGAATTATATTGATTTCCTTTTTATTAAATATGAAACTTGTGAGCAAACTGTGTATAACATCTGAAAAATACCTACCGTATCATGCTGTTTTGCATAGTAATCACACACTTAGTTTACTTTAGCACTTTCCAGCAAATTGTGTATACCATCTACAAATACGATGGCTTGCTGTCTTGCCTAACAATTATGCACTTGGTTTACTTACTCTTGTCACTATTTTGCATTACATTGTTTTTACTAGTCACTTACTTAGTTACTGGCACTACATATAATTAGTGAAATGCATGATAGACAATGCCTGTTATTTTAAGGGAGTATCATATTGGCCGCTTGACTGATATTTATTTCCTTGTCATGTTAGTCTTGCTTGGAAAATACTCAATCAAGAAAAATTTGTCGTACTTTCTTTGTAACTAATGAAGACACTGGTGTTTTTTTAGGATGTCAGGTAGTATTTGATATACCTTCTGATTACAACTTACTGTGATGTTTGGCATTCTATTGATAAAATCCCATCTTTCTCCTTGGACTGATTTGTGCATTGTACAAACTACATCAATTCTCTTTTATTTGTCATGCTATGGCGGTTTCTGTTTCTGTATTAATATTTGTGTAATCTCATGAATAAGTGATCTATAATCAAGCTATTTTGAAGTATGCACTAATTATTAATTGTTTTCATTCAGGGTGCGCAATGCAGTTGAAGTTTCTGCAGATACCTTAAAAATTTTAGAATCACATGTTGCAGAGACTATTCAACCATCCCCCCCTTCAGTGTTTCTCTCTCCTGAGCAAAGAATCAAGCAAAATAGCAGTTCCCAAGCAAATGTCGGAAGTGGTGGGGGCATAAGCAGTGGCACATTGAAGAACGAAAATGTCAGTAGGAAAGCATTAGATAAGGTAATTTGCATTCTGAACATAATGATTTCCCCAAATGATGAATCCATCATGTCCCTCCATTTGCGCTAAATGGTTCTAGAAGGAAACGACGATAGCGCTGTAACTCAAGCTGACGTTACTGTCATATTCGGATACAGCTTCTGTGCTTCCAGAGTGATGTTTACACCAGCAGAGTTGGATGTTTGGTATAGTTGTGTTGCGTATGTTGGCTCTCTATTCATTGGGTACTAATTTGAGATTCACTTTTATTGTAGCTTTGGTCCATATATGCAGCTGGGAATACAGTTCCCATACCATTTTTAAGGGCAACTGATATATCACCCATCGCATTGTTGTCAAACAACGTGCTTGGATGCCGGCAGCAGGATAATGATGGAAACATTGCTGTGGAAGCAATGCAGGAGCTCTTTAGTGGTGATGGGCAATCTAAAAAGGGAAGGAGTAGGCAAAATGAGGTCTCTCTCTCTGGTTATGTCTGTCTGCATGACTCACAATCCATTAATTTTGAGCTTTTGGTTATTTGGCTCTTTGTTGCATTGCAGGTTCCCCTTCCTCCAAGCGTGTACTAGAGACTCACTTCAAGTCCTACACTAATGAATCTTGCCCAGGCTTTAGCCTACCACAAGATGTAACTCCAAATTTTCTCTTGATATTGTCATAATTATTAGCCTTTCTTTAGACATGCCATTGGAAATGTTATCCACAACTCCTCAAATTTGGAGGTGATAAGATACCAAATATTCTACTGCTGGTAATTATAACCTATTTAATTTAGTTGCACTTGCACCTTTTTACGAGTTTTCTTTTTGGTGCCAATGGCAGTTTGTTCTTATTGCAATCTGCTAATTATTTATCTATTTGTTTTCCTTGTACTTTTTTGATCCCAGGTGCTATGAAGAGATGCCACTTCAGGATCTGCAAGTAACACGAGCAGCAAACGATTCAAAACCTTTGTGATACGCTTAGAACTATTTTAAGATTATAGTTGTAATTTTATTTTTCAAGTATTTATTATTTTTTTTACCTGTTACCCCAAGTTTTTCTTTGCCGAGTCATGTTTTTGTTTGTACTAACTCGAGTTCTGTAGATGTTCTGGAAAATGTATATTAATTTGTTGTAAGGCTATAGATAAGTTTTTCCTTTGGTTAATCAATCCCTTGATATGTCTTAGTCTTACCTATGATTGGGCAGTTGTGCATATCCTCTATGTTGTCTTATCTACTCGGATTAAATTTTAGTAGACAATGTGTGAAGTAGAATTAATGGAGATGCAGTAGACAAATAGAACGGGAAAGTCTATTATTTTCCGCATGTATAGTCTTTTTTCTTTTTATATGTTCGAAGGCGCCCTTTTTTTTTTTTTTTTTTTTTTGTTGTTGTTGTTGTTGCTGCTACAAAAAGATGGAGACAAGGGAGCATTAAATAATAATTTCTTTAGAATTGTTTTTTTGAGATTGATACCCTAATGGCAGAATTTGGGATTGTGGATGAAAATTTTATTGGCAAAAAGTACTTTTTGGCCACTGTGATTATAGTATTTTAACGAATTAGTCACTGTGCTTTTAATTTATTCAATTAGCCCATTATACTATTTAAAAATGTGCAATTAACCCATTCCGTCCAAATTAGCAGACGGACGTTAAAAAATTGGCCTTATTTTCCTACGTGGCTTTTACAAATTAAACGCTAATGATGTGTATTTGCCGATGTAGTCAGCAAGACGAATGGGCGGGAGGAAATCATAGCAAACAAAAGAAAAACAAAGGCCCAAATCGAGGAACAAACAAACCTTCGTCTAGGGCTCAAAAGTAAACCTTTGTCTGAGAAGAAATCGAGGAAGGAGGTGGTGGTCTTTGGCGACACAAACAGACGAACAAGGTTAGGGTTCCAATCGTCTACCATAGTAAGCGATACAGACAGACAATCGCCTACCGAACAATCGTCTACCACAGTTAGAGTTCCAATCGCCTACCGAACAATCGTCTACCATGTAAGTATACGGTATTGATAGGAAGTATTTCACTTTTTCATCTTTGTTTTTTCCAATCCCCAGATTCTCATATGAAGTATTGCACTTTTATGCACCAGTGAAAAAACTTGATGATATTTTGGATTTAAACATGAATGACCAGAGGAATATTAACAGTGAAGTTATGGCTACCAACATTAGTGTAAAAGTGTTGTTTCCCTAATAGTTGGTAGCCATAACTTCACTGATTATAGAGTTTGTAAATTGACGTGATAAATGGAAATCACATAGGTTTAGTGTTAAGCAATCGTAAAAAGTCATTAAGGTTTAGTGTTTCTTTAATGTTTATAGTTGTGTTTCTTTAATGTTTACAGATTTCTTTAATAGTTGACCATGTAATAAGTTTATTCAGTAAATGGTCATGGTACTAACAAATTGAACATGTTGTTAAATGCAGCATGAACTACTTTGATGTTGAATTGTACCATAGAGGTCAGTTTGTTACTAAGGAGGATGGATCATATGTTTATGAGGGTGGAAGGAAAGAAACTTATAAAGGGGCTGATGAAGATTACTTGAATGTTGAGAGGATGACAAAGTTGGTAAAACACCTAGGGTATAAAAGACACTTTGATATATACTTCAAATTGGTGGGGTGGAATTTGAAGGAGGGTCTAGAACTTTTTTATGATGACAATAGTGTAAGACTGCTAATTGATGAAGCTCTGAAAACTGGGAAGATTGATATATACTGTGAATATAAGGATAATGAAGAAACACCTGCTGAGGTTGATGTTAGAGATGAGGAAGCACCAAAGCAGACAGATGATGATTCAAGTGATGCTACTTATGAGGAAAGTGATGAGGAGTTAAGTGATGCTACTGATGATGATGAGAATGAGGAGTTGATAAATATAAGAACAATATAGGGACTGATAAAAAAATCAAGAGGACAAGAGTTGGTTTTGGATTGTGAAGTAAAACTTGATGAATATCAAGTTGATATTGGTCACTTACATGTTGAGGATGTTGGGGCTTCATCTATCCCAAGAATGTATTCAGAAGTTGAACCTGGTACACAAGAGAGCAGCAGCAGGGGGAAAAAGCTGGCATCCAGAAAAACTAAGGCTGCAGAGGTGGAAGTTGAACCAACATTTTCAGATGGGGAGGATGAGTTGGGGTTTGGGACAAAAGGAATGAGGCCTTGGGTAGAAACTGAAGAAAATTCTGATGATGAGATTCCTCCAAGTGGTGATTCTAGTAGTAATATTGAATGGGAAGGAGAGGAGCTACAAAGGAAAAAGAAAAGAGTGATTCCAACATATAATCCCAACACTCCAATTAGCAAGATAAAATTTGAAGTTGATATGATATTCACTGGGCCTGAACAATGTAGGGAAGCTATAGTAAATTATGCAGTTGGTAATGGAAAGGGAATCTATTTTGCTGTTAATAAGAAAACAAGAATAGCAGGCAGACCTAAGAAAATTAGGAGGAAGGATCCTAATGAAGAGCCCAGAAGTAAGACCAAGACATCAAGGAACGGGACTCCTGTTAGGTGCTCTAGGTGCAAGGAGTATGGGCATAACAAGTTAGGTTGTAAGTGGACACAACCAAGGGATGAAACTGGGACACAACCTACTGAAGAACCTACTCAAACTACTCAAGCTACCCCACAACCTACTCAAGCTACCCCACAATCTGGAGGTGACCCAAGGCCTAATAAGCTGGGGGTAAGCTTTTTTTAAACCAATTTTTAATATTTACTTGTATATTATTTCACATGTGGTTCTATTCTACAGGTGAAAAGGAAAGAAAGGGGTCAAGGACAGAATTCTGGAAATGGAAATCAAACTGGGCAAAACGAAGTAAGGAATTGTATATTATTTCAATGCTTGTTGGCAGCCAAGCACTAATTCATTTTGTCCATGTAGGTAAGAAAAAGCCCAAGACTGGCAACAAGTGAGACTGGAGCATGTGCAGGGGAAGGGTAGCAAAGGGACCATTTGCAGCCTAAAAGAGCAGCAAGTGGACCAGGACCATCAACCAAGTGGAAAGTAAAGGCTAAAAGAAATGGTTCATTATTTTGTTGGACATTAGGTTGTACTTTGTTGTTCTGACTTGATCAATGGGACCATATTAATGTAATATTTTGGTAACCAAATTCTGTATTGAATTGGTCTCTTAATGTGGTTATGTTTTGTGGTTGATAACCAAATTCTGTATTGGCTTAATATACTTTATCAGTTGGCTATGCTTAATATAATTATGGTTATGCTTATAAGTTGACTTAATATACTTTATCAGGATTGTTGGCTCTGTTTTTAACATTTGGTGTTGTCTCTGTTTTTGTCAACTGTTTTGGCAATTGTTGTTGGTAACATTTGTTGTTGGTTGTGTTCAAGTTAGGTTAGGATGTTAGCTCTGTTTTTTAACAATTAGTGTTGGCTCTGTTTTTGGCAATTGTTGTTGGCAACAATTTTTGACAACTGATAACCAAGTTCATTACAATCATTACATTACCATTACAAGACACCACATCTATTACAATCATGTTCAATTTGTTAGTACCATGACCATTTACTGAATAAACAAACTACTAAAAGATTACTACCAATCAAACCACACTAATATTACACTTTCATCTACTAAAAATCTCATTTTCAATGGGGGTACATTACAACCTATTACAATCCATGGAAATAAAAATCTTGACAACTGATAACCAAGTTCATTACAATCAATACATGTAAATCCATGTCAAGATTAGAATTGTAGTGACAATCCATGAAAATACACAATTAAATCTAAGTTTTGAGTTTGCCTCCTTAAGTCTATCAACTTCCATTTCCTTTATCAGTGTTTCCTTCTTCAGAATTTTCAACTTCTGCTTCAGTTTAGCATTTTTTTCCATCACCAAGCTCACCTCTTCAACTGGCTTGCTCATCACACTAGTTGTTTCATCAACATTGGAAGGCACTTCAATCCATTGAAAATATCCACAATATCTCCCAGATTCCTATCAAATATATATAATTAACCAAACATTATTTAACAGAGATGGGGAAAACAGAGCCACATGCCATATTAAACAAATATAGGAATGAAATGCAGATTACAAATATGACAGAGTAAACTAACCCCATAGTTGCGGCAACCATAAAATGTGACGCCCCCAAAATTAGGTATACATCATCCATCTTGGGTCGCCACTTACATGGTACAGAATTTAAATACAACTTACTAACATAACTGTCGTGTACAATACGACATAAACTGTGAGTTTAAATACAAATATCATCTACTAGATATTATACAAACTCAAAAAGGAGTCCTCATTACAATTATTATCACACTATTTCACGAATAATGGTGAGGACTACTAATGCTATCTTCAGGACCATCACTCGTTTCCCAAGACTCGTCCAAATTATATTCTCATTTCACAAGAGAATAAAGTGAAAGAAAGGTGAGCTCAACTAGCCCAAGAAGAAATATTATGACTAAGATAATGCGTAATAAATTATCAATAGTCTTCAACAATGTTAAACCGATAAAATACAATGAGCAACCCGGTTTAATCTGCAATGAATATCTGATCCATTAAAAGAGTCAGTAGAAAATAAAATCTACTATCTTTTAGGTTTTAAAAGGTTTTTCATCAACATTATAGTTTGAGACTCGACTTTAATAAATATTCCACATCATCGAATCACCCCCGCACTACTACGGCGAAGGATATTCTTTAGTATCACGACCACAATTATTCATGCATTACGGGCGAGAATATTTGTGTATTCATTAATGGTCATGATCATGCCAACAATCGTCCATCAATGCACTACTGACCAATCGAGGATTTTTACCACATCATTTGTAACATTACGGTCATGATTACACCGAATAGTCTCTGGTCATAATCATACCAAGTCCATCTATGCACTACAGGCCACAGATGACTTTAAAAAAAAATATAAACATGAGGATGATGACAATGATATAAGAATTCAATAAAACAAGTTCAAGAATTATTTTATCCAGGAATTATTAACGTCCAAATTATCAATATGATACTGTTTTGTAGAGTAAAATTCAAGAATGATCAGAAGAATATTTTCATGAAAAGATATCTTTGGATGAAACGAAATATCGAGGATATTCCACTAATTTCATGGAGTATAGAAGTCAAAGTTTTAACCAATTTGGGTATAATAAAGAATGGAATAACAAAAGAAATCATCATGCATGCGATGAAATCGCATGTATAAAAAGTTATTCCAATGTAATAATAAATAACGAGAACCGTGTCGGTGAAATTACACAAGCGGGATGTTCCAACAGAAATAATAAAGATGGAACCGGATCCGGGTGTAAACACACGATAGGATATTCCAACGTAATAATAAAGATTTTAACCATATCCTGTAAAACACACGCATGGATGTTCCAACAGAATAATAAAGAGCGGAACCGGTCCCGTGTAAAACACACGCATGAGATGTTCCAACAGAATCATAGAAGAATGTCACCAAGTATAGGGTAAAATCCAGCGTATCTGAGTTATTCCAATGAAATAATAAGCGATGGAATAACAACAGCTTCTCTTCATGAATAAGAAAGAATAACACCCCTTACATTTGGTAGAAGATTGAATCTCGCAAAGGAAGGTGTAGTAACAAAATACTCTTCTTCTTTCTCTTATTCTCTCTATATTTTCTCTCTATAGCTTGAATGAATTAAGTGAAAATAATGAAGCCCTAGGCCTCTATTTATAGAAGATTTCTAGCTTAGCACCTCTTGATGTGAAAAGCGCAAGTGGCTTGACGAATTGGTTTGACCTTTTGTAATGTGAAAACGACAAGTGGTTCGGACTTTGTAATGTGAAACGACAAGTGGTTCGACGTCTGGTAAAGGTAATTACTATTAACGAAGGTAAATACTATTGACGAAGGTAAATACTATTCACAAGGGTAATTACTATTGACGAAGGTAAATCTTATTCACAAGGGTAATTACTATTGACGAATGTAATTACTATCGACGAAGGTAAATACTATTCATAAGGGTAATTACTATTGTGAAGGTAATTACTATTGACAAAGAGACTCTTAGATGATGACATATGAGCCCCCATAAAATAATCAAACTTACCACAAATCATTTTTTTTTTCATCAACACATATTTAATCTTTCAACAATTATTAATCATTTATAACTTGTCGTCTCAATTATTGATTTAATACTATAACATATTATCTGAGGATGATCTTGTGACAATAATTGAATCAATAATATAAGAGATATGATCGTGATTATTCTTGTAGCAATAATTGAGCATAGCTGAGTGACTTCTCACGTAAGCATCAATAATCAATACCGTGTGCTACTATGCAACTACGCGTATTACTGTACTTTTACCACCGGGTAGTTCAACAGTTTTAACGGTAACACCTCCGTAGTTATTTTTATAAAATATTTTTGTCGTTTTCTCGATCCGAATGATAATTACATTGTGGGGTCCACCAATGATTGAGCCATTGTACAAATATTCCCTAACAAAAGAATATTCCCCAATGAAACGAATATTTTATAACAACTTGCATACTTTGCAAAATTTATAAATATTACCCACAACTATAACATTATATCAAATTTATTCCATAATATTCAAAAATAATATTTATAGAAAAAATTCATCTTTATTTATAAAAGATGGGGTCTTACAACCTCCCTTCTTATGAAATTTAAGCCCTCGAAATTAGAATACGATACGGTATGTCGAAGAGGTAAGGATACCTTGATTTCATTTCGATTCTAACTCCCAAGTCATTTCCTCAACATCGTGGTTCCTCCACAAAAACTTTGACTTGAGGTATAACCTGGAGCGTAGAATATGTTCCTTCTTATCCAAAATTTGAACAGGAACCTCTTCATACGTCAAATCTTCCGCTATTTCGTCCTGGTTCTAACTCAATAATATGGTTCGGTCTTTCACATATTTACGTAACATAGATATGTGAAAAACGTTATGAACACGAGACATATTTGGCGATAAAAAGCGAGTCTATAGGCCACGCTTCCTATTCGATCGAGATTAAAATGGACCGATGAATCGAGGATTAAGTTTTCCTCTCTTTCCAAATCTTGTAACTCCTTTCCATGGAGAAACTCTTAACAACACACGATCTCCTATATCAATTCCACGTCTTTTCGATGAAGATCGGCCCTAACTTTTTTGTCGATTTTGTGAGGTTTTTATACACGTTGTGGATCGTTTGAATCTTTTAGTAGTCATACGTACCAACTCCGGTCCCCAACAACGTTGCTTCACCCACCTCATCCCAATATATTTGGAGAACGACACTTTCTTCCATACAACGCTTGAATGGAGCCATGCCAATACTTGCTTGATAAGCATTGTTGTAGGAAAACTCCACCAATGGTAAGAACTTGTCCCAACTCCCCTTAAAATCAAGGACACGAGTCTTAATAGATCTTCAAGAGTTTGAATAGTCCTCTCCATTGTCCGTCTGGTCTCGAGGATGATATCTGCCGAGCTAAATCGTAAAATCTGTGCCCATAGCTTTTTGCAAACTAACCCAAAATCGTGAAGTGAATCTTGGGTCTCGATCGAAACTATGGATACCGCAGATACCATGCGATCTTACAATCTCGTTTATGTACATACTGAGCAAGACGTTCAAGTATAAGTTTCTCGTGTCGGTAAGAAATGAGCGGACTTGGTCAATCTATCAACAATGACCCAAATCGCATCAATGCCTTGAGAAACTTTTGGAAGACCCAGAACGAAATCCATGGTAATGTGCTCCCACTTCCATTCTCGAATTTCAAGTGGTTGCAATGGACCTTTTAGTACTTGATGCTCGCTTTTAACTCGTTGACAAGTTAGACACCTTGAGATAAACAAATATATCTCTCTCTTCATATTGCTCCACCAAAATGTATATTTAATATCATGATACATTTTGGTACTCCCAGATGGATTGCAAATGGTGTGTTGTGCGCCTCCATCATGATATTATACTTTAAATCGTGGTCGTTAGGAACACAAAAATCCGGAGTTGACTCAAGTATTCCTTCTTCATCGATTCTTGCTTCCCAAGATAAAGACCTTCTTGCACTTTTTCCTCATATGCGCATCACCTCCGTGTCCAGTAGCTTGAGCAACTTTAACTTTATCGGTTCTACTCAGATACCGCTTATCATCACATGCGTCCCCTCGAGTCTTTAACTCTATCTCCATCCTTTGCAAGTCACACAAAATGGGCCTTTGCGTTGACAACATCGCACTCGTGCTTGCGTATGATTTTCTACTCAATGCGCTACCTACCACGTTCGCTTTTCGGGATGGTATTGGATGGTATGATCATAATCTTTCAATGCTTCTAGCCAACGTCGTTGTCGCATGTTGAGTTCCTTTTGAGTGAAGAAATATTTGAGGCTTTTATGATCCATAAAGATCTCCACTTTCTCCCCATACAAGTAATGCCTCCAAATTTTAAGTGCAAAAGATAATGTACCGCTAACTCTAGATCATGAGTAGGATAATTCCTCTCATATTCTTTGAGTTGTCGCGAGGCATAAACTATTACTTTTCCATGTTGCATGAGAACACATCCCAACCCTTTGCTCAAGCATCACTTTGTAGATGACAAATCCCTCCGAGCCGGATGGTATTGCCGAACAGTCTTTGAAATAAGTCTCCTCTTGAGTTCTTGAAAACTCTTCTCACATTCTTCGCTCCAATAGAACTTTGTATCTTTCCGAGTCACCGAGTCAATGGAATAGCGATTCAAGAAAATCCTTCCACGAATCTCCGATAATAACCAAATAAACCGAGAAAGCTACGTCTTCGGTCATTGATTTAGGTTGTTCCCGGCTTTGAATAGCTTCAATCTTTCTTTGGGTCAATGATATTCCATGACTTGATACCACGTGCCCAAGGAATGCTACTTTTCAAGCCGAACTCGCATTTCTTCAACTTGGCATAAAGCTTATATTCACGAAGCTTTTGGAGTGTCACCTCAAGTGTTGCTCATGATCTTCACGGCTTTTGGAATAAATAAGGATGTCATCAATAAAGACGACCACAAAGTGATCTAAATATTCCTTGAATACTTGGTTCATCATATCCATGAAGCGGCAAGAGCATTAGTCAATCCAAAGGACATGACTAGGAATTCATAATGCCCGTCTTCGAGTTACGGCCGCCTTTGGAATGTCGCCAGCTCTAATCTTCAATTGGTGATATCCGAACGAAGATCAATCTTTGAAAAGAATTTGGCTCCTTGCAAATCGGTCAAACAGGTTATCAATACGTGGCAATGGATACCTATTTTTGATGGTGACGTGATTCAACTCCCGATAATCAATACAAAGTCGCATACTCCCATCTTTCTTCTTCACGAATAGAACGAAGCACCCCAAGGAGAAGTACTAGGGGCCGAATAAAGCCAATGTCTAACAATTTCCTGCAGTTGGGTCTTTAACTCCACGAAGTTCAATAGAGCCATTCGATATGGGCTTTGGAAATAGGTTTTGTCTTCGTTCAAGGTCGATACAAAATTCAATTTCACACTGGGTAGGCCAGAAGTTCTTCTGGGAATACGTCAGAAATTTATTAACAATAGAATATCGTTTAAAACTTACGTATTTTTATTTAAATCGTGGATATGAGCTAAGAAAAGCTTGACATCCGCTTTTCAATAAACGAATAGCTTTATGGCTTGAGATGACCGTGATTGATTTTAATGGTTTGGTCGTTTGAATTAAGCATAATAGGTTGATTAGGAATATGAAAGCTAACAACCTTACGAAAACAATCAATTTTTGCATGATAAGTAGTTAACCAATCAATCCTAGAATCACGTCAAATGCAAGTATTTTTAATGAAATAAGATCGACGAGTAATGTGAGGGTACCGATTTTGAACCAAACAAGACTTATAAACGAGTGGATGTAATGAAGGTTTCTCCCAACGGAGTTTCCACGAGATAAGTCAAAGTCTAATTTCTCCTGAGTCAAATTTAATCGATGGCCATAGTAGGAGAAATAAAAGAATGGGTAGAACCAGGTATCAAATAAAGTATAGACTTCATTAGAGTTTATGATAAGCTTACCCGTGATGACCTCATTCGGATTCCTTGCTCTTTGGGAGGTCACAACAAACGCCTCCTCACACTAATGGCTTTGAATTTTACGGAATGGCCTTTGATGCCTCCATCCTAGCTTTGAATTTGTCTTCGATAAACGACAAAATCGAGCTAAGTGACCTTCTCTTCCACAATTATAACATGCTTTGACTGACTGATGACGCAGTTTGATCGATGTGTCCCTCTCCTCCGCATTTGAAGCATATGATAGGTGGTCTTTCTCTTTCCTTAACAATGGGTGCTTGGTCTCCGACGTCTTTTTCCACCATTGTTGAATCTCCGTTTCTTGAAATGTCCATTCTTATTGTTTTGGCCTGATTACCACCGGAAGTGGTTACCATATCCGCCCATTAATTCCCTCCACGCTTGTTGTCACCGCTTGATGACTACTCTCGCCGGTATTATAATTTTGTCGGTACCGCTTCTCTTTAGTTGTGTTCACTCATTATCGCGTTCCACTAACTTAGCCCTATTTACAACATCTCGAATACAAACACGGTTTATGAGAAATAAGATGTTGACGTATCTCGCTTCAAACCTCTTAAAACATTAGCGCCATTCTTCTCTTCATTATCCACCAAGAAGTGGGGATGAAACCGTGATAACTCCGCAAATTTTGCCTCGTATCATGACACGGTCATATTGTTTTGTTCCAACTTGATAAATTCCACCTCCTTCATGTGGCGAATACTTTCGAGAAAGTATTTTCGTCGTTGAAACGACTCTGAACTTCTCCCAAGATATCTTCATCTGTTGAAGTTGAGTACGCTTTCTGGATTCCCACCAATGTCGCCTCCGCATGACATAAAAAGGCGTAAAGGGAACCTTTTGCTCCTCGGAGCATCCCAAGACATCAAATATCTTGGTAACTGTTTTATCCATGCTTCCGAAGTGGTTTTTAGCTCTCCCTTAAACTCCCGGTGGTCCCAGCTCCTTGAATTGTTTAGCGGTGACCTTGAGAGTTTTCCGTGTTTCCACCTACATTTTGGGCGAGTCGCTCTCTACTTTCATTGTTGCATAAATTACATAAAGCCTCCGAACATTTGATCATTCATCATTTGGTCGGTGTTGTTGTTTGCATGAGGATTATCGCCTTTCGGATGCACATTATCCTCGATTATTGATATGTGGTGAATCAACAATCGCTCAAGCGCTTCCATTCTTATTCTCAACATTCTCGGATGTCATTTTCAGAATCGCCACAAAACAAAAGGTTAATTGACGTATAACAAATTATCCCTATCTTCCGACCAACCAATAAAATAAAGACATAAACTTAGGTAGGTCATACTAGCGAAGGTATTCCCTCTCTCCCTCCTAGTACTATTCTCACATCTTAGCCAGGATCATATCCTAAGCTCGATACTAACCGTGGCGCCCCCAAAATTAGGTATATACATCACCCATCTTGGGTCGCCACTTACATGGTATGTAATTTAAATACAACTTACTAACATAAGCGTGGTATGCAATACGACATAAACTCGTGAGTTTAAATACAAATATCATCTACTAGATATTATACAAACTCAAAAAGGAGTCCTCATTACAATTATTATCACACTATTTCACGAGAATAGTGAGGGACTACTAATGCTATCTTGGGACCATCACTCGTTTCTCCGACTCGTCCCAAATATATTCTCATTTCACGAAGAGAACGGTGAAAGAAAGGGTGAGCTCAACTAGCCCAAGAAGAAATATTATGACTAAGATAATGCGAAATAAATTATCAATAGTCTTCAACAATGTTAAACCGATAAAATACAATAGACAACCAGTTTAAGCTGCAATGAATATCTGAATCCATTAAAAGAGTCAAGTAGAAAATAAAGTCTACTATCTTTTAGGTTTTAAAAGGTTTTTCATCATTTGTTATAGTTTGAGACTCGGCTTTAATAAATATTCCACATCATCGAATCACCCCTCGCACTACTGGCCAGGATATTCTTTAGTATCACGACCACAATTATTCATGCATTACGGGCCAAGAATATTTGTGTATTCATTAATGGTCATGATCATGCCAACAACTCATCCATCAATGCACTACTACCAATCGAGGATTTTTTACCACATCATTTGTAACATTACGGTTATGATTACACCGAATAGTCTCGGTCATAATCATACCAAGTCCATCTATGCACTACTGAGCCACGGATGACTTTAAAAAAATATAAACATGAGGATGATGACAATGATATAAGAATTCAATAAAACAAGTTCAAGAATTATTTTATCGGAAATTATTAACGTCCAAATTATCAATATGATCTTTGTTTTGTAGAGTAAAATTCAAGAATGATCGGAAGAATATTTTCATGAAAAGATCTTCGGATGAAACGCAAATATCGAGGATATTCCACTAATTTCATGGAGTATAGAAGTCAAAGTTTAAACCAACCGGGTATAATAAAGAATAGAATAACAAAAGAAATCATCATGCAATGCGATGAGATAGCATATGTATGCGAGTTATTCCAACGAATAATAAATAACGGAACCGGTCGGTGAAATTCACACCGCGGGGATGTTCCAACCGAGAATAATAAAGATGGAACCGGATCCGTAAAAACACACGATAGGATATTCCAATGAATAATAATAAAGAACCGAACCAGTCCTGTAAAACACACGAGCATGGATGTTCCAACAGAATAATAAAGACGGAACCAGTCCTGTAAAACACACAGAGCATGGATGTTCCAACAGAATCATAGAAGAATGTCACCAAGTATAGGGTAAACCAGCGTATCTGAGTTATTCCAATGAATAATAAGCAATGGAATAACAACAGCTTCTCTTCATGAATAAGAAAGAATAACACCCTTACATTTGGTAGAAGATTGAATCTTTACTGCAGAAGTAGTAACAAAAAATACTCTTCTTCTTTCTCTCTTATTCTCTATATATTTCTCTCTATACTTGAATGAATTAAGTGAAAAATAATGAAGCCCTAGGTGTAAGACCCAAAAATTTTAAATAAAAGGAATTTCCTTTATTTATTATTTTGAAATAGTAAGGGTTGATTTGATTAATGTGGATAGTTAAGGGTTAAATACGCAAATATTTCAAAATAAGCAAGTAGTTATAAAATATTCATTATCGTCTTGGGAATATTCGTTTGGTCGTGGAATATTAAATCGCTTCGGGGAATATTAAATGCGACATAAGCGACCGTGTGTGGGCCCCATAACTGAAAGCGATTGGATGAAGAAAATGACAAATATAAGTTGTTTTTAAATAACTAGGCGTAATTATTCTGCTATTATCTTTGTTGGAATACCCGTGGTTAAAACACACTAATACTGCGTTGTTGAGCAATGCACATATTGCACCAATTATTGATTCTTACGTGAAGAAGCACTACTCAATAATGGTTACGATAAATTACCGCTCAATATTTTATTGAGTTAATAATTCTTTGCGTTGATATTTTATATTCTTTGTTGTTTGATAATTGTCATTACGGTATTTTTCATTATCGAAGCAATAATTCATATTATCCGAATAATATTATTAGATAACATTATTGGCAATGTCTAGAAAGTTACTGTCTAAGGAGAGGTTTGGTCACCTAATTGCGCGCCAGAAGAAGAAATTCTTATTGAAAGCCCTCTTTCCTGAACTACACTCGGTTTGTCAATATTGTGATTACTCGTAATATTATTTGTGAATAATTAATTATTGATTTATATGATGAGAAAAATATTGATTTTATGTGGATATAGATGGAGAAAATTTTAAAATGACAATTGTTGAAAATTAATATTTTATCTTTTTCTCGATAAAATAATTCATTTAAATATATTATTTTAATAATATATTAACGGTGATATTTTTACAACGAATGTGGGATATATGAGTATCTGAGGAGGAAGAGTATTTTGTTGCAATAAATGTTTAAAACATGTTAAACATGTCGGTTGGACCCCATTTATTGATTTGAAAATTTGATTATAAATTGTAAAATCGCCTGGTTGTGGATTTCGGTCAATTTTATTTGGAATTTGGAAAAACTTTCTTCTGCAAAGTTGTAGAGAATTGAATTTCCTATAAAAACTCGCGAGATTTGAATTTTCTGATGAAAGGGTTATTTATTATGAATTATTGAAGTTCCTTGATTAATTGATTATCATTTTTTTGGAGTTTTAAGTAACTTTTGCATGAAAAACGTTTTTGTCACTTATGGGACATGTGTTAGTGGTTGATTTCAGCTGATGGTGTGCGTAGGAAGATGTGGAAAAATAATATTATTAATATATTAAATTTTCTGCTTTGGTGTTCTAAGCGATTTCCTATAAATAGGTCTTGGGTTAGAATTGAAAATCACACTTAAACCCAAATTTTCTCTCTATATTATCGAAATGTATTCTTGTGAGTATTTTGAGTATACTTTGAGTATTGCTAGATTAAGGTGTTCCTTGAAAGACTATACCCTATTCTAGCTAAGTATCGATCTTTTCGAGGTAAGGGATATTATTTTTTTCGTAATGATATTATTTCTTCAATATCATTATCTTTGAAATGTTGATCCGAAGTTTTTATCAAATTTGGAACTTTTTCATGTCGGGGGTTACTATTCATGAGTTACTATTCACGAGTTACTATTCACGAGTTACTATTTACTTAGTACTATTCATGAAGTGTGAAGATGTTTTTGTGGAATTTCTATCTTTTGTGTCTGAGTTCTTATTCACGTATACTGGACTATTCACGATACTCTGCACTATTCATCGAAAAATAAAATTTCTTCTTTTTGTCCAAAATATCTATTCGGATACTAGCTTTGATTGTATCCATGTTTTGATCATTCTTGAATTTTACACCCCTATGATTATTTTTGAGATATTTTTGATCGTGGATAAAACAAAAGTACGAATCCTTAATCCTTAATCCTTGTCATTTTGTTTCACCGGATTCGCTTTTTAAAAATATTTTCATCATCTTCATCTTAAATGATGATATTATGGAATATCTTTGGCTGTAGTGGTCAAAAGATGAATGATTTCTGAAGAATATCTTTGGCCGTGGTGCAAAGATGAACAGTGTTTAAATGAACATGACCAATCGATGAATATCTTTGGCACATAGTGCAAAGATGAATATTTGATTCGGATGTATATTGATTGATGTTACGAGGATAAAAGATGAGCGATGAACTTTTAAATTCATACATGTAGAAGATAGTAGTTTGCATTCTCTACTTAACTCTTCTAATGAATTATTATTTCCATTATGAATATTGATTTAAAATTTGTTGTCTATTGTATTCTATTATATTTTTCCTGTTGAAGACTAACGATAATTTGTTGTATATTATCTTAGTCATAATATTCTTCTTGAGCTAGTTGAGCTCACCCTTTTCCTTTTTGTTCCATTTTTCTCGGGAGGCGAGAATATAAGCGAGTACGCAGTCCTGGGTATGGAATGAAGGTTTTAGAAAGGATTGTTTAGTAGTCCTCACCATTTTTGTAAAATAATGTATCAATAAATGTGATGAGGATTTATTTGAGTATAGATATTATGCAGAAGATAATATTTGTATTCAAACTCACAGCTTTCTTGTTGTAATAATAAAGTTGTAGTTGTTTACATACCATATGTATTGACAACTCGAGAATGAGTGATGTATACCTATTTTGGGGGCGCCACACTAGGCCTCTATTTATAGAAGATTTCTAGCTTAGCACCGCCGTGTGAAAAGGCAAGTGGCTCGACGAATTGGTTTGACGCTTTGTAATGTGAAGCAACGAGTGGTTCGGCGCTTTGTAATGTGAAACAACAAGTGGTTCGACGTCTGGTAAAGGTAATTACTATTAACGAAGGAAAATACTATTGACAAAGGTAAATACTATTCACAAGGGTAATTACTATTGACGAAGGTAAATACTATTCACAAGGGTAATTACTATTGGCGTAATGTAATTACTATTGATTGAAGGTAAATACTATTCATAAGGGTAATTACTATTGACGAAGGTAATTACTTATCGATTGAAGAGACTCTTAGATGATGACATATACGAGCCCCCATAAAATAATCAAACTTACCACAAATCATTTTTTTCATCAACACATATTTAATCTTTCAACAATTATTAATCATTTATAACTTGTCGTCTCAATTATTGATTTAATACTATAACATATTATACGATGATAATCTTTGTGACAATAATTGAATCAATAATATAAGAGATATGATCGCGGCCAATTCTTGTGCAATAATTGAGCGAGCAGGTGTGACTTCTCACGTAAGCATCAATAATCAATACTGAGTGTGCTACTATCAACTCACGCGTATTCTTTATACTTTTACCAAGGGTAGTTCAGCGGTTTTAATTGGTAACACCTCAACCGTTATTTTTATAAAATATTTTTTGTCGTTTTCTCAATCCGGCTAATAATTACATTGTAGGGGTCCACCAATGATTGAGCCATTTATGAATATTCCTAACAAAAAGAATATTCCCCGACCAAACGAATATTTTATAACAACTTGCATACTTTGCAAAATTTATAAATATTACCCACAACTATAACATTATATCAAATTTATTCCATAATATTCAAAAATAATATTTATAGAAAAAATTCATCTTTATTTATAAAAGATGGGGTCTTACATAAAACCTTTTTCCTTTTGACCTATCTTTCTTCGAAATACAGATTTGAGCTGGTACATCACAAAAACACTTATGCAGTTCTGAAGCAGTGGTTGACATTGAGCTAGTTCGAGATGAAGCCATATCAGATGTACAATACATTTGCAAAAGCCCTAATTTTTGTGCACTTTTACTTAGAAATGGGGAACCCTAGTTCTTCAATTCTTCAGTTCTTCACTTGACCCACGATCTTCAGTTCTTCAATCGACCCACTCACTTTCGCCTCACATACGATCAAGATCGTCCCATGTATTCTCTCTCTCAATCAACACAATCGAGTTCGACAGACATTAAGAGCAACAATGGTTTGCTTTGCAATGGTTTCTGCTTATATCTTCGTCCCGATCAGCAAATACACATCATTAGCGTTTAATTTGTAAAAGCCACGTACGAAAATAAGGCCAATTTTTTAACGCCCGTCTGCAAAATTGGACGGAATGGGTTAATTGCACATTTTTAAATAGTATAATGGGCTAATTGAATAAATTAAAAGCACAGTGACTAATTCGTTAAAACACTATAACCACAGTTGTGAGACCCCATATTTTGTCAATAAAGATTTAAATTTTGTCGAAATAATTTTTAATATTATGGTGTGAATTTGAGATAATATTATAGTTGTGGGTAGTATTTATAAATTTTGCAAAGTATGCAAGTTGTTATAAAATATTCGTTTGGTCGGGAAATATTCTTTTTGTTAGGGAATATTATGTCAACTACCAATCATTGGTGGACCCCATGAAATGTAATTATTGTCTTGGATTGAGAAAACGACAAAATATTTTATAAAAATAACTCTACGAGGTGTTACCGTTAAAAGCTGTTGAACTACCCGTGGTAAAAGTACGATAATCTGGCGTGGTCGCATAAGTAGCACACCAGTATTGATTATCGATACTTACGTGAGAAGTCACTTTCACCTTTACGCTTTCAATTATTCTACACAAGAATTCTTTGCATCATATCTCTTATATTATCGATTCAATTATTGTCACAAGATCATCTCAGATAATATGTTATATTATTAATTGAGACGACAAGTTATAAATGATTAATAATTGTTGAAAGATTAAAAATGTGTTGATTAAAAATAAAATGATTTGTGGTAATATTTATTCAATCCTTAATGTATATAAAGAGTCTCATTATGAGACGCGTTTGTGGTAAGTTTGATTATTTTATGGGGGCCCATATGTCATTATCTAAGAGTCTCTTCACAATAAGTAATTACCTTTGTGAATAGTAATTACCTTCGTCGATAATAGTATTTACCTTCGTCAATAGTATTTACCTTCATCGATAGTAATTACCTTTGTGAATAATAAGTAATTACCTTCACAATAGTATTTACCTTCGTCAATAGTAATTACCTTCGTCAATAGTAATTACCCTTGTGAATAGTAATTACCTTCGTCGATAGTAATTACCTTTACCAGACGTCGAAACCACTTGCCGTTTCATATTACAAAGGCCGAACCACTTGGTTTTCACATTATTACAAAGGCCAAACCACTTGTCGTTTCACATTACAAAAGCGCCGAACCACTTTTTCTTTTCACATCACCAAATCGTCAAGCCACTTGCTTTTTCATACTGGTAGGTCTTTAAGCTACAAATCTTCTATAAATAGAGGCCTAGTGCTTCATTATTTTTCACGAATTCAATCGAAACTCTGTATAGAGAAACTATAGAGAGAAGAAGAAAAGTATTCTCTTACTTCACCTTGCCAATATTCAGCTTCTTCTAAGGTAGGTGTAAGACCCTAAAATTTTTAAATAAAAGGAATTTCCTTTATTTATTATTTTGAAATAGTAAGGGTTGATTTGATTAATGTGGATAGTTAAGGGTTAAATACGCAAATATTTCAAAATAAGCAAGTGGTTATAAAATATTCATTATCGTTAGAATATTCGTTTGGTCGTGGAATATTCGTCTCGTCGAGGAATATTCGTGACGACAAGCCAGCAACCATGTGTGGGCCCCATAACTGAAAAAGCGATTGGATGAAGAAAATGACAAATATAAGTTGTTTTTAAATAACTACGTAATTGTTACCAAGATTATCGTTGGAATACCCTATGGTTAAAACACACTAATACGCGTTGTTGAGCAAGAAGACACCAGTATTGCACCAATTATTGATTCTTACGTAAGAAGGCACTACTCAATAATGGTTACGATATTCTTATTCAAAGATTTTATCGAGTTAATAATTGTTTGCGTTGATATTTTATATTAACATTGTTTCAATAATTGTCATTACACGATTTTTTCATTATCGGCAATAATTCATATTATCCTAATAATATTATTAGATAACATTATTGGCAATGTCTAGAAAGTTCTGTCTAAGGAGAGGTTTGGTCACCTAATCGCCACCAAGAAGTGAAGAAATTCTTATTGAAAGCCCCTTCCTGAACCGCCTCACGGTTGTCAATATTGTGATTCTCAGAATATTATTTGTGAATAATTAATTATTGATTTATATGATGAGGAAAATATTGATTTTATGTGGATATAGATGGAGAAAATTTTAAAATGACAATTGTTGAAAATTAATATTTTATCTTTTTCGATAAAATAATTCATTTAAATATATTATTTTAATAATATATTAACTAGTGATATTTTACAACGAATGTGGGATATATGAGTATACGAGGAGGAAGAGTATTTTGTTGCAATAAATGTTTAAAACATGTTAAACATGTCTGTGGACCCCATTTATCGATCGAAATTTGATTATAAACTTGTAAAAAATCGCCTGCTTTGTGGATTTCTTGGTCAATTTCTATTTGGAATTTGGAAAAACTTTCTTCTGCAAAGTTGTAGAGAATTGAATTTCCTATAAAAACTCATGAGATTTGAATTTTCTGATGAAAGGGCTATTTATTATGAATTATTGAAGTTCTGGATTAATTGATTATCATTTTTTTGGAGTTTTAAGTAACTTTTGCATGAAAAACGTTTTTGTCACTTATGGGACATGTGTTAGTGGTTGATTTCAGCTGATGGTGTGCGTGGGAAGATGTGGAAAATAATATTATTAATATATTAAATTTTCTTCGCTTTGGTGTTCTAAGCGATTTCTATAAATAGGTGCTTAGGTTAGAATTGAAAATCACACCAGAAACTGAAGTTTTCTCTCTCTATATTATCGAGCGTATTCTTGTGAGTATTTTAAGTATACTTTGAGTATTGCTAGACGGTGCAAGTTCCCTTCAGCACTATACCCGGTATTCTAGCTAGAAGTACTGATCTTTCGAGGTAAGGGATATTATTTTTTTCGTAATGATATTATTTCTTCAATATCATTATACTGAAATGTTGATCTGAAGTTTTTATCAAATTTAGAACTTTTTCATGTCGGGGTTACTATTCATGGGTTACTATTCATGAGTTACTATTCACGAGTTACTATTCATGAGTTACTATTCACGAGTTACTATTCACGAGTACTATTCATGAAGCGTGAAGATGTTTTTGTGAAATTTCTATCTTTTGGTGTCTTGAGTTACTATTCACGATATCGGCACTATTCACGATATCTGACTTATTCACGATACGGTCTTATTCAATTTAAAAATAAAATTTCTTCTTTTCGTCTAAAACATCTATTCGGATACTAACTCGATTGTATCCATGTTTTGATCATTCTTGAATTTTACACCACTATGATTATTTTTGAGGTATTTTTGGACGTGGATAAAACCAAGTACGAATCCTTAATCCTTAATCCTTGTCATTTTGTTTCACCGATTCGCTTTTTAAAAAATATTTTCATCATCCTCGGTCTTAAATGATGATATTATGGAATATCTTTGGCCAGTAGTGCAAAGAGATGAATGATTTCTTAAGAATATCTTTGGCCCAGAGTGCAAAGATGAATGATTTCAAGAATATCTTTGGCCCGTAGTCTGAAGATGAGCAGTGTTTAAATGAATATGACCAATCGATGAATATCTTTGGCTTTTGTAGTGCAAAGATGAATATTTGATTCCAGATGTATATTGATTGATGTTACGGGGGATAAAAGATAGACGATGAACTTTTAAATTCATACATAGAAGATAGTAGTTTGCATTCTCTACTTAACTCTTCTAATGAATTATTATTTCATTGCGAATATTGATTTAAAATTTGTTGTCTATCAGATTCTATTATATTTTTCCTCTCAGTTGAAGACTAACGATAATTTGTTGTATATTATCTTAGTCATAATATTCTTTACCGAGCTAGTTGAGCTCACCCTTTTCCTTTTTGTTCCATTTTTCTCGTGAGGCGAGAATATAAGCGAGTGCAGTCTGGGGTATGGAATGAAGGTTTTAGAAAAGGATTGTTTAGTAGTCCTCACCATTTTTGTAAAATAATGTATCAATAAATGTGATGAGGATTTATTTGAGTATAGATATTGTCAGAAGATAATATTTGTATTCAAACTCACAGCTTTCTTGTTGTAATAATAAAGTTGTAGTTGTTTACATACCATGTATTGACAACTCGTATCAGTGATGTATACCTATTTTGGGGGGCCACATAGGGAATATTATTTGTTGTACCTCGTAAGGGGTGTTATTCTTTCTTATTCATGAAGAGAACTGTTGTTATTCCATTGCTTATTATTCTCATTGGAATAACTCCAAAAAGTGGTATACCCTATACATAACTTTTATACGCTGTGATACCCTATACTTGTGAAATCTTTATATTATTCCATTCTTATTTATTACATTGAATAACTCAGATACGCTGAATCCCCTATACTTGGTGATCTCCTTACATTATTCCATTCTTTATATTCATTGGAATATCCATGCGTGTGTTTTACATCGACACCGTTCCATTGTTTATTATTTCGCATTTATTATTACATTTGGAATATCCTCGTCATGTGTGTTTTTACACCGGACCAGTTCCATTGTTTATTATTCAAAGATTTATTATTATGTTGGATCATCCTTTCTGGTGTGAATTTCACGACACCGTTCCGTTATTATTATTCTCATTGAATAACTTGTACATCTGAAGTACCGCATGCACGGTGATTTCTTTTGTTATTCCATTCTTTATTATACTCAAATGGTTAAATCTTTGACTTCTATACTCCATGAAATTAGTGGAATATCCTTGATATTTAAAGCTTCATCCAAAGATCTTTTCATGGAAATATTCTTCCGATCATTCTTGAATTTTACTCTACAAAAGCAAAAGATCATTTTGACAATTTGGACGTTAATAATTCCTAGATAAAATAATTCTTGAACTTGTTTTATTGAATTATTATGTCATTGTCATCATCCTCATGTTATATTATGTTATCTTCGGCTTACGTGTATAGATGAACTTAGTATGATTATGACCAGGGATATTCGGTATAATCATGGCTTGTTATAAATGATGTGATAAAAGTCCTCCGTGGCCCTGTAATGCAGTGATGGATAATTTTTGGTATGATTATGACCAGGGGTGATTCGGTATAGTCATGACCATTGATAATTTGATGAATATCCTTGGCAGTAGTAAAGGTAAGATTCGATGATGTGGATTATTTATTAAAGTCGAGTCTCAAATTATAACAATGATGAAAACCTTTTAAAACCTAAAAGATAGTAGACTTTATTCTCTTGACTCTTTTAATGGATTGCTTATTTCACTGCAGATTAAACTTGTTGTCTATTGTATTTTATCGGTTTAACAACATTGAAGGCTAATGATAAATTATTACGCATTATCTTAGTCATAATATTTCTTCTTGGGCTAGTTGAGCTCACCCTTTCTTTCACCGTTCTCTTCGTGAAATGAGAACATAAATTTGAGACGAGTCGAGGAACCGGAGTAATGGTCCGAGGATAGCATTAGTAGTCCTCACTATTCTGTGAAATAGTATGATAATAGTAGTAATGAGGACTCCTTTTGAGTTTGTATAATATCTAGTAGACAATATTTGTATTCAAACTCACAGTTTATGTCGTATTGTACACGACAGTTATATTAGTAAGTTGTATTTGAATTTATGTACCATGTAAGTGGCGACCCAAGATGGGTGACGTATACCTAATTTTGGGGGTGTCACAGTTGGTATCAGAGCTTAGGGATATGATCCTTGGCTAAGATGTGAGAATAGTACTAGGAGGGGAGAGACAAGGAATACCTTCGCTAGTATGACCTACCTAAGTTTATTTGGTATTTGATTGGTCGGTCAGAGTATAGTGATAATATGTTGCATGTCAATTAACCCTTATTTTGTGGCAGTGTTTGGAAATGGCAGCTGAAAATATTCACAATGGAGTAAATGTGACCGTTGTGACACCTTTAATCACTAATCGGAGTTAATGCGATGTCGACGAGGAACAAATTAGAGATATCCACGTAGTGAATGAAGAACTAATTGTTGCACCTTGAGCTAGTTGAAGAGAGAGGTAGCGGTGAGAGTGAGGAAGAAGAGGAAGAAGAGAACTCGAGGAGAATTGGTTAGAAGAAGTTTATGATCAAAACTTAGAATTACAAAATCGTGTTCGTGAGCTAGAAGAACAGGTTGAAGAACGGCAAACGGTCGTGGAACAAATGGATACAACAATTCAAAATTGGGTTACCCGATATGTGATGCTCGAACAAAATCACGCTTTGGCAGGGTGTAAGATATTAAAGTTTGAATCTGAGAATTTAAAAATCAAAGATCAGCTGAAAGAAGAAACAACTGAACAAAGGAGAATAAACGATGCATGGGTAAAAGCTGCACAATGCGTTGATAGTGTAGAAAAAGACGTCCGATCCAATAAAGCCAAAATAGATGAAATGGACTTTGCTTTTTGGACAACAATTGGGAGAACCCAACATCGAATTGAATTACCACATGCATAGCGGTCAACCCGAATTCGATATGGATCGGAGAATAATGATTCAAATCATGGATCGAGAATGTGAAGAAGCACTTAAGGGTGGAATGTACCCTATAGTAAAGTCAAACTTCGGTAATTTAAGCGAGGCGTTTATTTAGAAAACCCGAGCGAAGTTATTACGGGTAAATTAATTATAAATTATTACGAAGTCTATACTTTATTCAATACAAGTTCTACCCACTCTTTTATTCTACCTAGTTGTGTTCAATGTTTAAATTTGACTCAAAAAAAATTAGACTTTGATTTTTCTATTGAAACTTCGTTGGGAGAAACCTTCGTTACCTCCAATCGCTTATTAATCTTGTTGTTTCAAATAAACACTTTCACGATCTTATCTCTTTGAAAATACTTGCCTTTGAGGTAATTTTTGAAAATGATTGATTAACTACTCATTATTCTTTTTGTAAGGTTGTTAGCTTTCATATTCTAACCAACCTATTATACTAATTCAAAGTAACCAAACCCTAAAGTTAATCATTTGTTATATCAAGCCATAAGTAAAGAGCCCCGATCCTTTCGTTGTTGACTTCCTTGTGTGAAATGCACCGAAGCCGGACTTTACAGTAGGCGACGTCGTGATCAAGATGGCAAGTTGATAGGTATCATTGTGAGGTCTTATCCGGGTTAAGGGATAGAAGTCACAGTTGGTATTAATGTGACGTCTTATCCAAGTCTTGGACGAGAATGATGATTTTGAATGATATTTCTATCATTAATAAATTTCTTGGCGTATTCTTGAAGTCTTCCTAGCCTACCCTAGAACGTGAAATCGAATTTTGTATTGACCCCGAGATAAAAACCCATTTCTTAAACCCTCAAATATTTCTTCAACTAAAAGGATGCATTTACGTGGATTATGATGAAAGTCATAATAAAAAGATAGAACTGATGAAAATCATGGGTATATGAAGTGTTAGTAAATTTTAAGATGAGTTATGTTGGTTAGTATGTGAAAACATGAAAGTTTCTTAGAAATCACAAAGAGTTGAAAATCGATTTTGGTGAAAAGCGTAACATGAAATTCAATTGACCATATCTCCTATTATATTTTGAATTTTGAGTGTGGTCAAGTCCTAGAGTTAGATCTATGAGTTACCTAACTAATCTAAGTGGAATTACTGGAAAAGGTGTTGTAGATTTTTGTGTGGACTGATTTTAGCAAAGGAGTGCAAAGCTGCAAAAACCAAAAAAAAGTTCTTTACGCCATGATTTTAGACGGGCTGTTTCGGCCACTTAAATTATGAGAAAAATTCTGGCCTTTTGGGACTTGAAGGTATATGGTATAAAGTACCTCCTGTCCAAAAATGAGCTCATTCTCGACTTAAAATGAGTAAGTTATGACTATTTCAATATTTAGATTTTTCCGAATTAAAAATGCTATAACCGGAGTTCTATAACTCAGATGACCATGAAATTTAAACTGAAGCTCACGTTAATATGTGTAAGGTCCTGCCAAGATTTGGGAATTTTTGGAGTTAAACTTGAGGTTGCTAATTTCTTAAGGAATTAATTAGAAATTGATTTTTGAAAAATAGTAAATGAATTTTAAAATTCCGAGAAAATATATTTTCATTATGGGACTATATTATGCTAAAACCCAGAAAAGAAATATTTTTGGGACTAATTTAGTATTTTTCATGAAAATAGTTTAATTCTGAACATATGAGTTAAATATGTTATGTGAAGTATGAAAAAGTTGAAAATAGGATTTTATGGCTAGAGAATCCTATATAGAATATATGCATATTTTTTTTGATGAGGATTTGATAATTGGTGATGATATCTTATGAGTATGGCATTTTGGATGATTAAATGCATTATATGGTAAAAGCGTAAACAATTGAGATAAATTATTTATAAATTTAAGAAGTGATTAAAATATTGTTATAATATTAATGATATTAGATTATGAGATTATTAAGTGATTGATAACATGGGGATATTCTTGAATCTGGATAAATTATATTATAAATGTTTAATATTTATCCTTTATCTCATTTGATTGATTCTTTATATCGTTATCCTCATGTTTATATTATGTTGAAAGTCATCTGTGGCTCATGGTGCGTAGATGGACTTGGTATGATTATGACCGAGGATTGTTGGTATAATCATAACCGTAATTGAAAACACGATTATCTTTGGTAGTAGTGCATGGATAATTTGTGGTGCGTGATCTTAATGAATACACGATTATCTTTGGTAGTAGTGCATGGATAATTTGTGGTCGTGATACTAATGAATACACGATTATCTTTGGTAGTAGTGCATGGATAATTTGTGATCGTGATACTAATGAATACACGATTATCTTTGGGTAGTAGTGCATGGATAATTTGTGGTCGTGATACTTAATGAATACACGATTATCTTTGGTAGTAGTGCATGGATAATTTGTGGTCGCGTGATCTTAATGAATACACGATTATCTTTGGTAGTAGTGCATGGATAATTTGTGGTCGTGATACTAATGAATACACGATTATCTTTGGTAGTAGTGCATGGATAATTTGTGGTCGTGATACTTAATGAATACACGATTATCTTTGGTAGTAGTGCATGGATAATTAAGTTGGTCGTGATACTAATGAATATCCTTGGCACAGAGTGCGGGGATGATTCGATGATATGGATTAATTATTGAAATGAGTCTCAAAGAATGAAATATTAATTCATGGATGTGGTAAAAGTCATCTTTGGTAGTAGTAGACTTGGTATGATTATGACCAAGGATTATTCGGTATAATCATGATCAGTAAATGAAAACACGAATATCCTTGGCGATTGGTGCATGGATAATTAAGTGGTCGTGATACTATTATTAGTGCGTCTCAACATTATTGGTTTCTGATTTGTATATCTTTGGCTGTAGTGCAAAGATGAATTGTGAATAAATATCTTTGGTAGGATTGCAAGATGAATTTAATGTTTTCAACGATAAAGGTATTCAAGGTATCCTCACCTCTTTATCATACCAGTCGTACCCTAATTTCGAGGCGAAATTCCATAAGGAGGGAGATTGTCGGACCCATATTTTATCAATAAAGATTTAAATTTTGTAGAAATAATTTTTAATATTATGGTGTGAATTTGAGATAATATTATAGTTGTGGGTAGTATTTATAAATTTTGCAAAGTATGCAAGTTGTTATAAAATATTAGTTTGGTCTGGGGAATATTCTTTTTTGTTAGAGAATATTAAGTGATAACTACCAATCATTGGTGGACCCCACAATGTAATTATTATCGGATTGAAAAAATGACAAAAATATTTTATAAAAATAACTAGGAGGTGTTACCGTTAAAAGCTGTTGAACTACCCGGTGGTAAAAAATGCGATGTCTGGCGTGGTTGCATAGTAGCACTGCGGTATTGATTATTGATGCTTACGTGAAAGTCACTCAATTATGCTCAATTATTACTTCTGATAATTCTTTGCATCATATCTCTTATATTATTGATTCAATTATTGTCACAAGATCATCTCATATAATATGTTATATTATTAATTGAGGCGACAAATTATAAATGATTAATAATTGTTGAAAGATTAAAAATGTGTTGATTAAAAATAAAATGATTTGTGGTAATATTTATTCAATCCAGAATGTATATAAAGAGTCTGCATTATGAGGCGTTTGTGGTAAGTTTGATTATTTTATGGGGGGCCCATATGTCATTATCTAAGAGTCTCTTACGTCGATAGTAATTACCTTTGTGAATAGTAATTACCTTAATCGATAGTATTTACCTTCGTCGATAGTATTTACCTTCAATCGATAGTAATTACCTTCGTCGATAGTAATTACCTTTGTGAATAGTAATTACCTTCGTCGATAGTATTTACCTTAAATCGATAGTAATTACCTTCGTCAATAGATAAATTACCCTTGTGAATAGTAATTACCTTCGTCGATAGTAATTACCTTTACCAGACGTCGAAACCACTTGCGTTTCATATTACTGGCGTCGAAACCACTTAGTTTCACATTACTGAGCGTCAAACCATTGTCGTTTCACATTACTGATCCGAACCACTTGTCGTTTCACATTACTGAGCGTCGAACCACTTTTTTTTTTCACATCACCGATCGTCGAGCCACTTGCCTTTTCACATGGTAGGTCTTTAGCTAGAAATCTTCTATAAATAGAGGCCTAGTGCTTCATTATTTTTCACGAATTCACCAAACTCTGAGAGAAAACTATAGAGAAAAGAAGAAAAGTATTCTATTACTTCACCTTGCCAATATTCAGGTTCTTCTAAGGTAGGGAATATTATTTGTTGTACCCGTAAGGGTGTTATTCTTTCTTATTCATGAAGAGAAACTGTTGTTATTCCATTGCTTATTATTACATTGGAATAACTTTTGTAAAAAGTGGTATACCCTATACATAACTTTTGTATGCCAGACGTACCCTATACTTGGTGAAATCTTATATTATTCCATTCTTATTTATTTTGTTGGAATAACTCAGTATCTGTGAATCCCTATACTTGGTGATCTCCTCACATTTATTCCATTCTTTATTATTACATTGGAATATCACATGCATGTGTGTTTTACACCGACTTCGGTTCCATTGTTTATTATTCGCATTTATTATTACATTGGAATATCCTGTACGTGTGTTTTACACCTAACTGGTTCCATTGTTTATTATTCAAAGATTTATTATTACATTGGATCATCCTGCATCGATTGTGAATTTCACGACACAGTTCCGTTATTATTATTACATTGGAATAACTTTGTATACATCTGAGTCTGCGTGCGTGGTGATTTCTTTTGTTATTCCATTCTTTATTATACTCGGTTGGTTAAATCTTTTGACTTATACTCCATGAAATTAGTGGAATATCCTTGATATTTGCGGCTTCATCCAATATCTTTTCATGGAAATATTCTTACGATCATTCTTGAATTTTACTTCTACAAAACAAGATTATCATTTTGACAATTTGGACGTTAATAATTCTGGATAAAATAATTCTTGAACTTGTTTTATTGAATTATTATGTCATTATCATCATCCTCATGTTATATTATGTTATCTTGAACTTTACGTGTATAGATGAACTTAGTATGATTATGACCAGGATGATCATTCGGTATAATCGTGGCTTGTTATAAATGATGTGATAAAAGTCCTCGATGGCACAGTAATGCATGATGGATAATTTTGGTATGATTATGACCAGAGAGGTGATTCGGTATAGTCATGACCATTGATAATTTGATGAATATCCTTGGCCGTAGTGCGGGGTGATTCGATGATGTGGATTATTTATTAAAAGTGAGTCTCAATTTATACACAATGATGAAAAAACCTTTTAAAACCTAAAAGATAGTAGACTTTATTCTCTACTTGACTCTTTTAATGGATTGCTTATTTCATTGCAGATTAAACTTGTTGTCTATTGTATTTTATCGGTTTAACAACATTTGTTGAAGGCTAATGATAAATTATTCTCGCATTATCTTAGTCATAATATTTCTTCTTGAAATTAGTTGAGCTCACACCTTTTCTTTTCACCTTATTTCTTCGGAAATGAGAACATAGTTGGGACGAGTCGAGGAGCGGAGTAATGGTCCGGAGGATAGCATTAGTAGTCCTCACTATTACGTGAAATAGTGTGATAATAGTAGTAATGAGGACTCCTTTTGAGTTTGTATAATATCTAGTAGACAATATTTGTATTCAAACTCACGCTTTATGTCGTATTATTACATACTGCTACGATTATATTAAGTAAGTTGTATTTGAATTTATGTACCATGTAAGTGGCGACCCAAGATGGGTGACGTATACTAATTTTGGGGTAAACAACATGATAAAAAAGTACTTTTTGCCAAATTTTATTCTATATGGATGTGTACCTCATTTCTTAAGTAGTCTAAGGGCTTGTTCGGAACTTCTTATTTCAAATGACTTGTAAGTTCAAATATAAATTGATTTGTAAGTTCTTTTAAGTTGTGATTTATAAATTTGGCATCAATTTGATTTAGAAGTCAAAAATTAAATTAAAACAAGTTATAAAAAGTTATAAAAGTGTTTAGTTCATTATGACTTATAAGTTAAGGATTACTAAAAAAAAATATTAATAAAATATAAGGGAAAATAAATATTATATTTGGTCAAATTAATTTATTTTAAAACGATTTATAAATTATTTTAAAATAAATCATAAATAATTATTTATTTTTTTCAACTTCAAACCAACTTATAAGTTATATAATAAGTAACTTCCATGACGAATTATAAGTTCGTCAAATAAGTCATTGCGGAACACACCCAAGTGTAAAATTAATTACTCCTAAAACATGGAAAATTAAGTATATATGGTATATTTACTGTTATATAATTGATTCCAATGGAGTAGTTGTTGAAGTGAAACCCTGAATTAGTCCGGTGAGTTGGATGAGGATGATGAGTAGTAGTAGAATTATTATTAACAAAACCATTGGAGGAGGATTATCTAGACCTCGAAAAAGTTCCCTTTTCTCTACAAATACAAAACTCCCTCCTCCTCCTTTATCTCATTTTCAGTCACAAAACCCAACCCTCCAAAACCCTAACTTCTTTTCTTACCATCTCTCTCGTTGGGTTGGTGCTCCTTCTTTGAAACCCACCTCCATTTCCCCCTTTTCTTCTTCTGTATCTTTTCGTTACGTAAACACCCACTCCTCTGAAATTGTTCCTACTGAAACTCAAGGTACGCAACTTTCATTATATGCCCTCTTACTCATTCAGTTATTTAATGTTTGTGTTCTAGCTTAGGGGTGTTTCTTACTTTCTTTATAGCTGAATGGCAAAAGGTAATTTTTTTGGCTATGAGTGAATATTTTATATTTATTATTTTTTTATAATATTAACTATTATATTATATTAAGTAATATTAAATAAATTTATAATAATTTTGGTTTTTTTCCGGTAGGTAAAATAATAAAAATCAGTTATTTTATTTAGATGGTCATACATGTCAAGTATGAAACGATTTTTTTCATTCAGTTAAACATTCATTATTATCAGTTTTATCAAACAATCTCTTAGTCGATTGCTGTTGTGTTTTCATTCCTTATGTCGTCCAACTGTTTGCTTAAAGGTCTGATCGAGTTTAATTTGTCTTTCAACTATTTTCTTTGTGTATCATACCTACCTATTTTTTGCTTTCACGGGCAAATTTGGTTTTATAAGTTTTTCTGAACAAAATGAGATTGGTTTCAAAATGTAGATGCATAGTTTTAATCGTATGTGGCCTTTTCCGGTTTTTTAGAGCATCTCTAGTTAGCAATGTTCTTTAGTCTTCATACTATCCATACTATCCGTTGACTATAATATTAAAAAATTATATTATATTTAATGAATATAGTCCACTATTCATCATTCCATCCTCCCATTTAAATATATTTAAAATTATACTCCACCAAATTCTAATTCCTTGATATAGTCCACCAAATTCACCGGAAAAACTCATGGACTAAATTTAGTCTGACTGTTGAAGTGAAATATGAATTCTAAACTATATTTTAGTCTAGGATTGTTGCTTCTCTGGCTTGCTGGAGATGTTCTTAGTTCCATGAAACCCTTCTTTTGGACCGCAACAAACGGACTGTATCTTTGGCTCTTTAATTTTCTTGTACTTATGGTGCAATCAGTAGTTCAGTACTAAATGATATATTGACTGTAATTACTTAGATAACTGCTCCTCCCCTTTTCCCTCTTTAAGGCAAACCCTATGGCAGAGGGAAAGAAAGACTACCTCACCTTCTTGTAGATGGTTTCAGTGAGAGCCATTTGAGTATCCCTGTTGATTTTCTTTTTTGATTAATCTTCAGTGAGAGCCATTTGAGTACATAATCTTCAATGAGTGGAAACAACCAACCTTCACTTTAGGAAGCTGTTGAGTTCCCGATGAGGTTCCGTCTCATTTTCTTTTTGAATAGATGTTTAGTAAGCGTCTGGTACCATAATTCACAGTTCTAGGAGGTGGCATTTAAAGAACTGCCCTCTGCTTATCAGCCCGTCATTTCTCTTAATGTGTACTTAAAATTGAGGAAATAAGAAGTGCTGGTATTCTTCTAGCCGATCCTAACTGATTTGGGATTAAGGCTTAGTTGAGTTGAGTTGAAGAAGAGCGGGTATTAAATTTGGCATGTGTACCTTTCTTATAAGGAGATTTTTTTTCACATCCTGATAGAGTAGTGTTATCCTTTTATAAGGAGATTTTTTGTTTTTGGTCACATCATGATACCTTTTTTACTTTGTGGAGATGTGAGAATAGGATTTTTGTTATCAACGGCAATTCTGAGTGAGCTTCATATTAGTGACATGTAGAGTTGCTCCAAGTTTATTAGAATGTTCATGTTTTGGGATTAGAAATTAGGAATTAGGTGCTTAATTATTTGGAGAATCTTTTCAATTAACAAATGAGAATATTGATCTTGTTTTTTTCTTTTTTAAAATAATTCTCACATTTATTGAAGCCGGTGTTATGTCGTCTTCACTGCCCTAGTATGTCTAAATTTCAGATGAAGAAAATGAAGAGGTAGAACCGATTGATTTATGGGAGGAAGAGGATGAAGCTGAGCCGGAGGTTGCAGTTCCTTTATACTCGTGATCTCTACTTTCATATTATCGAAATGCATAGCTTTTTTGCTGATTTATTTATTTATTTTAAAAAACAACTTAGATTGGTGATGGAGGAGATGGGGGTGGAGTTATTCTCCAGTGTTGTCCTTGGGGTGAACGGGTATTATCTATCGCCCGGGAGGTCTTGTTGCAGTTTGGTGATGACATGGAGCTCTTTTCTTTTAAAACTACTCCTCGGGGATACATTTATGTGAGACTGGACAAAGTTTCAAACATGTTAGTTTTTTCTCTGTTGCCATTTGACCTTCTGTCTTTGTTACTTTCTACATTGTCTTAACATTTGGAACTTTCCACAAATATATTAATTGGTGAAACAAAACCAGACAAATGACGCCATTACAAGGTTCTTAGCAGTTAGCAGCAAGGAGAGCGAAACTTGACATCATTGTTAAAACACCATTACAATGTTTATATCAGATATATGTAAAGAGATGTGTAGTTATTTGGTCATGTTTTGAAATTCTTTTTTATAGTATCAATTGCGCCCTAAATGGCTTGAGGAATGGTGCAGCTGCGCCTTACCTCAGTCGACAATACTCTGCAGCGCAGCTGCACCCCATACAAGCTTCTGGGCAGCGCAGCTGCGCCAGACCCTGTCTGACCAGTTTTGACTTTCACTTAAATGACCAATTGGATTGTAGCTTGGGCAAGGAGGCACTCGAGACTAAGCCTATATTTAGGCATATTTACAGTTGGTAATAGAATAGATAGCTAGATCTAAGACCTAATAAATCCCTCTTTGGGATAGATCTATTGTATATTCCATCTTTAATTTCTTTCTTAAATTAGATTATATTAGAACCCTAAATTAGATTAGAGTTGAAGATTGAAGATTCTATATGTCAAAGATACTTAGATTGTGTTCAGTGTCATAGTTATGTCTCATGTTTATTTAAATTTGCTCTCAAAAGTTTTATGTTAGCCGATGACTGTTTTTATCAGATATGGGTGTCCCGCCATGGAGGAGATAGAAAATTTCAGTCGCCAGTATAAGAAAAGACTGGAGGAAGTAGGAGCAGAGGGAGAGATACCTGATGATTTGGCTCTTGAAGTAATTACTTACAAGTTGCTCTTCATCATTTCATCATTTTTTTTAAACTTGCATTATGCATAGTATATTGTAGTTGTGGTCTATTATTATGTAATCAAACGTTTCTGCACAATCTTAGAGAGCATATTTTCTCCTTGTTTGATTGAAGGTATCATCCCCGGGTGCAGAGCGGCTGCTGAAAGTACCAGATGACATGCAACGATTCAAAGACATGCCTATGAGAGTAAGCTATGTAGAAGATGTTGAAGCTAGATGCCCGGAAAAGAATGGAATATTCTTCCTGGAGTCCAATGAAACAGAATCAGGGAGTTGTGTGTGGAGATTGGCAGATGTAAAGGAAAACAGGGACCTTTCAGCCAAAGGAAGACCCTTGAGCCGTAAACAGAAGGATTGGAGGTTAAAACTTCCTTATGGAATGTTTAAAAAGATTACTCTGTACTTGGATTACTGATGATCTACTTGTAATAAGCAAATTAATAGGTACTCCTCTCCTACATGGGGGGGTTAAGAGGTTTCATATATGTACTTAAATATGATTTGAAAATTTTGTGGGGGAAAGGAAGATTTGCTACTTCTCCGTCTTAGTTGAACTCTTGTAACTGGGGTCTGGGGCACTATCACAAATTCACAATATGGTCTTTCATATTTGGCCTGTGGAGACTTGTTTATTCTACAGCACAACTATTACATTTGCATTAGCATTAGGACAATTTTCTGCTTCTTACGGTACTTGCCCTCTTCTTTTAGATATTAGACACGTATCCTAACAGACCACATGACTAGCTCAATTTTCTTGGACCACAACCTTCATGTGAAATAACATATCAATTCTTGACGGGGAGAAGTAAAGTAATATTTACATGAGCGTTTTACTTCAATTAGAGAGCTAAAAACAAGTGCAATTGGTTTGTTTTGTAATCTAGTCTAGCACAAATAAAATATTGAGCTCATGTTTATTTGTTTTGTTTTGGGTATTGAATCTCTACGTAATCAAAACTTTAAAATTATATATATAATATATAAGGATTCCATCCACAACAACCGGTTGTTGGAAGCAACTCATTTTTTAGTAGATATATATATATATATATATATATATATATATATATATATATTATATATAATAAATCAGGACCCAATTTGAATTTTGTCAATTGAGAAAGCAGAACAACGTCCCAGATTTCATCTCACTTAATCTGAAGGCTAATATTCCATCTTACACTTAAAAAATCCCGCCCAAACTCACCCTTCACCTATACGCTACCCCTCCCAAATCTTTTCTCTCTCTCTTCTATCTGTGGGATTTGGCTCTCTGAAATTTGGCGAAATTTCCCAAATCTCTTCCTCTCTCTCTTCTATCTCTGAAATTTGGCTCTCTGGAATTTGACCAAATTTGGGGAAATCGAAATTTGGCCAAATTGGGGGAAATGAATAGCGAGAGCACTTCCGTCAGGGATAGGTCGGTCATGTGGTCAGTCGACATTCATTCGTCGTCACCTTCCGATTCCTCTGCTTCCCTCCAGGTTTGTAACACTCACCTTCAAGATTCTCATGTTTTACTCTTGAGCGATTCTTGTGAAACCCCAGATTTTATCAATAAAGATTTAAATTTTGTCGAAATAATTTTTTAATATTATGGTGTGAATTTAAGATAATATTATAGTTGTGGGTAGTATTTATAAATTTTGCAAAGTATGCAAGTTGTTATAAAATATTACGTTTGGTTGGGAATATTCTTTTTTTTCGGGGAATATTAAATGACGGCTATATCATTAGTGGACCCCATTAATGGAAGTATTGTAAATAGTTAAGCGACAAAATTATCTTTCTATAAAAATAACTACAGAGGTGTTACTGTTAAAACCGTTGAACTACCCAGTAATAAAAGTACGATGAATACGCTGGCGTAGTTGTATAGTAGCACACGATATTGATTATTGATGCTTACGTGAGAAGTCACCACCGGTATGCTCAATTATTGCTATAGTAATTCTTTGCATCATATCTCTTATATTATTGATTCAATTATTGTCACAAGATCATCATATAATATGTTATAGTATTAAATCAATAATTGAGACGACAAGTTATAAATGATTAATAATTGTTGAAAGATTAAATATGTGTTGATTAAAAATAAAATGATTTGTGGTAATATTTATTCAATCCTTGATGTATATAAAGAGTGCATTATGAGACATTTGTGGTAAGTTTGATTATTTTATGGGGGCCCATATGTCATCATCTAAGAGTCTCTTCATCGATAGTAATTACTTTCGCCGATAGTAATTACCTTTGTGAATAAGTAATTATCTTCGTCGATAGTAATTACCTTCGTCAATAGTAATTACCTTTGTGAATAGTAATTATCTTCGTCGATAGTAATTACCTTCGTCGATAGTAATTACCTTTGTGAATAGTAATTACCTTCGTCGATAGCAATTACCTTTACCAAAGCGTCGAACCACTTGTCGTTTCACATTACAAAGCGTCGAACCACTTGTCGTTTCACATCACCACCGCCAAGCCACTTGCCTTTTCACACTGGCGGTGCTTTAGCTAGAAATCTTCTATAAATAGAGGCCTAGTGCTTCATTATTTTCACGAATTCAATTTGAAACTCTGAGAGAAAACTATAGAGAGAGAAGAAAAAAGTATTCTCACTTTTCACCTTCGCCAATATTCGGTTCTTCTAAGGTAGGGAATATTATTTGTTGTACCCGTAAAAGGGGTGTTATTCTTTCTTATTCATGAAGAGAACTGTTGTTATTCCATTGCTTATTATTACATTGGAATAACTTTTGTATACGTGGTTTACCCTATACTTGGTGACATTCTTCTATTATTCATTTGAACATCCATGCTGCGTGTGTTTTACACCGGACTGGTTCCGCCTTTATTATTATTCTGTTGGAACATCCTGCATGCATGTGTTTTAACCGGACTGGTTCCGTCTTTATTATTCTTGGAATATCCTCACATGCATGCGTTTTCTGTGGGACTGGTTCCGTCTTTATCATTCTGTTGGAATATCCTATCTCGTGTTTTACACCGGATCCGGTTCCATCTTTATTATTCTCATTGGAACATCCTCGCTTGGTGTGAATTTCACCGACACGGTTCCGTTATTATTATTACTCGTTGGAATAACTCATATGCATATGCAATCTACATGCATGGTGATTTCTTTTGTTATTCCATTCTTTATTATACCCAAATTGGTTAAAACTTTGACTTCTATACTCCATGAAATTAGTAAAATATCCTTGATATTTGCGTTTCATCCAAAGATCTTTTCATGGAAATATTCTTCCGATCATTCTTGAATTTTACTCTACAAAACAAGATATCATTTTGACAATTTGGACGATAATAATTCTGGATAAAATAATTCTTGAACTTGTTTTATTGAATTATTATGTCATTGTCATCATCCTCATGTTATATTATGTTATCTTCTACCACGTGTATAGATGAACTTAGTATGATTATGACCGAGGATCATTCGGTATAATCATGGCTTGTTATTAATGATGTGATAAAAGTCCTCGATGGCACATAATGCGGTGATGGATAGTTTTTGGTATGATTATGACCGGGGGTGATTCGGTATAGTCGCGACCATTGATAATTTGATGAATATCCTTGGCCGTAATGCAGGGGTGATTCGATGATGTGGATTATTTATTAAAGTGAGTCTCATTTATAACGATGATGAAAAACCTTTTAAAACCTAAAAGATAGTAGACTTTATTCTCTACTTGACTCTTTTAATGGATTGCTTATTCATTGCAGCTTAAACTTGTTGTCTATTGTATTTTATCGGTTTAACAACTTTGTTGAAGGCTAATGATAAATTATTCTCGCATTATCTTAGTCATAATATTTCTTCTTCGGGCTAGTTGAGCTCACCCTTTCTTTCACCGTTTCTCTTGAAATGAGAACATAGTTTTTGAGACGAGTCGAGGAACGGAGTAATGGTCCGAGAGGATAGCATTAGTAGTCCTCACTATTACGTGAAATAGTGTGATAATAGTAGTAATGAGGACTCCTGTTGAGTTTGTATAATATCTAGTAGATAATATTTGTATTCAAACTCACAGTTATGTCGTATTGTACACGACAGTTATATTAGTAAGTTGTATTTGAATTTATGTACCATGTAAGTGGCGACCCATGATGGATGACGTATACCTAATTTTGGGGGCGTCACAGTTCTCATGTCTCTTTCTTTCTTAGTTTCAAATTTTTAGCTTTCTTTCTTAGTTTCATATTAGAACGGTTTGCTGAAGTCAAGGGATGGATCTGGTTATGAGTTCCAAAACTTTAAAGAAACAGAATAGAGATTAGCCTGAAACAATAATATTTTAACTTTTGATTCTCTATCACAATCAATCATTTTAGAGATGCATTCTATCAAAATTAAAGACTAAAAGCTTATTTTATCACTCACATTAACATTTTGTTTGTGATTTTGGGAGGAGGAGAAAGAAAGAATTTTCTTTGCAATTATACTATATGAGGTCTACGAGAAGAACAAATTTTTGGAAGAAATACTAAAAAGTTTGTTTAAGTAGTGGGTTCGATTCCAAGGTAGGGGAATTTGTTATTTTTCTATATTTCCTCGAGAGACTCTTAAAGTCTTTTTTGTCATTGATTCTTTTTCTTTTTCTATATTATACAGAAATTAGGATTCTTTTTCTTGGGTTGAGAAAGGAGAAAAAAGAAAATTTCCAATGAAAATTATAGAATGAAAATAGGAGGGTTACTAACATTTTCAACTTTACTGCATTAGAATGAAGTAGGACTTTTTTCTTTTTTTTTCCTAGATTGAACTTTGTAACACTCTTGAGAGTAACATATTTTAACGAAAGAAAAAAAATGTTTGGTTGGTCAGAAAAGTTGAATACTCTTGGTCTACTGTATGTTTATGTAAAGTTGTTCTCAACATACAACTCTTTCTTAAGTGAAGAGAATTGAGTAACGAGAATTTTCAAGTTCAGAACTATTTACATTACATCATTCATCTTTACTATGAGCAAGTGTCTGCTGAGTATTTACAACTTAATCAGGACCAAATTTGAAACAAAAGTACAATAGCGGTTTAGATTGAATCTCAATTTTTACAACTTAATCCAAAGGCTGACCTTTCATTTCACAAAAAAAGAACCGCCCAAATCAAACCCCCTTACACGCTACCCAAATCACGCCTTATACCTCTGATCCTTCTCATGTTGTCTTCTCCTTCCTTTGTACTCTACTCCGACTCCAAATCCCTTCCAATTACACTGGCGATTGACTGTTGGAGAACGACGATTGACTGTTGGAGAACGACGATTGACTGTTCTGACAAAAGGGCTATTTATTATGAATTATTGAAGTTCCAGATTAATTAATTATTATTTTTTTGGAGTTTTAAATTAATTAATTATGAAAAACGTTTTTTGTAAGTTTTGTAAGGTGAGATACTTGTGTTGCTGAAGTTTGAACAAAAAAAAAGTGGGCGTAAGAATTCAAATTTATTATATTAATAATTTATTAAATTTTCTCGCTTTGGTGTTCTAAGTATTTTCCTATAAATAGGTGCTTAGGTTAGAATTGAAAATCACACCGTAAACCTGAAGTTTTCTCTATCTATATTATCGAGCGTATTCTTGTGAGTATTTTGAGTATACTTTGAGTATTGCTATCTACGGTGCAAAGTTAGATTCAAATGTTATTCCAAATGTAAGTCTTGCTCTTTTGAGGTAAGGGATAGTAAAGGGATTTTAAGGGTTATTATGTTTTTAGTTTCAAAATTTTTCTGAACCTTCAAAAATTCTGGAAAAATTTGAAATGATAATTTGATGAGTTTTATATATTGTGTCCAAAAATGGCGATTTTTGGATTTATAGATTGAGAGTTATGAATTTTATGAGAAAAGACTATTTTAAAAGTAACCGCTTATAACTCCTTGTGATTAACTCCAAAATTGATGAAATTTTTATTGGGAGTACATCTATATAATATCAGTATACCGTGTAAATTTCAGAATTTTTGGATAAAAGTATAATTTATGATAAATGTTTAAATATTCGGTGGTTTTGGCCATATGAAAAATAGTAAATGAATTTTAAAATTTTGAGAAAAATATATGTTTAATATGGGACTATGTTATGCTAATCCCGTAAAAAAGAAATATTTTTGAACCGATTTGGTATTTTTCATGAAAATGTTCTAGTTATGAGTAAATGAATTAAATATGTTATGTGAAGTAAGAAAATTGGAAAATATGATTTATTGGCTTGAGAATCATATATGAGGTATATATGATTTTTTATGAGGGTTTTGGTTAATGATGATGAAATCTTATGAGTTTGGTATTTTAGATGATTAAATGCATTAATTATTAAAGTGTAAATAATTGGATTGAATTATTTATAAGTTTAAGAAATGATTAAAATATTATTGTAATATTAATAATATTAGATTATGAGATTTCTAAGTGATTTATAATATTTGGATTAAAGTGTTATAAATATGGATATGAATTTTATTATGAAACTTTATCTTTTTTAAATGTCGAGGTTACTTATGCATGCATACTACGGTCTACGTGCGAATCACGGTACTTATTCACGACAAATTGGTTTCTTCTTTGACCAAATTATCGTTGATTTATGAATCTTACTCTTGAAATTAAAACTATGTTTTGATTATATTGTTTTATATAACATTCTTATAACCCTAATGATAATATTTCTCTTTTGACTTGAGTGTAAAGATGGGTAGATTATTGGTATGATCGTGACTATAGGTTCTCTTTGGCCAAGATGAGTGCAAAAGTTGAATTGTTGACCGGGTATGATCATGACCATTGAATTTACAATTGAATATTTTTAGCTTAAGTGCAAAGGTGAATTGATCAACATGGTTATAATTATTGTTATATAACTTCGAAATGATTATGTATTTCTTTGATATATGAATATCTTTGGCTCGTAGTGCAAAGATGACTTGTTGATGAATATCTTAGCCTTTGTGTAGTGCAAAGATGAATTATTGATGAATATCTTTGGCTCGTAGTGCAAAAGATGACTTGTTGATGAATATCTTAGCACAGAAAGGCAAAGATGAATTATTGATGAATATCTTTTGCTCGTAATGCAAAGATGACTGTTGTTGAATATCTTTAGCTTTTGTAGTGCAAAGATGAATTATTGATGAATATCTTTGGCTCGTAATGCAAAGATGACTGTTGTTGAATATCTTTAGCTTTGTAGTGTAAAGATGAATGTTGATGAATATCTTTGGCCCATGGTGCAAAGATGAATTTATTAGTATGATTATGAACAAGAACCGTGATTTGGTATAACCATGATATTTGATGTTTCGGTAAAGACAGTGATGAAAATTATCTTCGTCCGGATGAGAAGAGGAATTTAGAATCACAATTATGATTATGAGTTATTCATATGATTGTGGAAAGGAACTGCTGATTGATGTTACGAGGATAAAATATTGTTGGTGGACTTTTAACGTGGAGAAGACAATAGACTTTATAGTCTATTTGACTCTTTTAATGGATTGCTTCGTTCACTTGCAACTATGGTTTGAAAAGTTTTATCATCTACCATATGTTCTAAATCTACGATTCATTACTTGATGAAGACTATTGATAATTTATTTATCTTTAGTCATAATATTCTTTATCTTGAGCTAGTTGTGCTCACCCTTTTGTTTCACAATTCCTTTCGTAATAAAAGTGTAGGCATTTGGGTTGAAAGGGGATAACAAGGGAATAGAATCGGTGGTCTATAGTTGTTGAGGTTCTCCCTAAAGAGTATGAAAATAATTTTATTGAGGGCTTTAGTGTGTTAGTATTTTATACATCATTTAATAGTTATTTTTGGTGAATTAAATAGGGTGAGCGAACCCAACTTTGGAAGGGTGTTTTGTCACTATCATACAAGATGTCTAATGACATACAAACTCGTGTTATCATAAGACATGGTTGTGCTCATCCACTTCTTTGAGTATATTTACAAGCACTACCTATATAATCTTGGTGTTTGTTTGGAGTATAATACCCAATTAGAGACAAGATAGATAATGATATGTCAAGAGAAGACTCACCATTGGGAAGAATACGATAGTAATCTTCTCGCTTTTCTTTAAGGGTCTATTGGGTCAACCAAGGATAATTCTGCGTGGCCATATGATATCTACCATAACCCTAAAAGCATGGCCTCCCATGTATACGAAGGTTTCTCGAGCACTTCCCAAAGATTCTAATTTCTAAAACAGCTTTTTGACTATACCTTTATGTAAGGTGTCATTGTGACGTACTTCGGTTGGTATATATTTGTATCCAAACTCACAAAGATATGTGTGTTGTTGTTTTTGCACACAATTATTGTAATAAAGTTGTAGTTGTTTTTCGTACCATATATTTGGCACTTTCGAAATGGGTTGGATGGAATGGACCTATTTTGGGGGCGTTACACATGGCCTCCCATGTACGAAGGTTTCCTTGAGCACTTCCCAAAGATTCTAATTTTTAAAACAGTTTTTGACTATACATTTATGTAAGGTATCATTGTGAGGTGCTATCCAGGTTAAGGGATAGAAGTCACAGTTGGTATTAATGTGACGTACTTATCCAAGTCTTGGACGAGAATACAGATTTTGAATGATATTTCTATCATTAATAAATTTCTTAAGCGTATTCTTGAAGACTTCCTAGCCTACCCTAGAATGTGAAATCGAATTTTGTATTGACCCCGATAAAAAAACTCATTTCTTAAACCCTCAAATATTTCTTCAACTAAAAGGATGCATTTACGTGGATTATGATGAAAGTCATAATAAAAGTATAGAACTGATGAAAATCATGGGTATATGAAGTATTAGTAAGTTTTAAGATGAGTTATGTTGGTTAGTATGTGAAAACATGAAAGTTTCTTAGAAATCACAAAGAGTTGAAAATCAGATTTTGGTGAAAAACGTAACATGAAATTCAATTGACCATATCTCCTATTATATTTTGAATTTTTGGAGTGTGGTCAAGTCCTAGAGTTAGATCTATGAGTTGCCTAACTAATCCAAGTGGAATTACTAGAAAAGGTGTTGTAGATTTTTGTGTGGACTGATTTTAGCAAAGGAGTGCAAAGCTGCAAAAACCAAAAAAAGCTGCTGCCATGATTTTAGAGGGGCTGTATCGGCCACTTAAGTTATGAGGAAAATTCTGTCCTTTTGGGACATGAAAGAATATGGTATAAAGTACCTCCTGTCCAAAAATGAGCTCATTCTGACTTAAAATGAGCAAGTTATGACTATTTCAATATTTAGGTTTTTCCGACAAAAAACGCTATAACCGGAGTTCTATAACTCCGATGACCATGAAATTTAAACTGGAGGCTCACATTATCATGTGTAAGGTCCTGCCAAGATTTGGGAATTTTTGGAGTTAAACTTGAAGTAGCTAATTTGTTAAGGAATTAATTAGAAATTGATTTTTGAAAAATAGTAAATGAATTTTAAAAATTCCGAAAAATATATTTTCATTATGGGACTATATTATGCTAAATCCCAAAAAAAAATATTTTTGGGACTGATTTAGTATTTTCATGAAAATAGTTTAATTCTGAACATATGAGTTAAATATGTTATGTGAAGTAATAAAGTTGAAAATAGGATTTTATGGCTAGAGAATCCTATATAGAGTATATGCATATTTTTGAGGGATTGGTGATGATATCTTATGAGTATGGCATTTTGAATGATTAAATGCATTATATGGTAAAGCGTAAACAATTGAAATAAATTGTTTATAAATTTAAGAAGTGATTAAAATATTGTTATAATATTAATGATATTAGATTATGAGATTATTAAGTGATTGATAACATGGGGATATTCTTGAATCTGGATAAATTATATTATAAATGTTTAATATTTATCATTTATCTCATTTGATTGATTCTTTATATCATTGACATGATCCTCATGCTTATATTATGTTGAAAGTCATCCGTGGCTCACGCAAGCATAGATGGACTTGGTATGATTATGACCGAGGATTGTTCGGTATAATCATGACCATAATTGAAAACACGATTATCTTTGGCACGTAGTGCATGGATAATTGTGGTCGTGATACTAATGAATACACGATTATCTTTGCACGTAGTGCATGGATAATTGTGGTCGTGATACTAATGAATATCCTCGGCACTGGTAGTAGTGCGGGGATGATTCGATGATATGGATTAATTATTGAGCTAAGTCTCGTGAATGAAATATTAATTCATGGATGTGGTAAAAGTCATCTTTAGTAGTAGTGCATTGATAGACTTAGTATGATTATGACCAAAGATTATTCGGTATAATCACGATCAGATTGAAAACACGAATATCCTTGGCGGTGGTGCATGGATAATTCGTGGTCGTGATACTATTAAGTCGCTGCGTCTCGGCATTATTGGTTTTATGATTGTATATCTTTGGCTGTAGTGCAAAGATGAATTGTGAATAAATATCTTTGGCCTGGATTGCAAAGATGAATTTAATGTTTTCAAATGATAAAGGTATTCAAGGTATCCTCACCTCTTTATCATACCAGTATCGCATTCCCTAATTTCGAGGGCAAAATTCCATAAGAAGGGGAGATTGTGAGACCCCAGATTTTATCAATAAAGATTTAAATTTTGTGAAATAATTTTTTAATATTATGGTGTGAATTTAAGATAATATTATAGTTGTGGGTAGTATTTATAAATTTTGCAAAGTATGCAAGTTGTTATAAAATATTCGTTTGGTGGGGAATATTCTTTTTGTGGGAAATATTCGTGACGACGGCTGACTCAATCATTAGTGGACCCATAATGGCGGAAGTATTATGCGTAGTTAGAAAAACGACAAAATTATCTTTCTATAAAAATAACGGCAGAGGTGTTACTGTTAAAACGTTGAACTACCCTATTAGTAAAAAGTACAAGAATCTGGCGTAGTTGTATAAGAGCACGATATTGATTATTGATGCTTATGTGAGAAGTCACCAATTTATGCTCAATTATTGCTATAGTAATTCTTTGCATCATATCTCTTATATTATTGATTCAATTATTGTCACAGATATCATCTCGTATAATATGTTATAGTATTAAATCAATAATTGAGACGACAAGTTATAAATGATTAATAATTGTTGAAAGATTAAATATGTGTTGATTAAAAAAAATGATTTGTGGTAATATTTATTCAATCCTTGATGTATATAAAGAGTCCATTATGAGACATTTGTGGAAAGTTTGATTATTTTAAGGGGGCCCATATGTCATCATCTAAGAGTCTCTTCGTCGATAATAATTACTTTTCGTCAATAGTAATTACCTTTGTGAATAAGTAATTATCTTCGTCGATAAGAATTACCTTCGTCAATAGTAATTACCTTTGTGAATAGTAATTACCTTCGTCAATAGCAATTACCTTTACTGGGCCGAACCACTTGTCGTTTCACATTCACAGTGCCAAAACCACTTGTCGTTTCACATTACAGGTGTCGAACCACTTGTCGTTTCACATTACAGCGCGCTAAAACCACTTTTTCGCTTCACATCACGATCGTCAAGCCACTTGCCTTTTCACACGGCAAAAAGCTTTAGCTAAAATCTTCTATAAATAGAGGCCTAGTGCTTCATTATTTTTCACTTAATTCACCGAAACTCTAGAGAGAGAAACTATAGAGAGAAGAAGAAAAGTATTCTCACACTTCATGTGACGCCCCCAAAATAGGTATACATCACCTATTCGAGTTGTCAATACACGTGATACGAAACAACTACAACTTTATTATTACAAATCAGTAAAGCGTGAGTTTGAATACAAATATTATCTTCTAGACAATATCTATACTCAAATAAATCCTCATCACATTTATTGATACATTATTTTACAAAAATGGTGAGGACTACTAAACAATTCTTTCTAAAATCTTCATTCCATACCTCGACTGCATGCTTTCGCTATATTCTCGCCTCCCGAGAAGAAAAAATGGAACAAAAGGAAAAGGGTGAGCTCAACTAGCCCGATAAAGAATATTATGACTAAGATAATATACATCAAATTATCGTTAGTCTTCAACAGGAAAAAATCTAATAGAATACAATAGACAACAAATTTTAAATCAATATTCGCAATGAAATAATAATTCATTAGAAGAGTTAAGTAGATAATGCAAACTACTATCTTCTATGTATGAATTTAAAAGTTCATCGTCTATCTTTTATCCTGTAACATCAATCAATATACATCTGGAATCAAATATTCATCTTTGCACTACTGAAGCCAAAGATATTCGCGATTAATCATGTTTATCTAAACACTGCTTCATCTTTGCACTACTGACCAAAGATATTCTTCAGAAATCATTCATCTTTTTGCACTCTGAGCCAAAGATATTCAATAATATCATCATTTAATCTGAGGATGATGAAAAATATTTTTAAAGAAACGAATCCAAAGAAACAAAATGACAAGGATTAAGGATTAAGGATTCAGTACTTTGTTTTATCCATGTTCAAAAATACCTCAAAAATAATCATAGTGGTGTAAAATTCAAGAATGATCAAAACATGGATCTGATCAAAGCTAGTATCCAAAATAGATATTTTGACAAAAAGAAGAAATTTTATTTTTCGAATGAATAGTGCAAGATATCGTGAATAGTGCCGTATCGTGAATAGTAACTCAAACTTCAAAAGATAGAAATTTCCCAAAAACATCTTCACGCTTCATGAATAGTACTTTCGTGAATAAGAACTCGTGAATAGTAACTCGTGAATAGTAACTCGTGAATAGTTACTCATGAATAGTAACCCCACATGAAAAGAAGTTCTAAATTTGATAAAAGTTTCAACCAATATTTCAAAGATAATGATATTGAAGAAATAATATCATTTGAGAAGAAAATAACATCCACTTACCTCGAAAGATTAAGACTTAATTTGGAATCTGGGATATAGTCTTTGAAGGAACTTCACGTCGTCTAACAATACTCAAAGTATACTCAAAATACTCACAAGAATAAACTCGATAATATAGAGAGAAAACTTCAGCTTACGGTGTGATTTTCAATTCTAACCTAAGCACCCTATTTATAGAAATTGCTTAGAACACAAAGCGAGAAAATTTAATATAATATTAATATATTATATATAAATTCCTACGCACACAATCTATGATCTGAATTCAGCCATGCTTGACAACAAATAAGTCTACCAAACAAATCAAAAACGTTTTTATTATTTAAAATAATTAAAACTTCCAAAATCAATTATTCGTGAATTTTAGAACATCAATAATTCATAATAAATAGCCCTTTTATCAGAAAATTCGAATCTCATGAGTTTTATAGGAAATTCAATTCTCTACAACTTTGGAGAAGAAAGTTTTTCCAAATTCCAAATGAAATTGATCGAAATACACAAACGAAGCGATTTTACGGTATAATCAAATTTCAGTCAATAAATGGGGTCCACCGACATGTTTAACATGTTTTAAACATTTATTGCAACAAAAATACTCTTCCTCCTCGTATACTCATATATCCCACATTCTTTGTAAAAATATTACCATTATTATATTATTAAAATATAATAATACATTATCTTATCAGAAAAAGATAAAATTTCAATTTTCAACAATTGTCACATTAAAATTTTTCTCCATATATATCCATAAAATCAATATTTTCCTCATCATATGAATCAATAATTAATTATTCACAAATAATATTACGTAATCACAATATTGACAACCAGTGCGCCCCCTGAGGAAGAGGGCTTTCGAATAAGAATTTCTCTCTTCTTGGCGCCAAGCAATTAGGTGACCAAACCTCTCCTTAAGCATGAACTTTCTAGACATTGCCAATAATGTTATCTAATAATATTATTCAGATAATATGAATTATTGCTTCGATAATGAAAAATATTGTGTAATGACAATTATTGAAATAACAAAGAATAAAATATCAACGCAAAATTATTGAATCAATAAAATAAAATCTTTGAGCATTAATTCTTATCGTAACCATTATTGAGTAGTGCCTTCTTATGTAAGAATCAATAATTGGTGCAATACTGGCGTCTTCTTGTGTGTTTTAACCACCGGTTTTTAACAAGATAATAGCAATATAACAACTACGTAGTTATTTTTAAACCACTTATATTTGTCGTTTTTTTCATCCAATCGCTTTTCAGTTATGGGGCCCACACATGGTCATTTCTTGCAGTCGTTATACGAATATTCCCAAAGCGATGCGAATATTCCACGACCAAACGAATATTCCCCGACAACAATGAATATTTTATAACAACTTGCTTATTTTGAAGTATTTGCGTATTTTACCCTTAACTATCCACATTAATCAAATCAACCTTACTATTTCAAAATAATAAATAGAAAAAATTAAATTTCATTAATAATAAGTTGGGGTCTTACAACCTCCCTCCTTATGAAATTTAAGTCCTCAAAATTGGCGTACGTGCACAGTGTTTTCGAAGGTGAGGATACCTCGCTTTCATTTCGTTTCAATTCCCGGTCATTTCCTCTATATAGCATGATTCCTCCACAAAACTTTAACTTATGGTATGACCTTTCTGCAGCGTAGGACATGCTCCTTCCTATCCAAGATCTTGACATGTACCTCCTCATACGTTAAGTCTTCTATTTATTTCGTCAGGTTCTAATTCTATAACGTGGTTCGGGTCTTTCACATATTTGAAGTACGAGATATGTGAAACACATTATGAACACGAGACATACTTGGAGGTAACACAAGTCTATAGGCTACATTTCCTACTCTGTCAAGAATTTGAAATGGACCAATAAATCGTGGATTGAGCTTTCCTCTCTTCCCAAATCTTGTAACTCCTTCCATGGAAGCAACTTCATGACAATACATGATCCCCTACACTAAATTCCACGTCCTTTCGATGAAGATCCAGCATAACTCTTTTTGTCGATCTTGTGCCGGTTTGTATCGTTGTCGAATCATTTGAATCTTTTCGGTGAGTCATACGTCTTAACTTCGGGTCCCAACAATGTTGCTTCACCCACCTCATCCCAACATATTGGAGAACGACATTTTCGTCCATATAATGCTTGAATGGAGCCACACTTGCACGATAAGCTGTTGTTGTAGGAGAATTCCACCAATGGTAAATACTTATCCCAACCGCCTTGAAGTCTCAGGACACGAGTCTTAATAAATCTTCAAGAGTTTGAATAGTCCTTTACGATTGTCCGTCCGTTTGAGGATGGTATGCGAACTAAATCGTAAATCCGTGCCCATAGCTTTTTGCAAGCTAACCTAAAATCTTGAAGTGAATCTTGGGTCACGATCCAAAACTATGGATACAGTATGCATGCCATACAACCTCACAATCTCATTCACGTCATATACTAGCAAGACGCGTTCAAGTGAATAAGTTTCCGTGTCGGCAAGAAATGAAGCGACTTGGTTAATCTATCAACAATAACCCAAATAGCATTGATGCCCCGAGAAACCGTAGGAAGACCCAGAATGAAATCCATGGTAATGTGTTCCCACTTCTATTTCGAATCTCAAGTGGTTGCAATGGGACCCTTAGGTACTAGATGCTCGCCTTTTACACGTTGACAAGTTAAACACATTGAGATAAACTTTGCAATCTCTCTCTTCATATTGTTCGACCAAAATGTATGTCAAGATCACGATACATTTTAGTACTTCCGAGGATGGATTGCAAATGGTGTATTGTGTGCCTCCATCATAATCTTGTACTTCAAATCGAGTCGTTAGGAACACAAAGTCTAGAGTGGACTCAAGTATTCCTTCTTCATCAATTCTCGCCCTTAGGAATAGCTCATTCTTGTACTTTCTTCTTCATACGCATCGACGTCTCGGGTTGGGTGGCTTAAGAACCTTAACTTTTTCTATTAAAGTTGGCTCTATCGTATACTTGACATCATCGCTTTTCGTTCCGCATATGATCTTCTACTCAACGCGTCGGCTATCACGTTCGCTTTTTCGGGGATGGTATTGAATAGTGTGGTCGTAGTCTTTCAATAGCTCGAGCCAACGTCATTGCCGCATGTTGAGTTCTTTTGAGTGAAGAAATATTTAAGGCTTTTATGGTCCAATATATCTCCACTTTCTCCCCATATAGATAGTGCCTCCATATCTTTAAGCGTAACGATTGCTTTTAACTCTCTAGATCATGAGTAGGATAATTCCTCTCATACTCTTTAAGTTGTCGCGAGGCATAGGCTATGACTTTCCCACGTTGCATGAGAACACATCCTAACCCTTTGCACTCAAGCATCGTTTGTAGATAACAAATTCATCCAAACCAGATGGTATTGTTAGAAACAGTGCCAAAATAAGTCTCCTCTTAAGCTCTTGAAACTCTTCTCGCATTCTTCGCTCCAAAGCGAATTTTGTATCCTTCCGAGTTAATCGAGTTAATGGAGTAGCGATTCGAGAAAACCTTCCACGAATCTCCGATAATAACCAAATTAAGCCAAAAAACTACGTGCTTGATCACCAGACTTGGTTGCTTCCCAACTTTGTATTGCTTCAATCTTGGCGGATCAACAGATACTCCATGTTTCGACACCACGTGCCCAAGGAATGCTACTTCCTCGCCGTAACTCGCATTTCTTCAATTTGGCATATAGTTTATTTTCACGAAGCTTTGGAGTACCGAATTTCAAATGGTGCTCATGATCTTCACGACTTTTGGAATATATAAGGATGTCATCAATAAAGACAACAACAAACCGATCCAAATATTCCTTGAATACTCGGTTCATCATATCCATGAAAGTCATAGAGCATTAGTCGATCCAAAAGACATGACTAAGAATTCATAATGCCCGCACCAAGTTCTAAAGGCGGTCTTTGGAATATCCTCGATTCTAATCTTGGTGATGATATCCGAGCGAAGATCGATTTTGAAAAGAATTGTGCCCTCAGAATCGGGTCAAACAAGTCATTAATACGAGGTAGAGGATACCTATTCTTAATGGTGACATGGTTCAATTCCCGATAGTCATACAAAGTCGCATACTCCCGCTTTCTTCTTTACAAATAAAACAGAGCACCCCAAGAGGAGATGTACTAGAGCCAGAATGAAACCGATGGCCAACAATTCTGTAGTTGGACCTTTAACTCCTGAAGTTCAATAGAGCCATTCGATATGGGGTTTTAGAAATGGGCTTTGTACCAGTTCAAGATCAATAAAGAATTCAACTTCACGTTACGGGGTAGGCCGGGGAAGTTCTTGAAAATACGTCGGAAAGTCAATAACAACGGAATATTATTCAAATTTGGCGTGTCTTTTTTCAAATCCATAACATGGGATAAGAAAGCTTGACATCCGTTTTTCAATAAGCGAATAGCTTTATGATTAGATATGATGGTGATTGATTTTAATGGTTTAGTTGCTTGAATTAAATACAACAGGTTGGTTCGAATATGAAAACTAACAACCTTACGAAAACAATCAATTTTGGCATGATGAGTAGTTAACCAATCAATCCCTAAAATCACATCAAAAGCAAGTATCTTTAAAGAGATAAGGTCAACGGTAAGGTGATGGTGCCAACTTGAATCAAACAAGATTTATAAACGATGGATGTGATGAAAGTTTCTCTAACGGAGTTTCCACAGATAGGTCAAAGTCTAATTTCTCCAGAGTCAAGTTTAAGCGTTGAGCACATGCAGGAGAGATAAATGAATGGGTAGCACCGGTATCAAGTAAGGTATAAACTTCGCAAGAATTTATAAATAGCTTACCCGTGATCACCTCGTTTGGGTTCTCGCATTATGACCAATCCACAACAAACGCTCTTCCCGTAATCGTTGACTTTGACTTTTACGGACAGATCTTTTGAGTCACCGTCCCTCATTGAACTAGGTTTATTCTTCTTTGTACAATCTCGAAGCGATATGTCCTTCCTTTCCACAATTATAGCATACCTTGAACTGTTGTGGGCGATTTGGTGATATGTCCCTCTTTTACGCATTTGTAACATATGACCGGTGGTCTTTCTCCTCCCTTAGAACCGATTCTTCTTCAGACCGTCCTTCACATGGTCATTGTTAAATCTCCTCTTTTAAAATCTCCTCCTCGACTCGCTTCTTCTATTTTCATGGCCATGATTACCACCAGAGTGGTTACCATTTTTGTCCGTCTGTTTTTTCTCCATTTGGTTATCATTATTATTCTGCTGATCGCTATCTCTCGATACGATCCTGGTTGTGGTCCTTCATTGACCAGTACTCGTTATCTCGCTTCTAATAATTGAGCCTCATTTACAACATCCGAATAGAGAAAATTTATGAGAAATGAGATCTTTGACGTATGCCAAAGTTTCAAACCTCTAAGAAACATCCGCGTCATCGTTCCTCATTCTCCACCAAATGAGGTGCGAAACTGATAACTCTGCAAACTTTGCCTCGTCTTTGAGACCGTCGTGTTGTTACTGCTCGGTCTAATAAACTCGATTTCCTTCATATAGACGAACACTTTCGGAAAGTATTTGTCATTAAATAGTTTCTGAAACGTCTCCCAAGACATCTTTGAGTGCGGTGGATGGAGTGCGCTTCACGACTCCACCAATGAGTCTGCCTTCGCCACGAACATAAAGGTGGCGAATGGAACCTTCGCTTCTCCTCCGTGCATCCCAAGACATCGAATATATTGGTAATTTGCTTGACCCATGTTTCCGCCCGTGATCGGATCTGGCTTTCCCTTAAATTCTGGTGGTCCCAACTCTTTGAATTGCTTGGTTTTGTGACAACTGGTGAATTGCTATCATTTCCTCCCATATTTTGAACACGAGTCTCCTCATATCGATTTTTGCATGAATCGCAAAAACTTCTAAACATCCCTCGTTCATCATCTCTTTCTTCAGTGGTGTTCACAGGGAGGAACATTGCCACTGTTACATCGTTCTCCTCGTTGGTGAGTACGAGCGTCTCCACGGTCTCATTTCCATTGTTAATATTCTCGATTCGACATTCTCAAATCATCGCCATAAAACAAGGGTTAATTAAGGAAATCAATATATCACATAATATCCCTATATCTTGACCAACTAACAAATAAGCTTAGGTAGGACACACTAGCGAAGGATTTACTCGTCTCTCCCCTCCTAGTTCTATTCCCGATCTCCGCTGAGATCATATCCTAAGCTCGATACCAACCGCGTGGCGCCCCCCAAAATAGGTATACATCACCTATTCCGAGTTGTCAATACATGGTATGCAAAACAACTACAACTTTATTATTACAATCAGTAAAGCGTGAGTTTGAATACAAATATTATCTTCTGAGACAATATCTATACTCAAATAAATCCTCATCACATTTATTGATACATTATTTTACAAAATGGTGAGGACTACTAAACAATTCTTTCTAAAGCCTTCATTCCATACCTCGACTCGTACTCGCTATATTCTCGCCTCCACGAGAAAAAAATGGAACAAAAAGGAAAAGGGTGAGCTCAACTAGCCCAAGAAAGAATATTATGACTAAGATAATATACAACAAATTATCGTTAGTCTTCAACAGGAAAAATCTAATAGAATACAATAGACAACAAATTTTAAATCAATATTCGCAATGAAATAATAATTCATTAGAAGAGTTAAGTAGATAATGCAAACTACTATCTTTTATGGATGAATTTAAAAGTTCATCGCTCTATCTTTTATCCTGTAACATCAATCAATATACATCTGGAATCAAATATTCATCTTTGCACTACGTGCCAAAGATATTAAATCGATTAGTCATGTTCATCTAAACACTGCTTCATCTTTGCACTACTGACGAAAGATATTCTTGAAAATCATTCATCTTTTTACTGAGGCCAAAAGATATTCAATAATATCATCATTTAATCTGAGGATGATGAAAAATATTTTTAAAGAAACGAATCCAATGAAACAAAATGACAAGGATTAAGGATTAAGGATTCAGTACTTTGTTTTATCCATGTTCAAAAATACCTCAAAAATAATCATAGTGGTGTAAAATTCAAGAATGATCAAAACATGGATACAATCAAAGCTAGTATCCGAATAGATATTTTGAACAAAAAGAAGAAATTTTATTTTTCGATTGAATAGTGCCGTATCGTGAATAGTAACTCAGACACCAAAATAGAAATTTCCCAAAAACATCTTCACGCTTCATGAATAGTACTTTCGTGAATAGTAACTCGTGAATAGTAACTTCATGAATAATAACTTTCGTGAATAAGAACTCATGAATAAGTAACCCGATATGAAAAAATTCCAAATTTGATAAAAAGTTTCAACGAATATTTCAAAGATAATGATATTGAAGAAATAATATCATTTGAGAAGAAAATAACATCCTTACCTCGAAAGATTAAGTACTTACATTTGGAATCTAGATATATAGTCTTTGAAGGAACTTGCATCGTCTAACAATACTCAAAGTATACTCAAAATACTCACAAGAATACGCTCGATAATATAGAGAGAGAAAAATTCAGTTTCTGGTGTGATTTTCAATTCTAACCTAAGCACCCTATTTATAGGAAATTGCTTAGAACACCAAAGCAAAAAATTTAATATAATATTAATATATTATATATAAATTCCTACGCACACAATCTATGATCTGAATTCAGCCATGCTTGACACTAAATAAGTCTACCAAACAAATCAAAAACGTTTTTATTATTTAAAATAATTAAAACTTCCAAAAATCAATTATTCAGGAATTTCAGAACATCAATAATTCATAATAAATAGCCCTTTTATCAGAAAATTCGAATCTCGCGAGTTTTATAGGAAATTCAATTCTCTACAACTTTGCAAAAGAAAGTTTTCCAAATTCCAAACAGAAATTGACCAAATACACAAACGAAGCGATTTTACAATTTATAATCAAATTTCGATCGATAAATGGGGTCCAATGACATGTTTAACATGTTTTAAACATTTATTGCAACAAAAATACTCTTCTTCCTCTCGTATACTCATATATCCCACATTCGTTGTAAAAATATTACCATTATTATATTATTAAAATATAATAATACATTATCTTATCGAGAAAAAAATAAAATTTTAATTTTCAACAATTGTCACATTAAAATTTTTCTCCATCTATATCCATATAAAATCAATATTTTCCTCATCATATGAATCAATAATTAATTATTCACAAATAATATTACGAATCACAATATTGACAACCGAGCGGCTTCAGGAAGAGGGGCTTTCCAATAAGAATTTCTCCTTCTTGGCGCAAGCATTAGGTGACCAAACCTCTCCTTAGACAGAACTTTCTAGGCATTGCCAATAATGTTATCTAATAATATTATTCGGATAATATGAATTATTGCTTCGATAATGAAAAATATTGTGTAATGACAATTATTGAAACAACAATGATATAAAATATCAACGCAAAATTATTGAATCAATAAAATAAAATCTTTGAGCGATAATTCTGTAGTAACCATTATTGAGTAGTGCCTTCTTCGTAAGAATCAATAATTGGTGCAATCTGCGTCTTCTTCTGTTTTTAACCAATAGGTATTTTAACAAGATAATACCTGATGTGATAACTACTGTGAGTTATTTTTAAACCACTTATATTTGTCGTTTTCTTCATCCAATCGCTTTTTTCGTTATATGGGGCCCACATGGTTTAGCGTCGTCGCATTTAATATTCCCAAAAGCATCTGAATATTCCACGACCAAACGAATATTCCCCGACAACAATGAATATTTTATAACCACTTGCTTATTTTGAAGTATTTACGTATTTTAGCCTTAACTATCCACATTAATCAAATCAACCCTTACTATTTCAAAATAATAAATAAAGAAAATTAAATTTCATTAATAATAAGTTGGGGTCTTACACTTCACCTTGCCAATATTCAGTTCTTCTAAGGTAGGGAATATTATTTGTTGTACCCGTAAGGGGTGTTATTCTTTTTATTCATGAAGAGAATCGTTGTTATTCCATTGCTTATTATTACATTGGAATAACTTTGTATCGTGGTTTACCCTATACTTGGTGACATTCTTCTATTATTCATTGGAACATCTTATGCATGTATTTTACACCGGACTGTTTTTCTTTATTATTATTCTATTGGAACATCCCATGCATGTTTTACACCGACTCGGTTCCGTCTTTATTATTCTGTTGGAATTTCACATGCATGCGTTTTACGCCGGGACTGGTTCCGCCTTTATCATTCCATTGGAATATCCTATCATGTGTTTTTACGGGATCCGGTTCCATCTTTATTATTCTGTTGGAACATCCCAGCTTCGGTGTGAATTTCACCGACACGAAATGCAGATTATTATTATTACATTGGAATACACATTCATACATGCACCGCATGCATGGTGATTTCTTTTGTTATTCCATTCTTTATTATACCCATTGGTTAAAACTTTGACTTATACTCCATGAAATTAGTAGAATATCCTTGATATTTGCGTTTCATCCAGTATCTTTTCATGGAAATATTCTTCTGATCATTCTTGAATTTTACTCTACAAAACCAGTATCATTTTGACAATTTGGACGATAATAATTCTGGATAAAATAATTCTTGAACTTGTTTTATTGAATTATTATGTCATTGTCATCATCCTCATGTTATATTATGTTATCTTCTTATTTACGTGTATAGATGAACTTAGTATGATTATGACCGAGGATCATTCGGTATAATCATCATGGCTTGTTATAAATGATGTGATAAAAGTCCTCGGTGGCTTTATGTAATGCGGTGATGGATAGTTTTGGTATGATTATGACCAGGGGTGATTCGGTATAGTCATGACCATTGATAATTTGATGAATATCCTTGGCAGTGAGTCTGGGGGTGATTCGATGATGTGGATTATTTATTAAAGTGAGAGTCTCAATATAACAAATGATGAAAAACCTTTTAAAACCTAAAAGATAGTAGACTTTATTCTCTACTTGACTCTTTTAATGGATTGCTTATTCATTGCTGAGTTAAACTTGTTGTCTATTGTATTTTATCGGTTTAACAACTTTGTTGAAGGCTAATGATAAATTATTCGCATTATCTTAGTCATAATATTTCTTCTTTGGGCTAGTTGAGCTCACCCTTTCTTTCACCGTTTCTCTTCGAAAAATGAGAACATAGCCGGAGACGAGTCGGGGAACGGAGTAATGGTCCGGATGATAGCATTAGTAGTCCTCACTATTCAGCAGAAATAGTGTGATAATAGTAGTAATGAGGACTCTGTTGAGTTTGTATAATATCTAGTAGACAATATTTGTATTCAAACTCACGATTATATCGTATTGTATACAGCGCTTATATTAGTAAAGTTGTATTTGAATTTATGTACCATGTAAGTGGCGACCCAAGATGGGTGACGTATACCTAATTTTGGGGGCGTCACAGTTCTCATGTCTCTTTCTTTCTTAGTTTCAAATTTTTAGCTTTCTTTCTTAGTTTCATATTAGAACGGTTTGCTGAAGTCAAGGGATGGATCTGGTTATGAGTTCCAAAACTTTAAAGGAACAGAATAGAGATTAGCCTGAAACAATAATATTTTAACTTTTGATTCTCTATCACAATCAATCATTTTAGAGATGCATTCTATCAAAATTAAAGACTAAAAGCTTATTTTATCACATTAACATTTTGTTTGTGATTTTGGGAGGAGGAGAAAGAAAGAATTTTACTGCAATTATACTATATGAGGTCTACGAGAAGAACAAATTTTTGGAAGAAATACTAAAAGCTGTTTAAGGTCGTGGGTTCGATTCCGACAGAAGGGGGAATTTGTTATTTTTCTATATTTCCTCGAGAGACTCTTAAAGTCTTTTTTGTCATTGATTCTTTTTCTTTTTCTATATTATACAGAAATTAGGATTCTTTTTCTTGGGTTGAGAAAGGAGAAAAAAGAAAATTTCCAATGAAAATTATAGAATGAAAATAGGAGGGTTACTAACATTTTCAACTTTACTGCATTAGAATGAAGTAGGACTTTTTTCTTTTTTTTTCCTAGATTGAACTTTGTAACACTCTTGAGAGTAACATATTTTAACGAAAGAAAAAAAATGTTTGGTTGGTCAGAAAAGTTGAATACTCTTGGTCTACTGTATGTTTATGTAAAGTTGTTCTCAACATACAACTCTTTCTTTAAGTGAAGAGAATTGAGTAACGAGAATTTTCAAGTTCAGAACTATTTACATTACATCATTCATCTTTACTATGAGCAAGTGTCTGCTGAGTATTTACAACTTAATCAGGACCAAATTTGAAACAAAAGCACAATAGCGGTTTAGATTGAATCTCAATTTTTACAACTTAATCCAAAGGCTGACCTTTCATTTCACAAAAAAAGAACCACCCAAATCAAACCCCCTTACACGCTACCCAAATCACGCCTTATACCTCTGATCCTTCTCATGTTGTCTTCTCCTTCCTTTGTACTCTACTCCGACTCCAAATCCCTTCCAATTACACCGGCGATTGACTGTTGGAGAACGACGATTGACTGTTGGAGAACGCCGATTTGTTTGTGAACGGCGATATGCCTTAATTTGTGTAAGTTTCTCTTTAGGTTGTTTGAAATATGACTGAAATCAAATGATTCGAGTCTCCACCATGTTTTCTGGACATTTTTCTCATTCTTCAATTTCTGTTTACTTTGATTAGCCTTTGAGCACATCTGCACCGCCATTCTTGCTATCCTCAAAACCATGATTCTAGAGTTGTACTTCCAGCTACAAATCTTGTAATTTGTAAAACAAGAGAGTTAATTTTAGGGGATCCATCCACGACCCTCAAAGTATGTGTTATATGAAAGTAGTATGCACACAAGCCAATCATGTTTGATGATAAAGCATATACTTTGTAACAATCTTATTCATTTATTAATAAAAAGTATTAATTTATTAAAGGCTTTTAATTATCTACATGATGCTGTTTTATAATATGTGATAAACCCATAGTTTTAAGCAATGCTTTTAGAATAATGATGATGATCATTCTAATGAGATCTAAATTCTTAGAAAGCTTAAAACTAAAATAGTTCCCAATCGTTGGATTACTAAATTGGGGATTAGTGAATCCGGATAGATTGGGTACATACGTTCTTGCTTCATTGGATGAGGATGATTGATCTCATGATCATTTGTGTGGAGACACTAAAGCAAGTATGTAGGTGCTTATTAGAGAATAAGTTCACCGAACGTGGCTCGCTAAGGAATACCTAATGGAGTTTTATTTGCTGTCAATAGAATTCTCAGAGTGATAGTAAAGACAAGTAATCCTTGGACTTGAGATCATCATAGTATCTTGTGTATGATGAGTTATACTTTAACTTATTCCTTAAGACCCTTAGGGTATATCAAAGGGTATGCTTGGGTATAATAGGTTGTACATGGAGATAATGTATGATCGATAAAGAATCTACCACTTCTAATAAAAGAAGAGAATGTCCTATGTGATTTGATAAATGACAACCCAAGAGTCCTTGGCGTGGCGAGAATGAAATTAGAAAGGAGTTTCTAATTTGCATTATTTGAGTTGTGCATTTAAGAATCGAAATACATATAATTAAATAAAATAAGACTTGACAATAATTCCATGTCTTATATTTAATTGGGACATTGTATGGTGGAAGGATTGAATTGTCTTGTAACTATTTACTCAAAGGTTCTTTTATGATTAATGTTGAAATCTATATTATCCGGAAAGTCGTTGATCGCTAGGAGGCTTATCCCTATTGTAGAATAAATATTATTTATTTAAATAAATTAATTGTTTAATTTATTTATTTAAATAAGATTAGAATTGTTCTAATTGATTTATTCACAACCGGTTTAATATGGAGAACCTAAAGGGTCACACCATAAAAGGAAGAATAATTATTTAAGAAGTTAATGGCATAATCGTAATAATATGTTATGTATATTTAATTTAATCTATGGTGATAGAATAAATTAAATAGCTTAATATTTATTATTTAATATTTTAGAAATATTAAATATAAATTAATAAGAGGAGTCTTATTAATATTATTACAATTATTATTATTTTAATTTCTAAAAGAGTTTAGGAATTAATTTAATATAAGTACTCTCATTTATTCCTAATAAGATTAGGAGGTTAAATTAATTAAAAGAGTTTAATTAATTATCCCTAATAAGATTAGGGAGCTTAATTAATTAAAAGAATTTAATTAATTAAAACCCAATTCCTTAATTGTTAAGGTGGGTTGCCCACATCTATTAATAAGAGGAGTCTTATTATGGGTGATGGGGTTGTTGACTTTTTCAACATACGACATAATTCCAATTGTTGGGAGTGTACACCCTTTCTATAGAGATAGAAAAACTAGGGTTTAGCCAACCACCCTTTTCTTGAATCATTATTATTCCTTGGTGGATCACCTCTAGAGGCCAAACATATGGGTGGCTAATGTTGATCAAAGGAAGGAACAAAACCCCTGAATTCAAGTTGAACGAAAAGGATTTGGAGGTGAACTTGTACCGAGAAGCTCGATCTTCAAGGGTATGATTTTATTCTTTATCTTTTCGTTTAATTAATAATTGTGCATAAAGGGTGATCCGGGTATATGGTTTGTAAATTTTTTAAACTCTGATTTTACACGCTTCCGCATTATTTTTGCAATTTGATTGCATTATGAATATTACAAACCTAACATTATACACGTGTTTTAATTATTTTTTACTTCAATGCAATGTAGAGAATTGTTCAAATTGAGCTCACAAGCTGCATTTTCTTATGGTTATTAGGTAGCTCCATTTTTACTTATAGGAGCTGAGTATGGACATCTCATAACCCTGTGGAGGCTCTGTGCATTTGGTAAGAATACTCTAAATCCATACCATGTTACTTACCATGTTTTAAAAATGATGGTAATTAGTTAAATTTTCATGTTAAAGGATAATAACTGATAATCAATAATGGGTTTTGTCAGGGTTCTTTATAAGCTTTACTGGTCCAACAATGTACTCCTTTTACTCTGTTCAAATAAACGAAAGAGGTGTGTAAAAAACATCTCCTCTCGTAATTAATTCCGTGTTAGAATCGCATATTTCTTCTTTGAAAGAAAGTGCCTTTTGATGAAACAATTTGCATACCGAGACGTAGGGTGTTGGAAGCATGGGGAGTTTGCTCCCCACAAAAGATTGTTCTTTGCGCATCGCCAGCCATACGCTTCCGGAATCGACTTCTTTCAAAATCGATTTTCGCAGTAATTATCAGTAGTGTCTATGTCTATTAATGGTCACTTAAGAAAGAAAGATTATGCATGGATGTAATCCAATTCATTTTCTAGAGTAATAATCATCCAGAAATGTTACCATAAATTATGCGAAGTTCCCAAGTAGTTTATCTAACATAAAAGATTAAAATTCTTCTGAATAAAAAAGGGGAAGCACATTTAATCAAAATACTTGAAGCACATTTAATGAAAGAATTCTTGATCGTAGTTCCCAGGCCTAATGGGATTTGACATTAAGAGCCTGCAATATGATATTTGTATTTTAATATCCAAAAAGAGTCTGCACTTGCGTCACCTCTCACATGCACTGTGGTAATTTAAGCTTTGTTTGCTGTTGTGAATTGAATGGTACAGGGCCTAGCATAAGTCTAGCCATTCAAATAATTACAAATTTAAAACTAGAAATCAAATAGATTTTGACTCTGATGAAACATGGTCAAATGTAAGGTTTCTTTTTTGTGGTAAGGAATTAAGAAGGACCTTCCTACGATGTGTGTATAGAGTGTAGGCTCACCAAGAATCTCACATTCTTGTGAGATTCTTGAAGAATTCTTCACCGCCTGAATATTACTTGCTTTCTGCTTTTGAGTCTCCACCATGCTTTGTGAAAAGATTTGTAAGCAAAACACCTTTGTGAGAAGGCAAAAGTAGTACCTTTGATGGTGTTTATATATTCTTTGCTTTTTATCGTTTTCTTTTTATCGATTAAAATGGTGAACTATTGATTAAAATGGTAGTTTTTTAAAGGTTTAGTGACTCCGGGTTTTGTATATTTTGGTTGATCGAGGTTCCAATTTGGATAGGTTTGGTTTTTTGTTCAACTTTTATGGGGTTTAATGCGTGATTATGGATTTAATTTTCTTCTCGGTTGTTCTTTTTGAAGAAATCGCAAATATGTTACTTGAAATTAGTAGCAATATTCATGGGAACTTTTTGGATGTATTTTTTAAATCTTTCATTAGGAGTTAGGACATACTGTTTCGAAAAGTATAAAAAAAAGTATGGATTCATACCATTTTGGCGAGGTGCATATCACATATTTGTTGAAATACCATAAAGGAAGAGACAAATTAATTTGTTATGTGTTTAATTATGTAGCTGGATTTTTTGACCTATCAAGTAATGAGTTTCAAATTCCTTTTAAAGTAAAGTAGAGATGACTAATTTTAGTGATTGGTCTTATATGATATCTTTGTGAAAGAAGTTATAGATTATTTTTCTTTTGGTAGAATGTTATTTTGATGCATGGAATTGAGGTTAAAGGGTTGACATTACTCATATACCAAACTAAAAACCATTAAACTTAGCTTGAGCTTCTTTAAGGGTGCGTGGATGACACTTTTCTATAAAAGGAATGTTTGATGATTCTTTCTATAGTTTCGTTTTCAAATAACCTCTTACCATGTATTGTGTCTAATTTTTCTTTTTTAATTGTACGAATCAACTGAGTTGTTTTTTATCAAGTGAATCAACCATTAGTATTAGTTATACCTTGAAATCTTTAACTAAAGTTTTCGAATAGCTTCAATTAAAAATTCTAATCTATTTCATAAGTCTTCTTATCTATTTCCGATGACTTCGCTTTAACTTTGGGTGTTTTAAATCATTTTTTTTACAATAGGTGTTTAATTTGTGTTCTCACTCTATCTTTCTCAGATCTCTTTCACACAGAAGATGACACACACAACCACCTACAAAACACACACACATTTGCACACGAATGTTAGGTTGTTTTTTTAAATTGGGTGTCTTTTAAAATAGGTTTATAGTTATGATGAAATAGGTTTTTTATTATGAATGTTAGGATGGAATAGATGTTGAGTTGGTTATTATTGAGTGTTCATTTTGTGAAATTTCTTCTTGATCATTTTCTTACTTTTTATCTTATCTTTTTACCAATTTATTTACTATTCAACGTTTTTTTGCCTACGAGTTCGAATACTTCATTCATAATAATGTAGGAGTGGTAATTCGCAATGAGTATGAACTAAATTGTCTCCGTATACGTGAGGTAGTGTATCCTTACACCTATTTCTCATTCATTTTTTCTGTTCTTTTTTTGCTTTTAAGTAACATTTTCTTACCCAGAAGGAGAAAAAAAGGTCTGATGTTTTGGAGAATGCCAAATTTAAGGAGAAAGAAAAATCAACGTCTTCTAGCCAAGGAACAAAATATAAAGAGTGTCAACGTCTTCTTTTCTCTCTGTTTTGACAATGGTTTTAAAAAAATTTCAGTATCATTTTATGTACAACGTTTGATTTGTCAACATATTTTTGGTTTGTCTCAATTAATATTACTTATTTTTTTATCGTGTTCTTACACAGAAGGAGAAACAAAAGTCTGATGCTTTGGCGAATGCCAAATTTACGGGGAAACACAAATCCACTTCTTCTACCCAAGGAACAAAAAATAAAGATTGTCAACTGGTATTACTTTTAATCATAATCTTTTCGCTCTGTTTTTACAATGGATTTAGATGTTATTGAATTTAAAAAATTTAAAGTTTCGCTTTATGTAGAACGTTTGATTTGTCAACATGTTTTTGGTTTGTCTCATTTAATATTACATTTTTTTTATCATGTTCTTGCACAGGAGAAAAAAAGGCTTGATGCTTTGGCGACTACCAAATTTAAGGAGAAACATAAATCAACCTTTTCTAGCCAAGGAACAACAAATAAAGATTGTCAAATGGTATCACTTTTATTCCTATTCTTTTCTCTCTGTTTTTACAATGGTTTTGGATGTTATTGAATTTAAAATTTTTAATTTTCGTTTTATGTAGAACGTTTGATTTGTCAACATGTTTTTTGTTTGTCTCATTTAATATTACTTATTTTTTTTCCTGTTATTTTGTGTAATACAATTGAATTACTGAGGAACTATGATTTTTTATTTTTTTACCAATTTTGTAATTGAGAGTTTGTTTCTTTATCTTAATGTTGTTTTGTTACAAATTTTAATGTTACTATAGAAACAATGTGTTGGATGCAAATCGTGGTTATAGTGTTTTATTTTGCATCAAACAAAAACTTTATTATAATTATAAAGTTGATAAACGGTTGGGTAGAAAGTTCTATTAATGCAACACTTTATTGTCATTTTACATCACGTTGCTATATATACAAAGTGGAAAACGATATTTATATCGTTAAATCAATAAAATAATAATTATTTTTTTATGAGTTTGTGGTTTAGGCACAAAACTATAATGTTATATCAAAATCAACATTGACGCAATGTGCAAGGCTTGCTCAAAAAATGCGTTATGCTGGAAAAGAAAATGAGTGCTCCAAAAGTCAATTGGGACAACTTGCATGTCACGAAAGAGAGCGATCAAAACATCTAATTTTTTGTCGTTAAACATTTGTTTTTTAGATAATTCAGGGTAAAGTAAGGGGTCTTATGTTTCGAATTTACAATTGTTTTATTTTGACTCACATATTTCGATAATTTTAAATTTTAACTATTTTCAAGTATATATTGAAGGATACATGATGTAAGCTGTAAAGAATATACTTGGTGTAAGCTGTAAAGTAAAGGGTCTTATACTCAACATGTTGTTTCTCTATTTTCTGCATGTATGTATTTTTTGTGTTCCGCCTTTTGTAAAGTTAGCTAATTATACTTGATTATGATGATTTTGGGTATGGAATGATGATTTTTTTTGTGGTTTGGATATGTATGGATAATTGTAAGTTTTGTAAACAGGTTTAAATTTTACTGGATATCTATTTTTAAAGGAAATTCTGCCGAAATTTCTTGAAATTAGTAGCGACTAGCTTGATGTTTTGGTGGTTGGATGTGTTGATGATTGAGTATGTATTAATTTCTTCATGTTTGTATTTTTTTGTTCCGTATTTTGTAAAGTTAACTAATTATACATGGTTATGATTATTTTGGGTATGGAATGATTGTTTTTTTGGTGGTTTGGATATGTATGGATGATTGTAAGTTTTATGTATGCGAGGTTTATATTTATCCGAATATCTATTTTAAAGGAAACTCATCGAAATTTTTTAAATTAGTAGCAACTAAACAGCGTGTATTTTGTGTTACGCCTTTTGTAAAGTTAATTAATTATACATGGTTATGATGAATTTTGGGTATGAAATTGATAGTTTTTGGTGGTTTAGATATATATTGATGATTGTAAGTTTTGTAGACATTTTAGAATTTTTAGATATCTATTTGTAAAGGAAAATTTACCAATTTTTTTGAAATTAATCTGCATCTAATTTCGATGTTTTGGTAGTTGAACATGTGTTGATGATTGAGTATGTATTAATTATTTAATAATGGTATTTTTATTTCACGCCGTACCTTTAGACACGAACATATACGGGTATATATATATATAGATGAAGGTTGTATCATTTATATTCCAACACATTCTCTTACCTACTAACCAAATTGTTTCAAAAAATAAACTTTGTCCTCCAAAAGGGAAAAAGTAGAATAATTGAACTGATATTATAGCAACTCCATTTACACTATAACTAAATAGAATAAACTATACCATCCATAATTAAAGTTTTATATTTTCTAATAATGTCATAACCAGTGAAAAAATATTAAGAGATTTAAAATTCAAAAACAATTTTATCATAATAAATATAAATACAAAATCTATCCATAGTCATACAATTCAAATTTCTTAATTTTCTATAATATAAAATTTTAATTTTATCCGTATATATTTATTCTTGGCATAATAATAGCGCAAGTAGTCAATTCCTGAAGTAATGAGTGGGCCTGGGGTAACAATTTGATTTGTCGTAATGTGGGGTTTTCATTATTAGTTGGCCTGCTGGCTGCTCTGCTGCTTCACATCTCTCTCCTCTTTTAAAGTTTGGCCACTATTTTCTGATATTGATGATGGCCGAAAAGATTCCTACCCCTGAAGAGTGCGTGCACGTTTTTCAAAAGTCTCATAAAAAAATAAAATCAGGTGGTAGCGTATGTAAATTTTTTTTATATGATAGTAGTATTATTTTAATTTTTATCAATACGAATAATATGTTGGCTGACATAAAGTTGGTTTGTCTGAAAATGGTTTATGGATCTTCCTCTTCTTCTTTTTTTCCTCTATATTTTTTCTTTTTGTTTAGAAAAATTAAATTGGCATAATTTACCTTATTATTTCTTTTAAAAAATAAAAATAAATTGACATAATTTCTTTTATTAAGTTAGGTGATATTTGATAAAACCGAGTAATCAAAATCTGAATGGTTAATATAATAAATTAGATCATTTGAATAAAATAAGATCTGAATCTAAAAAATTGACTAAAAAATGTAAAACATCTGAATGACACTATTTTACTTCCCATTTTAACCTTATGAGTTATTTAAAATTTTTATTTAAATGATTTTAAATTTTGAAATTGAAGTAGTATACTAATATTTAGAGAGGCTATTTTTGTTTATAAATTTTAAATAAACTATTAAAGGACAGCTCTTAATATTTAAAATTTGAGTTTCTGTCTTGACGATTAAGAGCATTAAAAGGCAAAAAAAATTTTACCAAACAAAATTTACTTATGAGACGTATGAATTAAGATGCATTCACATACAAACAAACACCACCTTGATGTCTCTAACATTACTCCTTAATTACAGCAAGCACAATAACCGGAAGAGAAAACCTATCCATTCTTCACACCTAATCTTTTCACTAATGAAGTTTGGAATAATTAAGATGCATGAACTCATACTAGACCACACCTTATAAAAGCATAGTATATGCTGCGATCATGAATCTAAAATTAATTAGTTGATCAACAAGTTTCCATGGATTATGAAGCTACCTATTATTTTTTTGTCATTTTTGTTAAATATCATTATACTAGGTAAATAATATTTTAATTTCTTTTTATCATTAATTTCACCTCAAAAGTAAGTCATATAAAATATAAAGAGAATTGATATTTTCACAAATTTTTTTTTACATGGGTGGGTGTAGGACCTAGTTACTATTATCATATGATTCCTTCTATATATTAGGAAAATATTTATGTCAAATTACGACACGGGATGTATATGAGATTGAGTAGGATTTTAAAATTTGTCTACCATATCAAATATATCGTAAAAATATCATAAATTATAATTATTCACGTAATTTACAATAACAAAAATCGAAATCTAAAATCGCAATATATATAGAAAAGATCAAAAGCATATCCTTTATTTAATATATTTTATATATCCCCTTTAGCAACGAATCGGGTGATAGTTTGATTCGTCGTTATATGTTGTCTGTAAGACCCCGAATTTACGTAAATAAAAGTATTCAATTTTTCTTATAATTACTATTCAAGAAATGGTTAAATTGATAAAAGTTAAAGTTAAGGGTGATATATGATTTTTTTTTCAAAATACACAAGTGGTTATAAAATATTCATTTGTTTTAATATTCGTTTGGTGCGTGGAATATTCTTTCCGTCGGGAATATTAAATGCAATGGCAGCGACCATTTGTGGGCCCCATAATGTAATAACCGCTTGGATGAAGAAAAAACAAAAATTAAGTTTTTATAAATAACTCTAAGTAATCGTTCATCATTAACACTTTGTTGGAATAATTGGATGGTTAAAATGGTTAAAATACGCGTGTCTGGCGTGTTAAGAAAGATGACCTGGGTTTTTACAGATATTTTGAATTATTGATCCTTACATAAGAAGGCACTACTCAATAATTGTTAAAGTAATTCTTGCTTCAATATTTTATTTTATTGATTCAATAATTCTTTGCGTTGATATTTTATATTATTGTTGTTTCAATAATGATCAACGCACAATATTTCTCATTATCGGATCAATAATTCATATTATTTGAATAATATTATTAGATAGCACTATTGGCAATGTCTAGAAAGTTACATCAAGGAGAGGTTTGGTCACCTAATTGCGGCCAAGAAGCGAGAAATTCTTATTGAAAAGCCCTCTTCCTTTAACCCGCCTCATTTGTCATTATTGTAATTACGTAATATTATTTGTGAATAATTAGTTATTGATTTATATGATAAGAAAATATTTATTTGATGTGGATATAAATGATGGATTTATTTATGTATTTATAAGTGAAGGAATTAATGATGAGGTGTTTTATCGAGATTTTGTCGAAATGGAGAACAAAATATGGGATTTTCAGAAAAATTAGTTATTTACATGATTTTGTAAAATCCATAACTCTTTGTGTATAATGAGTTAAGAGATGAGCCATATATCAAAAGAAAGCCCTAGAAGTAAGCTAACTGTAGAAATTTGAATCACCCAAAAATTCTTTGTAGATATTTCGTGGTGAAATTTTGAATGAAACTGGTCCGAAGGACTAATAGTCCGAAAAATCAGTGTTCTTCAGCTATATTGCGTGAGTTATAAATTTTGATCCGACCGTTGGATCGTTGTAATTTTTGGATATGTTATACATATATAAGTTGAGTATATGTCCACAAATTTTGAACCGTTAAAAATGAACGAATGATTTGTTATGAATTTTAAGAGGTGAATGGTTCATAAATTATTGAAGTATCCGAATTTAGCATTTTGGTGGAAAATTCTAGAATTGAGTGGGCCCCACTTGTGGTTGGTGAAGAAATGTGCTGAATTTTATTTCAAATGTGGTGGGTGGGAATAGTAGCGAGTAAAGCCATCGAGTTCAGAGGTCAAGTCTGCTAAAATTTTCTTATAAATAGAGGGCTAAGTTAGAATTGAAAATCACACCAGAAACTGAAGTTTTCTCTCTATTTCTCTCTCGATATTTTGAAAGCGTATTCTTGTGAGTATTTTGAGTATACTTTGAGTATTGCTACTATCTGGTGCAAGTTCGTTTCAATATTCATTCCAGTCAAGTAATCTTGATTCTTTGAGGTAAGGGATGTTATTTTATTCTCAAATGATATTATTTCTTCAATATCATTATGCTAAAATATTGGTTGGAATTTTTTATCAAATTTGGAATTTTTTCATGTCGGGGTTACTATTCACGATTCTTATATTCACGAGTTACTATTCATGAGTTACTATTCACGAGTTACTATTCATGAGTTACTTATTCACGAGTACTATTCATGAAGCGTGAAGATGTTTTTTTTGGAATTTCTATCTTTTGGTGTCGAGATTACTATTCACGATACTGGACTTTATTCACGATATCTTGACCTTATTCACGAATCTGTGACTATTCAATAGAAAAATGAAATTTTTTCTTTTAAATCTAAAATATCTATTCGGATACTAGCTTTGATTGTATCCATGTTTTGATCATTCTTGAATTTTACACCACTATGATTATTTTGAGGTATTTTTGGATGTATAGATTAGGAGTTATGGATTTTATGAGAAAAGACTATTTTAAAAGTAACTATTTATAACTCCTTGCGGTTAACTCCAAAATTGATGAAATTATTATTGAGAGTACATCTATATAATATCAGTGTACTCTGTGAATTTCGAAATTTTTGGATAAAAGTACAATTTATGATAAATGTTTAAATATTCGGTGGTTTTGGCCATATGAAAAATAGTAAATGAATTTTTAAAATTTCGAGAAAAATATATGTTCAATATGGGACTATTTTATGCTAAATCCCAGAAAAGAAATATTTTTAGAACTGATTTGGTATTTTTCATGAAAATATTCTAGTTATGAGTAAATGAATTAAATATGTTATGTGAAGTAAGAAAATTGGAAAATATGATTTATTGGCTTGAGAATCATATATGAGATATATGCGATTTTTATGAGAGTTTTGGTTAATGATGATGAAATCTTATGAGTTTGGCATTTTAGATGATTAAATGCATTAATTATTAAAGTGTAAACAATTGGATTAAATTATTTATAAGTTTGAGAAATGATTAAAATATTATTATAATATTAATAATATTAGATTATGAGATTTCTAAGTGATTTATAACATTTGGATTAAGGTGTTATAAATATGGATATGAATTTTATTATAAAATTTTATCTTTTCGTTATTCGAGGTTACTTATGTGCGTATCTTTACGGACTATGTATTTAATACGGGTACTATTCACAACAAATTGGTTTCTTCTACGACCAAATTATCGTTGATTTATGAATCTTACTCTTGAAATTAAAACCATGTTTTGATTATATTATTTTATATAACATTCTTATAACCCTAATGATGATATTTTTCTTTGACTTGAGTGTAAAGATGGGTAGATTATTGGTATGATCGTGACCATAGGTTCTCTTTGGCCAAGATGGTGCAAAAGTTGAATTGTTGGTGATATGATCATGACCATTGAATTTATAAATTGAATATCTTTAGCCAGTAGTGCAAAAGATGAATTATTGATGAATATCTTTGGCTCGTGTGCAAAGATGACCATTGTTGTTGAATATCTTTAGCTTTGTAGTGCAAGATGAATTATTGATGAATATCTTTGGCTCGTAATGCAAAGATGACTGTTGTTGAATATCTTTAAATTTGTGGTGCAAAGATGAATTATTGATGAATATCTTTGGCTCAGTAATCTGAAGATGACTGTTGTTGAATATCTTTGCTTTGTAGTGCAAAGATGAATTATCGATGAATATCTTTGGCTCGAAATGCAAAGATGACTCGTTGTTGAATATCTTTAGCTTTGTAGTCTTTGTTGATGAATATCTTTGGTAGTGGTGTAAAGATGAATTTATTAGTATGATTATGAGCAGAACTGTGATTTGGTATAACCATGATATTTGATGTTTCGGTAAAGACAGAATTGATGAAAATTATCTTACGTCTGGATGAGAAGAGGAATTTAAAATCACAATTATGATTATGAGTTATTCATATGATTGTGGAAAGGAACTGTTGATTGATGTTACAGGATAAAATATTGTTGGTGGACTTTTAACGTGGAAAAGCAATAGACTTTATAGTCTATTCGACTCTTTTAATGGATTGCTTCGTTACACAACAACTATGGTTGAAAAGTTTTATCATCTACCATATGTTCTAAATCTCCGATTCATTCTTGATGAAGACTATTGATAATTTATTTATCTTTAGTCATAATATTCTTTATTGAAATTTGTACTGCCTACCAATTTTTTTGTTTCACAATTCCTTTCGGGTAATAAAAGTGTAAATTTGGGTTGAAATGGGGATAACAAGGGAATAGAATCGGTGGTCTATAGTTGTTGAGGTTCTCCTCTAAAGAGTATGAAAATAATTTTATTGAGGGCTTTAGTGTGTTGTATTATTTTTACATCATTTAATAGTTATTTTGGTGAATTAAATAGGGTGAAAGTAACCCAACTTTGGAAGGTGTTTTGTCACTATCATACAAGATGTCTAATGACATACAAACTCGTGTTATCATAAGACGTGGTTGTCTTTCATCCACTTCTTTGAGTATATTTACAAAGACTACCTATATAATCTTGGTGTTTTTGTTTGGAGTATAATACCCAATTAGAGACAGTGGAGATAATGATATATGCAGAAGACTCACCATCGGGAAGAATACGATATAGTAATCTTCTCGTTTTTCTTTAAGTCTATCGGGTCAACCAAAGATAATTCGTACTACCATATGATATCTACTATAACCTAAAAGCACTACCTCACATGTACGAAGGTTTCTCGAAAGACTTCCCAAATATTCTAATTTCTAAAAGCAGTTTTTGACTATACCTTTATGTAAGGTGTCATTGTGACGTCTTCTGATTGGTATATATTTGTATCCAAACTCACAAAGATATGCTATTATGTTGTTGTTGTATTTTGCAATCATTGTTGTAATAAAGTTGTAGTTATTTTTCGTATTCATATATTTGGCGACTTCGGAATGGGTTGGATGGAATGGACTTATTTTTTTGGGATTAATTCGTTTGTCTCAGTTCTTTAAAAATTAAGACAGACGATTACATATATATAAATATTTTAATCGAATGTCACTTAGTCCTTCGTTAAAAGGAGTTTGTAAGGTATTTTGGATAAAAAATAAGATATATATGTCTTCTCAGAGTAAGGGTACAGAAAGTTGAAGAGAAACTAATATTGTGTTCAATCAACTACCACTTGGCATTCAATTTAAGTCCCCAGTACATTGGAATTTGGAACATATTTCAAGGCCCACTTGGATAACTTTTTGGTTGAGATAGATAATACATTTTTGGGTTAAGACAAATATTGCACGTCTAATCCTAATATCTCCCTGATTTATTCAAGAGAAGATGTAGGAGAAGATATAGGAAAGGATATATTGAGAGAAATTATATCCCTCCTCCCGAGTCTCTCATATTATATCACTACATATAAAAATATTAATTTTTTACATAAAAATATCAGCACCCTTCATTTTCTATGATTATATATGTATCCATAAAGTGAAGATAGAGATGGGTGTTATTTCTCATTTTCTTCAACCTCTAATTTTGTCCGTTTATTTACTTGGGATAGAGAGGGGAGCAGAGGAGAAACAAAGATATATAGAGGGATAAATAAGGTTTTGAATCATTTGTATTGACGATCCGATTTTCATGTGATTATCAAAACTTTTTTTATTCTGATCGAATAAGCATCTTTCAAAAATTTACAAAATGGTCATTCAAAATCAGTTTTTCCGTCAAAAAAAGCGTTAGGAATCTTTGTTGTCTTGAAGTTGAAACTTGACTTTTTTCTTTGACGTGGAACAGCAGAGAAAAAGACAAACAGTAGGATTATTATAAATCTGAATAACCAAAACTATTAACTACTTACCTAAACAATTCAAAACTAATAATAATAATAATACTAATAATTTCAAAATAATAATAAAAAAATGTTAATTTTAAAAATTTAAAAAGTTAATTTTCTAAAAAAATTTAAAAACGTTACTTTTCTAAAAAATTAAAAAACGTTACTTTTCTAAAAAAATTGAAAACGTTATTTTTCTAAAAAAATTAAAAAACGTTAAATTTCTAAAAAATTAAAATTTTCTGTTTTTACAAAAATTAACATTTTTTAAAAAAACAGTCATTTTAAAAAACATTAGTTCAGTTTAAAAACAAATTAACGTTTTTAAAAAAACAGACTTTTTTAAAAAAATTGAATTTTAAAAACAGTTTAAAATTAAAAAATTCTGTTTAAAATTTTTTTAAACATTAATTTTTAAACAGTTTAAAAACATTAATTTTTAAAAAACAGTTTAAAAACGTTAATTTTTAAAAAACAGTTTAAAAACATTAATTTTTAAATTTTTTAAACAGTTTAAACATTAATTTTTAAAAAACATTTAAAAACGTTAATTTTAAGAAACAGTTTAAAACATTAATTTTTAAACAGTTTAAAAAAAATTAAAACAGAATTTTTTATTTTTTTAAAAACGTTAATTTTTTTTTAATAAATTTTTAAAAACAGTTTAAAAACGTTAATTTTTTTAAAAAAATTTAATAAATTTTAAAAAAGTTAATTTTAAAAAATCAGTTTAAAAATGTTAATTTTTTTAAAATTTTTAAACAGAATTTTTTAATTTTAAACTGTTTTTTAAAATTCAATTTTTTAAAAAGTCTGTTTTTTAAAAAACGTTAATTTTTATAAAAAACAGAATTTTTTAATTTTTCTAGAAAAGTAACGTTTTTTTAATTTTTTTTAGAAAAGTAACGTTTTTTAATTTTTTTAGAAAAGTAACGTTTTTAAATTTTTTTAGAAAATTAATTTTTTTTAAATTTTTAAAATTAACATTTTTTATTATTATTATTTTGAAATTATTAGTATTATTATTATTATTAGTTTTGGAATTGTTTAGGTGAAGTAGTTAATAGCTTTTGGTCATTTGTCTATAATAATCCTACTGTTTGTTTTTTTTTCTCTGTTCCACGTCAAGAAAAAAATCAAGTCAACTTGCACAATCAAGATTCCTAACGTTTTTTTTTGGAAAATCCAACGAGTTGATTATTTTATAAATTTTTGAAAGACAATTATTCGATCAGAATAAAAAAATTTCGATAACTATGATAAAAACCTGAATTCAGATACTGATGTAATTAAAACCTTATTTATGCCGACATAGAGAGACACAGAGTTTATCTCATTATCTGTGTGTGTTGTCACCACTCACCATCATTGATTGCACGTGGAAGCCCACAAAGTAAATTCTTCTTTTTATCCTGCCAACAGTTTAAAATGTGATCAGATTAAAATTATAGTCCTATTTATTTATTTATATATTTTGTATGCTTGTATTCTATATATAAATTTAATTTGTAATACCCATCTTTCAACTTCGTCAGTTTCTACCTTCTCTGCCATTCATCTCTCTCTTCTTCCGTGTAAGATTTTCTTTTATCTCTTCTCTCTTTTATTTGGAATATGTAGGTATGTATGATTGTATGTATTTATGTATGTATGCTTATTTGGGAATAATTGAGCTCCAAGAATGTAAGATTTTAAAAATACAAGTTAGTTTGATTTCTTTTGCACTGTTAGTTTATTGCTGTAATGGGGTTTGCGTTTATTATTATTATTATAATTTTTTTGTGATCTGGGGTTTGTCTATAATGGGATTTATTCCATTTGTTTTGATGCATGTGGATGGATACGGGTTTTTCCACCTGGATCTCTTGTTAATCATCAACATTCCCTTCAATTGTTAGTTTAGTTACTGTTGCTGCTATGGTTTTCTTTTAATGATGTTGAAACTGAATTTGAATCTTTAGACGGTTAAAGATTCCTCAAAATTATAGTAATATATTATACAGTCCTTTAATTTAGTTCTGAATTGTATTAGGCAAAATGCATTTTCTTTCACTTACGATTAATTGCTTTTAACTTTTCAGTCTCTAAGACAATGAAGAAGTAATTACTGTCTCTTTTCAATGAATTATGAATATGCAATTGAATTTGCATCTTTTACATTGTTACTCAAGCTTAAACTCGATTCTGTTGTTGTGTTGCTGTATATACAATAGAACTGTTAGTTATTGGCCTCGCAAGGAGGATGGCTCTTCCTGGAGCTCACAGAGGTGGAAGGGAGTTGCGGATTCATGAAAGTCTGGATGAGCTTAGCACCGATTTGGCAGAATATATTGCAGAATTGTTAGAGGTGTCGGTGAAAGAACGAGGTGCTTTTGCCATTGCTTTATCTGGTGGTTCCCTCATTAGCTTTATGGGGTATACACATCCTTTCCTTTTCTGTATTTATTATTATTATTTTTTGTATGTGTTCTCTCTATTTAATTGTTTTAAGATTTTCATTTAAATTTTTGGGGAAAAGCAGGAAACTTTGTAAAGCTCCTTACAACAAGACTGTTGATTGGGCCAAGTGGCATATATTTTGGGCCGATGAATGTGTGGTAGCAAAAAATCATGCGGATAGCAACTACAAGCTTGCAAAGGATACTCTTTTGTCCAAGGTATCTTTATAGGTTTCCTTGTGTTTTTATGAATATAAGTAATATCTCTCATGGTAAAATTTGTGATTATTAGAAAGTATTGCAAGAGCAGTTGAAAGCTGTTGTTTATTGGATGCAAGAGCTTTTATAATACTGAGCTGGATACCAGCTCTGCTAGGGATATGGACACAGTGTGTAAATACTGTGCATGGTGATATTGGCTGAAGTATCGATGTATTATGCGGAAGTTTAAACTGGTCCTAAGAAGTAGAAAATACAAACTGAAAGTTGTCTTTCTCACCGATACTCAAACTTGCATGCTTAGGGTTTTTGGGACCTCTTCATACCATATATTCTCTCTCTTCTCCTTTTTGGAAAAAAGTCGATATATTAGTTCGTTTATCTCATTTGTATTGTTGTTAAGTATGCAGTTATATATATTTATAGGAGGCTCTAGGAGGAACCAGTGGGGACTTCTGATCCTAGCTTGAACAAAGTTCCAAGTTATATTTATCTCACAAGTTCCTCCGAATCTTGTTAATCTTAACTTACTCCATTATAAAACAGCTGCAAAGAATTAGGATAGACAAAAAAAATGTATAATTTGTCATGTACCTGCTGATCTCATGCAAAAAGCCCTAGACTTGATATCCATAAAAACTAAATTTCAAATTTCATTTTTAACTAATACTCCATAACCAGAGTGATGAGTGTATCACACAAAGGCCACCTTGGTTGACTTGAAAACAAGAGAATATAAATGTTCATTCTCAATGGAAGTGCTCCGGCCCCCTTCCTCTTGGTTTAGAGATTCGCCTCAGTGTGTAGTGATGGACTCTACGGCACGCTTGCGTGAGGTGGTCGTAGCTCGGATCGTTTCTAGAAAAATCGTAAGGTGGAACGCTCACGATACCTTAACCCAACGTATATATTGAGACGAGAACCTTGGTACAGTCGATCGCGCAAGTAAGTTGCGTTGAATGAAACATCAATGAAACCTTGACCCTTCGCTTATATGTAAGCGGTAACCTTGGTATAATCAACGATTGATACGGTAGAAGACGCTACTCACAACTATGAATTGTTGTATGATAAGTCAAATTGAATCTCAAAGAACAACTAAGAAATTAGCTTAAGAATTCTTCAAAGAACCAAAAGTAGAGAATAATTCTCAAAATAATTGATAAATCTGAATATTATTGAATGTTGATTGTGTGTTTACATTCATGTAGCTTATTTATAGTAGTTATGGAAATATTAGAATCCTTATAAGGAATTACAATTGATTTGGAATCAAAATCTAATCTATAAGCAACCTAATTACAATAGGAATATGAAAATATGTTGAAAAGATCTAATTTACGAAGAAAACCCGCGTCCAAATCTGTTAAAACGCGTAAAAAAACCCAACTGGAACTCGACGAATTTGCCGGGGCGGATTCGAAGGCCTGGGAATTCGCCGAGACGAATCCAGGCAGAGAGGAATGGGTTGGGGCGAGTTCAGAAGGCCTTGGGGTGGATTTGGACATCGATGAATTCGCCGAGGCGGGTTCATTTGCCTTACGAATTCGCCGGGGTGAATCCAATTTTCTTGTTGCGATGTCCTTTGGTAAAATGGTCATAACTCTCTTGTCCGAACTCCGATTGGGACGATTCAAGATGTTCCAAAAAGCTTAGGAATAGTGCTACAACTTTCATTATTTACGAATTGAGAGATTCTGGCTGGATCACGGTCGAAATCGGGCTTAAAGTGGCTGTTATGTAAATGGCAAGCTGAAAACTCCAAGCTTTGATCTCTGTTGCATGATGAACGTATTACCGTGTAGCTCGAACCCCTTTCCATTGTTTCGTACGTTGCATGATGATTTGGCTTGCATTGATTCGGTCTTTACTAAATAAATGGTATCTAGTAATCCCAAATACATGTTTGATCCTCTCATCTCCGTACATATGAAATGAGCTCCAATGTAAGTGTCCTTGAGTACTCTCTAGCCCAATATCATTTGTTGAACCCTCGGAACTTGAGTGAAGTCGCTGTTGTTCGACGCGAGCCCAGTCAGGATTGTATGATTCCCCTCCTCTTGAAAAGGATTTGTCCTCAAATTTGGCATCCCCTCCTCTTGAAAAGGACTTATCCACAAGCCTGATCCTACATAAAAACAAACCAAGTTAGTAGCATCAAACAAATCATAATGCCAAAACTCAACTTGCAAGTGACATATATAGGAAATATCAACAACACTAGTAAGAATATGAGAAGAATTATCAAAAACTTCAACTCCTGCCAAGAACACTACAACATCTTGTATTTCCCTTGTATGGACAAGAATAGCTCGTAAATGTTTCCTTTCAAGAAATGCTCGAATTGACATATCCCCTTGTAAACTTTTCACATCACAACCATGAAACTTAAACGTTTGAACTTCTTTAACAAGAACCTGTCCATAAAATCACAGACGCTCTTCCACTCGTAGACCAGTTACTTCCAAAACACTAACTAAATAAACTAATCTACTATCCAATAAAATAAACATGAATGCAATGTAAGAAAGAATCTGAAAAGTTCCCGGATCTAAAGTCGGGCTGATGGTCTTGGCCCTTCGCATAGACATATTCTTCAATTCTACCCTCAAAATAGCTAACAACAAATTTATCAATGGAAGCATGCAAAACATGTTTCAACAAACTCATAAAAACACTAGATGCATTAGTTAATCTAATAGAAATAACTATCCAATTATACAAGTCACATGTTAAAACAATTTTCCATCCATCATACTTTTTCATGCTAATTTGATTAGGCATTGTCATCACATTTAGACAAAACACAAGAACTATGCAATTTATCAAGCATATTTTCTAAGTAAAGAAAATAACGATACTTGTTTACCAATTCAAAATCAATGCACATGCTCAACATATTAGTCTCCTTAAGTACTATGATCTCATAAATAGCACATGAACTCATGTTCTCTCCCGCGATACCTTTCTCCATCAACTCTCCAATTTGCCTTTGTATCTCCATCATCTCCTTCGGAATACTACAAGTCGATCGGTATGGAACGATAACATCGGGTATGTGATCCCTCACCTGTAGAAGAGAAATAACAGAATTAGACAAAGAAGAGTTAACCGGGTTAGTATTCAAAAGTAGGACGGAGCAAAAAATGGATATAACCGAATTACCGAACCGAACCGAAATAAATTAACCGAAATTTTCTGATAATTAGGTTATTTTTAACATTTCGGTTATATCCGAAATTATATATGGTTTTCGGTTAGTTTATACGGATATCATTTTTGGGTTATTCGGTTTACCCGAATAACCGAACAAATTAAGTCTATTTCATATTTTGACGATTAACCGAACATATCAAGTCTAAGTCTATTTCATATTCACTCTCTCTCTCTCCGACTCTAATTTCTTATGACTCCTCACTCCAGTCATCTTCTCAGATCTCACTCCAGTTCGAGATCATGAGACGGCTCACGCAAGGTCAAGAAAATCAGGAGCCATGGCTTGGTAAAAGGCATAGGTTTGGCAAGAATTGATGGTCTGATTTGATGTGCAGGTGTAGCCTGGGCCATCTTCTCAGATCTCACTCCAGGCATGACTCTAAGATCTAAGATCTCAAATCTCTCTCTCGTCTATGAAGTCTGAACTGAAGAGTGAAGTCTCATCTCTCACTTTCAATCGCGACTTCGCCTAGAAATCCCCCAAATTGCGAGCCGCATCGCCTTCGCTTCTTGCCGAACTCGGTCCGCATCCTCTTCGCCGAACTTTGTTGATGGGCTCATGCTCTTTCAATTGTGAGTTGGTAATCCTTTGATTTTTTGAATTGGGATTTGGATCTCACTTTTCTTCCTCTGTTTCTTAAGAGCTTTTTCTTTTCTTATGTGAAGATATAGAGTTTTAGCATTTTGTAAGGGGTCAGGTGACTCAAGTGAGGGTGAAATTCCTTGATGACCAGAACCGGTTTATCATGAGAAACATGAAGGGCCCAGTCAGGGAGGGTGATGTTCTCACCTTGCTTGAGTCCGAGAGGGAGGCAAGAAGGCTGCGCTGATGTAGTGTTGCGTCTACATGTGTTCCCCTTTATGTTTTATGCTTCAGGTTTTGGGCAGCTAGCTTTAGGCTTATAGTGTGCAACTTTTTATTCAGTTTCCTATTTTTGGCTTTCCATATATGGGTAGTTTGAAAAATTGTGAAATGTTGTTTTAAATGTGTTGGATTTAAATTTATGCTTCACTAATGAGCATATTATCCATTTCTTGATAAAATGTTGTAATTTCTTGATCAAATGATGGAAGAAGATGAAGAACAGAGATTTTTGTGCAGGTTTTGTAACAGGAGTTTTTTAGTGAAAAGTTCCTCATTTCGGTTATAACCGAATGCTCAGCCCTATTCAAAAGTGTTGTCTTGTACGAATGTACATTCATTAACTTTTCAAAATATAACTCACTTTCCAATTCACTCTTTTTTTCATAGTCACTTATTTTTCTCTCTTCTTTTATCTCAATTTTGCTCTCAACTGTTTCTTTCTCTTGTTTCTTTTCAAGCTCACTCTTTTCATTCTATTTTTTCTCAATCTCTTTTGTTTTCACTATCACTTCTTTTTTTTCTTCTTTTTCATCATTCTCAATCTTTTGTACATTTTTTTTGTCGCTCACTTTCAATTTCACAAATATTGTCATTTACATATTCAACCTCGCGAACATTAGAATCTAACAGCTCTCCTTGGACTGCATATTCTTTTTCATCTTCCACCTCCCTCGGCCGAACTTGTTCCTCTTGCGCCTTAGAAGTGTTTTTTAACTGCATCCAACAATCTTCCATCCTCTTAATGAACTCCTTAGAAAATAATGGTTCCATATACACCTTAGGAGTTTCTCGTGGTTGTCTCCAAGGCAACTCTCCATGCCTATGATCCTTCCTTTTATCATCCCAAGTTGATCGCCTTAAAGATTGCTCCACATGCCTCGGATATGCATCTCCCTTACTCCGACTAAACTGAACTGGAATAAACCGTTTCCTCATTACTGCTTTTAATTCTACCCATGTCTCGATCGGACGCTCTCCACATTTTCTCTTGCTAGTCACAAGTTGATCTCACCATGTAATTGCATGATCGGAGAACTCTTGAACCGCCAGTTTGACCTTCTCACACTCGGAATAATCATTATAGGAAAACTTTAGATCCATCTTTTTCTCTCATCTCAAATAAGCATTTGGATCACTCCTGCCTTGGAAAGTATTCTTTGGAGACCCATAAGAATTTTCTTAATTATAATCATATATATTTGGTTCAAAACAAAGGTTAGTAGATAAAGAAATTTTTTCTCACTCTCTTACGTGTTTTCGCTCAAACAATGTATTACTAAATTATGAAATCACTCGTGTATCGCACAATAGTCTTTTACCCTCTAATAATCTTACTACTCTTGCCTTTTTCCGCTCGCTATTCTCTCTTATAGGTTCTTTCTAAATTCACCAAACAATATCACAGTTTACTATTCAATCCAATAAGAACTTGTCACAAAACAAAATATAGCAAGTGTGAAAATAACTACTAACAATCATGAATTGCAAAACCTTAAATATTCAATATTCCCAATAACCTCGAACTTACGGAAATCAAACGATTGAAACAATAATATTTTTTTGCTTTTTTTCCCCAATTTTTTTTAAATTCACGTTTTTTTTCTTTCACGAATATATATATATATATATATATATATATATTTTCCCAATATAATGAACAATAAAAATAAAGGATGAGTAACCTGTTACTCAGCTTTAATACAAATGATGGACTCTACAACACGTTTGCGTGAGGTGGTCATCTCCCGGATCGTTTCTAGCAAAGTTGTAAGGTGGAACGATCACAACACCTCAACCCAACGTCTATATTGAGACGAGAATCTTGGTATAATCGATCGCGCAAGGAAGTTGCGTTGAATGTAACATCAATGACACCTTGACCCTTCGATTATAGGTAAGCGGTAACCTTGGTACAATCAACTATTGATGCGGTAGAAGACGCTACACACAGTTATGAATTATTGTATGTTAAGTCAAATTTAATCTCAAAGAACAATTAAGAAATTAACTTAGGAATTCTTCAAAGAACCAAAAGTAGAGAATAATTCTCATAAGAATGAATTGATAAATCTGAATATTATCAAAGAACCAAAAGTAGAGAATAATTCTCACAAGAATGAATTGATAAATCTGAATATTATTGAATGTTGATTGTGTGTTTACATTCATGTAGCTTATTTATAGTAGCTATGGAAACACTAGAATCCTTATAAGGAATTACAATTGATTTGGAAAAAATCTAATCTATAAGCAACCTAATTACAATAGGAAATCTGAAAATATGTTGAAAAGAATCTAATTTACGAAGGAAACCCACGTCCAAATATGTCAAAACGCGTTAAAACCCAACTGGAACCCAACGAATTCACCGGGGCGAATCCAGGCAGAGAGGAATGGGCTGGAGTGAGTTCAGAAAGCGTTTGTATGGATTTGACGAATTCGCCGGGGTGGATTCATTTGCCTTACGAATTACGAATTTGCCAGGGCGAATCCAATTTTCCTGGGACGTCCTTTGGTAAAATGATTATAACTCTCTCCTTCAAACTCCGATTGGGACGATTCAAGATGTTCCAGAAAGCTAAGGAATTGTTCTACAACTTTCATTCTTTACGAATTGAGAGATTCTGGCTGGATGTTGAAATCGGGCTTAAAGTGATTGTTATGTAAATTGCAAGTTGAAAGCTTAAAACTCCAAGCTTTGATCTCTGTTGCATGATGAACGTATTGCCGTGTAGCTCGAACCTCTTTCCATTGTTTCGTACGTTGCATGATGACTTGGCTTGCGTTGATTTAGATTGTATTTAGTAATTCCAAATCACATGATTAATTGTTTCAAAAAAAAAAAACACATGATTAATGTAAATATCCTTCAGTACACTCTAGCCCAATCACTAAAGATCATTTGTTGAACCCTCGGAACTTGAGTTGAGTCGCCGAGTCGTTGTTGTTCGATGCAAGTCCGGTCAGGATCGTATCATGTAGTCTCCTCGTTGCAGCTGCCTGACTCAGAACCAGAGATCCACGGGGCAGCTTATCTGTTTACTAGATGTAAATCTTGATTTGATTTTGGTACCAGTGATGGTGGATGACCAGCAAGGACCTGGAGTTGCTGATCTATTTCCTGGAATAACTCAACAGTCAGTCTTTGCGTGGTAGCTCAACACTCGCAGCACTTTCCATTGGGTACTCTCTCCTTTCTCTTTTCTCAGGCTTCCCTAGTACTCTCATCCTCAGATGTAGTCCTGCTATTTGACTGTGTAACATCTCACCATCTTAAGAAACTTAGCCTCTAGATTCATGTACCCTAAGGCCCAACATGACTCCGACCTCCTTGATAACCTGGCATTGGCTGAGAATACTTGATAACTTACACTACTGATTTTTTTAATTCCTGATACATGGTTGTGTGTCATGTATTGGGCACAATTTCTCGCCAGTACCTGTCCATCAGTAATTAATTTGTAAGATTTTCATAATTTCCCTTCTATGGCTGGGGGAAGGATTTCATTTGGAAGTTGGTGTGCAAGGATAGAAAGAGGACAGAAAAGGTTAAATGATGTGTTGATAGCATCCTTTTGTTTTGTTTTTCTTCTTTTGGGTACAAGTAAATACTTTGTTGGAAGTGGTCTCCTTTTGAAAGCTGTGAAGGTTTGCTTTTGTGTCTGGCATATAATTTACTCTGAAGTCGTTGCTTTTCCCCAAATGCCCTTGTGGTTATATGTGTATGATTTTCAGGTTCCTATTGTTCCTAGTCATGTGCATTCTATCAATGATTTGTTGTCAGCAGAGGAAGCTGCTGATGATTACGAGTTTGTCATCAGACAGCTAGTGAGGACCCGTGTAGTTGGTGTGTCCAACATCAGCGACTGCCCCATGTTCGACTTGATGCTTCTCGGAATGGGTTCTGATGGTCATGTTGCCTACTATTCCCTAATCACTCGGTGCTTGATGAGAAAGATAAATGGGTAACTTTTATCATTGATTCACCCAAACCCCCACCAGAGAGGATCACATTCAGCCTGCCAGTAATCAACTCCTCAGCCAATGTAGCTTTGGTCGTAACAGGGAGCAGCAAAGCACAGGTGGTACACTCGGCAATTGATGATGCAGGGTCTGAATGTCCGTCATTGCCTGCGAAGATGATTCAGCCAACCAAGGGGAAGTTGGTTTGATTTTTGGACAAGCCGGCTGCATCAAAGCTTGATGATGGTGCACAATTTTCCGGATAGAGCAGCTCTCTTGTTAATGAAGGCGTATGAATTTTAGTGGAAGAATCCAAACTCTGTCGTCTTCTTTTAGAGTTCTCTTTTACTTTTAGTTTTCTCCCCCGTTTGCCTTTATCCATTTCTTTTGTAGGGAATTGTTAGTTAAAGAAGTGTATAATCCTTCTTTTTAGTTAAATTTTACTTTTAGTGTTGGATCAATCTCACTCCTTTTTGGCCTTAGTTCCTCTCTTTTATAGAGTAGAGGATTGTAGTCATGGAAGTTTGATAATCATATTTTGGTATGAAGGGTTGATAAATTTGGGCTCAATACAAAATCATCTCTTGATTTTGGTTCCATAGAAGAATTAGGAATTAGGAAATCGGGACAATTACCTTGGGAGAGAGATGGAAGTGACTGCGCTGCTAAAAAAACTGTAATCTTTTTTTTGCAGAAAATTAGTGTTGCACTTACCATGCGGACTAGCTAGCCAATCCTGGTCAAATTCACATTGAAAAACAACAGTTTCAGCCCAACAAAGGTGTACAATTTTTCCCCATGCAATATGATAAGAGGGGCCTTGATGCGCTCAGGAAGGGTGTCGAATGACGCTCATCTTTTTCAGTAAAAAAAATTATTAAACCAGTATACATATATATACACCACTAAAATTTTCAGCTGTAATTTATCAGTAACTACAACTTGAATAAAAATAAATACCCTTTTCAACAGTTACTTCCAAGTTTCAGTTCTCCAATGATTACAAGATCTTCCACATATCTCGACAGGAGATCAACTTAACAATAAGTAGATCTTCCAATGATAGTACGTATATGTTAGTAGTGCTAAAGACCTCAGGCCTCACACCCAACTCACCTGTCAGAATTGGAAACAACATCAACACAAGTGTGCAAACAAGCTTGCAGGCAGCATTTATTCCATAACCCATGTATAACAGAATAAGTAACAAAAATATTCTATCATTGTTTTCCACTCGTATGAGTTATATCATTCATGTAAGAACTAATAGGTGTCATTCATGTAACAACTAATGATTGAATGGATGAATATTCAGTTTCCTATAGTTCTACTAATCCAAATATGTGGCAACAATTTTTCCAAAAGCTGCCTGCAAAGAGGAGAAACTTGAGTTTCTTTACTTCCTATGTGAGTACAAGAAGCTCGCTACAACTGTGATGCCAACTACGGCTACAGGAACTACCCAGTATTGCTTATTAGTCAAATCCTTTACTTTCTCGAGAATGCCATCTTGTTGCTTCTTTGAGACAATCTCAAGTTCTGGGATGGGTGGGGAAGTCGGGTCAAGCTCCCCAATGCAGTAGTTTTCCATGAGCTCCCTTGCAGTTTTGCTATGCCCAACATCTTCAAATTCTTCTGTGGCATCTTTCCCTTCAACAACAAATTATAAAGCCAAGTCACATTCACATCAAGGATTACTATCTTAAGGTCTATTCCCAAATTGAGTACTCCACATGTAGTCAACTTTGTGAGAGAGATCCATCAAGAAGTATTACTGGTTGCAGCAAGCAGAACGTCATCTCCACCCGGATGTTCATCCAAATAAGAGGACACATCATACACCTGGGCATGCAAAAGTCAAGGTTTTGCAATCTATAAATGAAAATATAAAAGAACATACATTTGTATTTGTTTAGATAAAATATATAACACTGACGGATTCAACGAAACATAAACAATAGGAAAGGGGCTCAAAATAACAATTATAAAACATCATTTATAAAGAAAACATCCAGGATAAAAGCATGCATATATACATGCCTACACACACATATATGGAATAATAAACTCATAAAGTTAAGAAAAAATGCAGTACACAGTAAATGCATCATCAAACTACAAACCATTTAGTCCAAAAGGGGAAAACAAACATGAGAGAGAGAGAGAGAACTTGTAACCGTGGACAATTTGTAATACAAGAGCAATAGTATTTATAAACAACAGATACATTTTGCCAGTAGCAAAATAATCAATGTTTCTACAAAATAACGATGTGGCAGATTTGAACTATCATTTTTGTGCCTGAATCAATCAGCCAATTAGATTTAGGGAAAACTGGAGAGACTGAACAGCTAAATCAGTCATTCAATTATAAAAAGGAGGGTATGTCAGGCGCGAGTATATATTTAGGTGTCAAACCTTTGGGAATCCCAAACTTATGGTACGTAGGATCGGATTGCATAGTCTCCAAGTATAGCTACAAATAGGTGTACGCATCTTGCATAATTATATTCAATATTAGATAATGTATTTAGTGTTCAAGAGTATACATTAGCAAGTTTTATAAGTTGGCTTGCAAGGTTTTATTTATCTTCGATATATACACCTAAAAGGTTGGAGCTTCCAATTTTGGACGAGGGTGACAGACACATATCCCACACGTAGGTCAATCTAGGGGTGCAACTTGGTCGGGTTGAGCGGGTTTAGGGGTAATTCCAGTCCCAACCCACATAAAATTTGTTGAGTATGGGTTGGGCGGGCCTGTCTTTTTTTGCGCAAGTATCAACCCGTGACAAAGTTTATGAGTTCAGGTTGGGTTGAGTGGGTTTGGGCGGACAACAATTAAAATAAATAAACTTAGTTCGTCAAAAAACAATAGTTGATAATCATAAATTGTCGAAAGATGACAACTTATTGACTAATCTGATAAGTATTTTGAAAAAATAGGAAAAAGACAATAATGGATGAGACAAGTTTTGAATTTTTCTCTTTATTTTTTTAAACGAAAAACAAATATAAAAAAAGGTTTTTATTGTTTGTTTCTTAGACAAGGTAATCTCTCTTTTTTTATAATAATAATAAATGTAAAGTGGAAAGTTTATTCCATAATCATATCTCAAGTACAAATAAGAGCTAAGCACATAATACTCCACACATTACTCCTAAAAACAAGCTCCTACAATCCTCTAGAATCCTTAACACTTCCCCCTCAAGCTGCTTGTTACAAATATAGGTGATTCGAGCTAACTCTAAAGTTTTAGTAAACACGTCAGCAAGCTGATCGTCGGTCTGATTGGTGGATATAATCCTTCTTGTATATTTTCACAAATAAAATGAAAATCAACTTCTGTGTTTGGTTCTCTCATGAAATACCAAATTAGATGCAATATAAAGAGCTGCTTGATTATCACACCAAAGTTTATCACACCAAAGTTGCATAGGTACTAGCTTGTTTTAACCATAAGTTCACATGTTACGTGAGCCATTGCTCTATACTCTGACTCAACACTGGATCACAACAGTTTGTTTCTTACTCTTCCATGATATCAAGTTACCTCCAATGAACACACAATACCATGTAGTAGATCTCATATTTGTTAGAGATCCAACGTAATCAGCATAGGAGAATCCTTCAACTCTAATATGACCATGATCACGAAAGACCAATCCACGCCCTGGTGCTCCCTTAATATACTTCAATATCCTCGCAACTGCATCCCAATGTGAAGACCTAGGGCATGATAAGAACTGACTAACAACACTAACAAGAAACGCAATGTTGGGACGAGTGACGGTGAGATAGTTAAGTTTTCCCACAAGTCTCCAATACTTCTCTGAATTTTCCAAAAGATCTCCCCCTGTTAACTTTTAACTTGAATCTATAGGTGTTTCGTGTCAACTAGCCTTGATCTAAGAAGGCATGTTTCCTCCCGCAAGTGTAAGACATACTTCCTCTAAGATAGGAAAATACCTTTACCAGATTGAGCCACCTTAATACCCAAAAAATATTTCAACTTTCCCAAATTTTTTGGTTTCAAATTTCTGCATCAAAAAAGATTTCAAACTCATTATTCCCTGCTTATCATCTCCTATAATAATAATATCATCAACATACACGACCAACAAAATTCTTCTAGCACTACTCTCACGATGAAGCATAGAGTGATCAATGTCATCTAAGTAATCCAAACTGAAGAACCTGTGTAAATTTTCCAAACCATGCCCGTGGTGATTGTTTCAACTTGTACAATGACTTCTTGAGTTTACATACCAGACTTGATTCTCCTTGAGCAACAAAGTCATGTGGTTGCTTCATATATACAACTTCGTTTAAACCACCATGAAGAAAAACATTTTTAACATCCAACTGATGTAAAAGCCAATGATGAGTAGCTGCTAGAAAAATTAATAATCTAACAAAGGTCATTTTTCATAGCGATTTTTCATTAAATAAAGCCAAGTAACACGTGAATAATCACAAAGCTACTGAACAAGGACCCCAAATATTAGAATGACCCAAATCAAATGGGTGCGCAGACCTTTTATTGACTCTAGGAGAATATGAGACACAACGGTGTTTCCCAAATTGACAAGATTCACAATCTAAACTAGACAAGGAACTGAAACAAGGCATTAATCTCTTTAAATTGGCTAAGAAAGGATGTCCAAACCGATAGTGGACTTGAAGTGGTGAAGCAACACTAGAACAAGCAATAAGTCGAGGGATTAAATCATCGAACATATATAACCCTCCCGATGTATGACCTCTACCAATCATCCTCTTCGTCGTAAGATCTTGAAAGACACATGAATCAGGATAAAAGGTTACAAAACATACAAAACAATCGTAAGTTTTTGTTAATTTGCTCACAGAAAGAAGATTAAATGGAAAGTAAAATATATATATATATATATATATATATAGTGTAGAGTTTAATGAGAGAGACGGGCTTAAAGTAGTAGTGCTAGTTCCAGTTCCTTTTATAGTGTCCATGGAACCATCTACAAAGTGACACTGGGAATAGGGGATATAGTTTGAAAATGAGAGCGTACTAGATTTACCTGTCATGTGATCAGATGCCCTGAATCTATTACCCAAGGATGAAAGGTAGTGAGACAAGCACTAACATTACATGTTTGAACAGAAAGTTGTCCTCCATTTTCTGAACTAGCAACCACATTTGCAAATCGTGGTTGTCCCTGATTATGAAGATGTCCACAAAAGCGTTGAACATGACCGGACTTTCCACAATGATAACAAACTCTGCCTAGTCTTGTCCCTCCATTGAACTTTGACTTTGAACTTCTTACTACTCCTTTTGCCTCCAAAACCACATTGACCTTGCCTTCCAAAAAGGCTTTCAAATCTACCGCCATGAGCATTTGCAAGACCACTACGACTTGTACCAATCCCATAGGAAAAGCAGACTTATCGGAAGAATCAACAGTAAGGGTAGTGTGCTGCAAGACATGTAAAACTCGGGCATGTAAAAGATGGTATCATCGAACTGCTAAGAATTTGAGAGCGAACAATTTCAAATTATGATCCAATAGCACCTAGGAAACCCATAGGTGCCAACTATTCATGTTAGGCTTGCATTCGTGTCACATATGCTATAATATGATTTTAATTCCTCGTACATCTTAAAATCAGCAAAAAATTGTGTAAGTGAGCGTCCATCTCGACGAACTTCATAAAAGTCCTGAGAGACCTCATAGATACGAGTAAGATTATTTTGTCCCGAGTACAACACTGCCAAGTATTCCCACAAATTTTTGACAGTATCAATGAGTAACCAAATCAACAATCTAACTATTCATGGAATTAAGCATCTGATAGAGAATCCCGACATCAATTGTCTTCCATGCCTCATTGGAAACATTTACTGTTGTTAAATGATCGCCATGTTCTCTGCTAATCAAGGTCAACCTCACAATCTTCTTCCATTACAGATGATTAGTAACGCCTTCCAATTTCTTATCACTAAGACGAGTTGATGAAGATAGTACTTCTGTAATTTGTTGACGGTTGAGAGTCAGATGAATATATACCAAAATTCTTGCTCACAGTAGGCTCAGATGTTGCTGACATCTTGCTCGGAATATCTTGTATTAAACTCTCCCAAGCAACAATCTACGGTAAAGGATCACAACTAAATGGTAACCACGTACACCTAACTCAAACAAATACATATTAGTGCGTCAAACACCTCATATATCCAATCGCAAAGTAAATCCCACGAGGCAAAGAAACATCAAAAAGTCTGTTATTAAATCACCGAAAAATTCCCACGACCCAAGTACTCCTCGCATGCATATATTAAAGTAAAGCGGATAACAAAACACCATAAAAAACCCACTATTGCAGTCGGGAGTTAAAAAAACTTGTTGGTGCAGAGGCTCGAGTGCAGGAAAAGCAAGCGATTAATCGTCTCATTCACGATTGAACAGTGTCGTTACTATTCATGATGAACAATACCTTTTTTTAAGGGGAAAAATGAAAAGAAAAAGGATAAAGAATTAAAAAGAGATTCGAGAAAAAAACTTAAAAAATCATGGCTGTTATACCATGTAAAGTGGAGAGTTTATTCCATAATCAAATCTCAAGTACAAATAAGAGCTGAGCCTTTTATAGAGCAAGACTCATGCTATATAAGAAAAGTAAATCAATCCATCAATGACTAGCACATTACACTTCACACATTACTCTTAAAATCATGCTCCTACAATCCTCTAGAATCTCTAACAATAAATAAAAAAACTCGATGAAAATATAAGTAATGTGAAAACTATACTGATAAATGGTAATATACTTAATCTATATATATATATATATATATATATATATATATATATATATATAATTTGGGCGGGTTTGGGCGGGCTCGGGTTTTGTGGGTTTATAAAAGTCAAACCCACCCAAGTTAGATTTGGGTAGGCTATGGGTTTGGGCGGGTTTTTAACGAATGTAAAAAATTCTACCCAAGTACCATAAAATCGTGAGTGTGCTTGGGATACCTGTGGGTTGCCCAACCCAAGTTGCACCCCTAAGTCAATCCATTTAGAAGAGTAGGATAAAACATCCGTTCGTTGGCATATATACCTAGGCTGGATACAGTATATTTGCAATAAAAGCTATATCTATATCATTTTAAAGAAACTTATATTCTAATATTCATGTAGGTAGATCCAAACTAAGTAATTGAGGACAAAAAATAAACACATCTAATTTGCACAGTGGTGGCAGATCTTATGTATCTTGAGCTCTTAAACTTGCACTCATTTTGTGGTGGGCTCACAACATTTATATCATTGCATAATTTGCAATGTTTGAATGCAAGATAAAATCAATAACCATGAATACATAAAATAATGATTGAAACTAATACAAACTTATCTGCAAACATAATCCATCAATTATATGCTATCATGCATTTTCTCATGATGTAAAATAAATAAATAAATAATAAAATTCATCAAATATTAATTTTAATTAAAACTGATAAAAGTTGGTATAAAATCATTTTTCAATACTTTATTTCTTGGATTGAAACATAATTAATCAACTCTTATGTAGGTTCATTAGAAGAAAATTCTAATCGATACTTAAAAATATTTATTCATATATCTATTCATTTTGATTCAAAATATCAAATACAAATACATAACATAATAGAAAAACTAAATAATAAATTAATAATTAATATGAACAAATCAAACACTCACTAGTATAGTCTTAAAACAAAATTATATATTCACAGTTTGTCTTTATTGATTTAAATACAACATCAAATGACACACATACCAAAAATTAAATATATATTGTAAATTAAAGAGCATGTACGGATATGCAAATTAGCATGAATGAATAAAAATAAATAAGAATCAAAACTAAATAATTAACTACTCATAGATCATTAATAAAAAATTAGAGAAAAAAATAATGATATTTAACCTTAACCCTAAAAAATTGAGAAAAATCAAATGGACTCATGAAAACGAAAATTGATATTTGAATTTGAAAGGGGATACTAGAAATATCTAATTGTTGATAAGTGACCAATTTTTTATTTTTAATGGAGGGGCACCACTTTACCATATTAACCCTATACATATAAAAAATCCAAAAAATAAGGGTGGGCACTTGCCCTTCTTGGATCCGCCCCTGTATGGCATCAAAAAATCCAACAAACACAAGACTAAAAGATACAATGAGAGGCTGGAGATCGAGTATCTAATGAAGCACAAAACAATATAAACTGTCAAAATTGTATTGTTTTAAAAAGCAATCAAATATTTCCTTATGTGATAGATTGTAAATTAACTATTTCCTTGATTGATAATTGTAAATTTGGATCAAGATGTTTCATGAAGTCAAACCTATTGAACCATCCAACTTAAACCAATAGGGAATGAGTAAAGTAGCCAACAAGTATATAAGTTGTCCAGGGTGGGACATTATGCATTCTAAACAACACTACACCTGGCTTGAGGCTTGACCAACTCAAAAACTAGCACAGCTTAGATCCTAAATACTTGGAATGGCTAAACTCTAAAATTCATCACTTTAAATTCAGCTCTAGCTTCCTAGTTAGTAGTATCACCAATCAAAAGGGCAAAAATCAATAAATTTTTCCTAATGCTCAATGAATATTATACGGCACATAATACTCCCAAGAAAATTATTATGGATCAAAAAGAACCTACAAGTAGGATGCAAATTATAATTAAGACAGATAGTAAAAATATAAAAGCATACCCCTAAACGGAAATTCACTAAAACACCATGCAATTATAGTTCTTTGTCAATAAGCAAATCATTATGTAATCCATATAATTTGGACATTCAGCCTCATGGCCTCATCATCAAATTAAAGTGAAACAAAAGTAAAACGAAATGATTTTAAGTATAAGTAGCAACAGAGTCATAGACCAATTGAGCTTCATTAAAATTATATCGATAAATAAGTGAAGAGAAGACAGACAGAGAGACAAACCTTGCCATCAATTACGACCCAATAATCGTCTTTAGAGTTGTGCTGAGAGGCTTCCTGCATTGTATATAACTTGGTCAAAGTCGGCATTCTTCAGCAATCCTCCAGATTCTTGCGGGAATTTTTTTTTTAGCGAATCTCCCTCTCCCCCCTCTCTCTCTCTCTCTCTGTGGCAAGACAATGGGTCTTATCGAATGTATAGTGATCCGATGCGCAAAGAATAAAACATTCAACCCTAAAAAGCGGGTTGGGCTTGGGCCCAAAGAAACTGTAATCTCTATAATATATAATCGTTTTATAATTAGGACACACAAGTTCTTCAATCACGTGTGAAAAACAAATAATAATACCTATAAATTTAAATTTATTCGAGTTCAATGTTTTTATATAGTCAATTTAAATTTAAATTTTTTTTAACAAAATTCAATCTATATGTAGTTGTGTTATTAGATAATCTTTCTAGAATAGAGGAAAAAGAAAATAGTAACATGTGAATTAGTATTATTTATTTATTTATTTAGAAAATAAGAAAAGTTTTGGGAGTCAAGCTCATAAACAAGCACTATGAGCCACCACTTTAGTACTCCCTCCGTTCCTTAATATAGGTCGTTTTAGAGTTGTGCACAAGGTAATGATTATATAATATTAACTATAATATCAATTGTCTATATTACCCTTGTATTAGAATAAGAGATTGTTATTTATTGGACAAAAAATAGTGAGAGAACCAGAGTTACATTTAATACTTGGGATAATATTAAAAATTAAGCAGTTAATTTTTACTTAAAATTCTCAAACGAAATAAAAATATTTCTCTAAAACGACTGGGAAGTAGTAGAAGTGGGGGCACTAGAAAAATTTGTTTATTATTATTGAATATATATAATATGAAGTTGTATTAATTTGATTTCGCTTCTAAAAAGTCATTTGACACTTGAACTAAGTCAACACCAACTATTTCATATTATATTCAATTATTTCAAAATTTTATTTATTTATTTCTTTGTCATGTAATTAGGATCCCATTAAAAATATAAAAAAAAATTAAGAAGAATTTAAAAATGTATTATATATAATATAATATAACCATGAAATGTAAGAAAATTAATAATAACAAAAGACCAACATATATAAAATACATACATGCCAATTCATGGATTTCATTCTTCCATTTGCTCCTCCTATATATCTTCACCTATCTTCTAATTTTATGCTATTTCCAAGACATTTATGGATGGAAAAATAAAAACGCCGTTGCCGGGGATCGAACCCGGGTCACCCGCGTGACAGGCGGGAATACTTACCACTATACTACAACGACCTGCTGTTGTTGAAGCAGGAAACCCTAATATTTTAATCAGTTAATCCAGAAATCATTAAATTTAGGAACCCAATTAATATTTACTGTATAACAATGAATTCAATATGGTAACTTTACATAGATCTTTTTTCTAGTTGATTTTGCTTAAACCATACCAAATAAACAAGAATGGGGTTTGTTAACCAACTAAGGCTAAAAATATTTTCCGAAAATTCAAGTTTTACTATAAAACACGTGTACTCGAATGGTGGAAAATATTGCATAATTCACATTTAATATAATGGTATAACTGATCAATAACAGAAATTGTTATGTGTTTCCATATTTTAAGCTCATTTTTAAGTAAGTATATATATATATATATATATATATATATATATATATATATATATAAACGATCGGTGAGGACTCTTCTTTTTGTTAAAATCGACTTTTTTTTTTTTTTTTTTTTAAAATAACTAATTTTTTTTTAAATATTTTATGGGCCGAAATTTTTAATAATCTGATGTTTTGTGCGTGATTTGAATATCTATACCAAAAATATATATATACGGTTGCGCAGATTAGTAAAGACACATTTTGTTATACGTATTCAAATTACATCCAAAACACTGTATTATGAAAAAGTTCAGTTCCATAAAATATTAAATTTTTTTTTAGTTGTTTTTTTTAAAAAAAAACAAACAAAACAAAAAAAAAGTCCGTATTTTAAGAAAATAAGAGCTCCCTTACAGGAACTGGACCCTATATATATACGGCCCCGTTCAAGGACATCCACCTTAAAGAGGCCTTAAAGAGCATTTCTTTTTAAAAAAGCCGGGTTTTATATCTCTTTCCTCACTCACGAAGACTTAGCTCTAGCGCCTGCCAAAATCGATTTCAAGAGCCCTCAACGGGATTGCTGAGTTCCTTCATAAAATCGAAGCCCTTCTCCATCGCGAAGCCCTTCAACTGAGAGAACGAAGCCCTTCTCCATCGCGATTGATGCAACTGAGGGAACGAAGCCCTAGAAACGCGATATTGCTCCAAGAGAGAAAGCCCTATAAAATTGATTTCCTTCATCTAATCAGTTCGAATCGGTAAGGGCTTGCAATTTGGTACTTTTACAATTTATTATACCTAATTTACCTGTTAACAGTCTTGAGAGTTGTCCCTTTCGAAGGTTCGAAGGAAGAACCTGTTAACAGTCTTTTAATATTTGTGTTAGAAGACATAATGATGAGTTGAATATTCTTTAAGTAGTAGTATTACATTGTTCAATTGGATTTGAGTTATTGATTACATGTATACCTTCGCATATTATGTTTCTGTGTTGATTAAGAATTGTAAACACTATATAATTGTTAAGTTATTTTCTATAATTTTCATTAATTTTTCTAGGTACTTTTAGTATGATGAAATGACAAGATTAATGCAATTTGCAAATCTTTTGTTAAATTAACTTTTCTAGGTACTGTTATTGGTTAGTTTTGTAGCTGTTAAAAGAACATCTTTTGTTTAGTTTTGTATTAGTCTGTTTTTGGTTCTGGAGTCTATGAACTATAACTGTTATGCCCCTGTGTGTATTCTTTTGTTTGTTCATTTGATTTATTTTGATTATGTTGCATGCACCACATCCCAACACCGGAAAGAGTCAACTTAAATGCCCGCAGTTAACCACTGTCATTGTCATCGCCCGGCTATGTTAATAACTTATTGGACTGATTTGAATCCTGGTCGTCGATTCTATGGATGTCAAACTGCAAGAGTAAGTAATTTATATTCAATTTCCTTTAATATGAAGTTTGTTCTCAAAAAAATTCTTTTTTGACAGCCTCATGGTTGCGGGGATTTCATGTGGTATAATCCTCCAATGCAGCCGAGAGCTATTCAAGTGATTCCTAGTTTGTTGAGGAAGTTGAAGACTCTTGAAAATGAAGCGCAAAATGTTAGACGCAAACATAGGATTTACAAGATAATCATATGAGTTTTCTTATTTTTGCTACTTTGGAATTTCTTTGGAACCATCTCTGTGCAAGAAGTTGCTTAAATCCGAGAAATTTGTAATTAGAATTTGGGAGATGGAAAGTTGATTACTACTAGTTAGGTTGTGTGAAGTCCATATTTTAAATGTAATGAATTGATTGTAATGCAACAAAGTTGATTACTACTAGTTGATTTCATTGCCTGTGTGTCTCTGTCAGTGATATGTATCAGTTTAGCCATATTCATAAACTGCAATGCTAGTTAGCTAGAGAATGTAAAATACTCTAGAGACATGAAAAGTACAAGGGGGGAAAAATATGTCAGTCATTAGCTTTTCTCCAATTGTTGACAAGGTCTTGCTAAATTCCAGTGTTAAAAAAACACTCTAAAAAGAGACTACCTAGATAAGGATGCCGGATTCCAGTGAGAAGGAACAGACTAGTGGAGATGCTGTTAGGTGCAAGCAGTATAATGTGATAAAATAACCATCAAAAACAAGATGATTGGAATCTGCAGCATCATTAAGCCAAGAACCACTTAAATCAAACATAGCATTAAAGTAAGAAGTCACAGAACATAAGTGGCATAGTGTCACAAGCTAACAGAACATATTTTTATACAAGTGGCAAAAATGTTTACATCAAGGAGCCATAAATTGTGATCCGATTGGCAAAACTGTTTATATCAAGCAGCCATAAAGCAGACATAAACAACTGTACATAGCATAAAAAGTTTTAGCATCAGAAAACAGCACATAGCAGCACCCAGCAACAACACAGGTTAGACAGCAGCAGCAGCCAGCACAAAGTCATTCCACCAGACACCTAACAAGCAAAACAGCTGCAGCATCCCAACAACAAGTTGAAACAAGTTCAAATTAGACTACAACAGATCCAGCAAACAACTGTTCCAACCAACAAAATAGAACAAAGCAAGCAGTTAGAGACATCTATGCATTAGAACTATTTGTAACAGAACATAAGTCCGCAGAACTGGTTGTATATAACAAAGCAAAATAAAAAATTAGTGAAAGAGGCACAACTACCTGACTTGCAACTGATACCATAAGTCACTCCCATGATTAGTGCAATTCTGAAGGACACTCTGTAGAAAAAAATTCCAAGTTAATACAAAGATATAGACATAAAATGTATTTTGTAGGCAATTTGTCAAAATCATGATACTTATGCAAATAAGCTATCACATGCCGACATAGGATTCCCAAACTTTCAAACTTTTTGCAAGTACATGTTGCATAATCCAAAGAGTTGTCATACTGAATTTCTCTTACTTTAAACTTGCTGACATTCCTTCGGTAAATCTTATATACACGGTGATTGACATCCTCCATCAAAAGTTTAAACCTATAATTCAAGCTCTCACACAACTCTTCTTCAAATTTATAATATATTGAGTGTGTATAAATGTGATGCCCCCAAAATAGGTCTAATCCACCCAACCTATTTTGAGTCGCCAAATACATGGTACAGAAACAACTACAACTTCATTATTACAATTGTCGTGCAAAATATGACAACACATACTGTGAGTTTAAATACAAATATTGTCTTCTAGACAATATCAACACTCAAATGAGTTCTCATTACAATTATTGATACACTATTTTATAGAATAGTGAGGACTACTATAACCACTGCCTTGGAACATCACTCCACACCCTGACTACTCCCCGCTATATTCTCGCTTCCTGAGAAGAAAAATGGAACAAAAAGGAAAAGAGTGAGCTCAACTAGCCCGATAAAGAATATTATGACTAAGATAATGTACAACAAATTATCCTTAGTCTTCAACGAGGAAAAATCGATAGAATACAATGAGGCAACAAATTTTAGATCAACAATGCTGGTGAAACAATAATTCATCGGAAGAGTTAAGTAGAGAATGAAATCTACTATCATCTATGAATTTAAAAGTCCATCATCAATATTTTATCCTGTAACATCAATCAATATACATCTTTAATTAAATAGTCATCTTTGCACTCACAGACCAAAGATATTAATCGATCGGTCGTGGTCATCTCAATACACATTCATCTTTTGCACTACTGACCACGATATTCATCGAAAAATCATTCATCTTTTGCTATGAGGCCAAAGATATTCGATCTTATCATCATTTAGAATGAAGATGATGAAAAATATATTTTAAAGAAAACAAATCTAGTGAGATAAAAGAACAAATATTAAGGATTCGTATTTTAGATAATCCAGTTTAAAAATACTCCATAATAAACTATTGTGGAGCGAAATTCAAAATGAAGATCAAAACATAGATCCAATCAAAGATAGGAACCATAATGAGACGATCTTGGACACGAGAAAAGAAAATTTAATTTTTTACGTGAATAATGTCGTATTAAATGAATATTCTTTGTATCGTGTGATAATCTGCAGTATCGTAAATAGTAACTCCGACACTAAAAGGTAGAAATTCCACAAGAAAAATCATCATGCTTTGTGAATAGTGCTCGTGAATAATAACTCATAAATAGTAGCTCGTGAATAGTAACTCGTGAATAGTAACTCCGACATAAAAAGATCAGAATTTCACAAGAAAAATCTTACCAATATTCTGGCATAATGATATTGAAGAAATAATATCATTTACAAAAAAAAAATAACATCCCTTATCTCAAAAGAATAATACTTCTGACTGGAATATCAGATATAACACTGAAGGAACTTGCACCGTATAATAACACTCAAAGTATCAAAATACTCACTAGAATACGCTCGATAATATAGAGAGAGAAGATTTCAGTTTCTGGTGTGATTTTCAATTCTAACCTAAACACCCTATTTATAGGAAAATGCTTAGAACACCAAAGCAGAAAATTTAATAAAATAATATATTCATAATCAAATTTTCCTTAGCCCACCACATCAAAAACACATTTACCACACAAAAAAAATGAAAAACATGTTTAAAACAATTTTTGTAACAAAATCAATTCAGACTCAATATTCCGGAACTTCAATAATTCATAATAAATAGCCCTTTTATCAGAAAAATTTAAATCTTATGTCCATTCCATAGGAAATTTAATTCTCTACAACTTTGCAAAAGAAAGTTTTCCAAATTCCAAATGAAATAGTAAAAATCCACATACCAGACGATTTTTGCGGTATAATCAAATTTTAGTCAAAAATGGGGTCCATCAACAAACAAAACATGTGTTAAACATTTTTTAACACAAAAATACTCTTCCTCCTCGCTTATTCATTATAAAAATATCACAATTATTATATTATTATAATATAATAATATATTTAAATTAATTATTTTATCAGAAAAGATAAAGATCAATTTTCAACAATTGTCACTTTAAAAATTTTCTTCATCTATAACCACATAAAATGAATATTTTCCTTATCATATATATTAATAATTAATTATTCAAAAATAATATTACAGAATCACAATACTGACAACCAGGCCGTTCCCAGGAAAGAGGGGGCTTTCCAATAAGGATTTCTCTTTCTTGGTAGCAATTGATTAGAGTGACCAAACCTCTCCTTAGACCGAACTTTCTAAACATTTCCAATAATGTTATCTAATAATATTATTAAAATAATATGAATTATTGATCTGATAATGGAAAATACTATGTAGTGACAAGTATTGAAATAACAATAATATAAAATATCAACGTAGCAATTATTGAGTCGATAAAATAAAATATTGAGCAGATAATTCTCATAATAATTATTAGTAGTGCCTTTCTACGTCGGAATCAATAATTGGTGCAATACCTGGTGTGCTTCTATATTTTAACCACCGGGTATTCCAACAATGTTAATTGTTAATAACTATCTTTATTATTTATAAACAACTTATACTTGTCATTTTTCTTCATCCAATCGCTTTCAGTTATGGGGCCCACACAAAAGTCTGCTACATTGTATACGAATATTCCCGATAAAGAAGAATATTCCACGACCAAACGAATATTCCCAAGCAACAATGAATATTTTATAACCACTTGCTTATTTAAAATATTTATGCATTTTATCCATAACTAACCACATTAATCAAATCAACCCTTTACTATTTCAAAATAATAATTAGAGAAATTAAATCTTTATTTATAAAAAATTGGGGTCTTACAATAAATGCCAACCATTTGAACTAAGAAGTCATTTGATATTTCATTCTCGGCCTCTCAACTAAATCTTTGTTATCCCAAAACCAACTCGTTTATTAGTCGTTGATCTTTGAAGGCCGACCAAATTGAATCATAAAATCCACTAAAGAATTCCTTTTCGAAATAAACTTTTTAAAAAAATGCATGACAACTCTTCGCTCGTTGGCTACTTGACATGCCAGCTGAGAAAACATGATTCAAATGTGCTGGTACCCATCTACAACGGATGTCATACATTGATTGTAGCCATTTATTAGCATTCAACCCACTTTTCTCCATTAACGCTACCTACCCAGTAGAGTCAAAATCTTCCACGATCTCCGAATTCCAAATGCAATCAAAACTCTTTATAATAAGCACTGTATTTTACTGAGTCAATCTTCTCTGAAAATTTGGTTAATATGTGCCAACTACAATACCTATGAAATGTATTCGGAAGAATATGTGAAATGGCATTTGTCATAGCCGGATCCTGATCGGTGATAATCATCCACAGGGCATCGCGACATTTGCTTCAAAAAGCACTTGAAAAGCCATTCAAAACTAGCTATGGTCTCATCACTTAAGAAAGCACAACCAAATACAGTAGTTTGCCCATGATTATTAACCCCCATTAGTGGTGCAAATATCATTCCATAACTATTAGTATTGTATGTGGTATCAAAAATGACAACATCACCATAAAATCTATAAGCCCGTCTAGAAGTTGCATTGGCCCAAAAACAATGAGTGATCCGATTTTCCTCATCTGTGTCAATTGTGAACGTGAATGAAGGATTCTTTTATTGTTCTAACTGTAAGTACTCATTCAACATATCCCCATCATGTCCCTTCAAGTCATTGCGCTTGTCTCTTTCAAAGTTATATAAATCTCGTTGCGTACAACCAATATTTTCAAAACCACCTGCCTGCACTACAAGAAAGAAAATTGTATTGTTGGGCAATTGACACATTACGATGCGATCGTAACAAATGCTTCTTATGTGGAGTTGACAATGGATGACAATGACCCTCCTCAATTTTAGTAATTACGTACAAGTCATTTCTCTTTACCACTATAATTTTTGCACCACACCTTCTTTTTGTAGATCCACGCTTTTTTTTTACAACCGCATCTGCTAATAGTTTGCCCTTTCCTTGCTTAGAACACACATACTCCTTCCTATAAATCTCATCGCTACCCGCCCTTTTTTTCTCATTAAACTTTCATACACTAAATCCAGCATGCATTGCATATGTATTGCAAAACGTGTGAATATCATCTAATGTTTGAAATTCTTGACCAAGCTTAGGCGTAACCTCATCTGCTACTTGAGGATAGTAGACAATAGTACTAGTATTGTTCACATTCAACCCCTCTCCACTCAAGTTATCCCCATCCATTTCTATTTTCAAATTCCTTTCTACATTATCCCTGCAACTCCCTACTTCATTGTACATGTCATCCATTATATTTACACATGGACAAACATAAATTTACTTGAACATATGAAATCACCAATTAAAAAAATTATAGAGATAATAGCTATATTGCTGGGATTTACTTGACAAACAGAAATTTACTTGTAATGTGCCCACTGAACAATGTGTCCACTGAACAATAACCTTTTATGTGTCCATTGAACAATGTGCTTCCATCAGCACTCCAACTCAAGCTTATGCAAAGATATGAAATATGCATTATAAGATTACAATATATGAGAATATCAATAAACAGTAGTATATTACCACTAAGGAGAGGGAATACAATCATACACAAACACCTAATAAGTCCCTATAACAAATGATACAGGCGAAGACTCTAATGTATACCCATTATTGCCATTGGGGAAGAAAAAAGGTTTACAGTTGACAAAGAAAAAGAGAGTTTGTAAAATCTCAAATTTTACGAATAAAGATTTAATTTTTTCAAAATATTTTTTTTAATATTATGGTATGGATTTGAAATAATGTTATAGTTGTGGGTAATATTTATAAATTTTGCAAAGTATGTAAGTTGTTGTATTATATTCGATTGGTCGGGGAATATTCGTTTTAACAGAGAATATTCGTATTAAATGCAATTAGCAATCATTGGTGGACCCTAACGGAATTATTGTTTGAATGAGAAAACGACAAAATATATTTATAAAAATAACAAATGAAGTTTTACCGTTAAAACTGTTGAACTACTCATTAGTAAAAAGTACGATGTCTGGCGTGGTTACATAGTAGTACACTTATTGATTATTGATGCTTTACGTGAGAAGTCACCTCGGTTTTTGTTCAATTATTACTCACATGAGTTCTTTGCATAGTATCTCTCACGTTATTGGATTCAATTTTTGCGATTGTTATATATATATATATATATATATATATATATATATATATATATATATATGAGTTTTGTTTTATTAGTATTATTAATGTAATAAAAGCGGAAAAACTTTTATATAAAATGAATACTTTTATAAAGTTATTTATTTTATTAGATAACAATTAGAATATATTATATTTTATTATCGTAGTAAAATCTTTTTATATAAAATGTAATACTTTTATAAAGTTATTCGTTTTATTAGATTATAAATAGAATATATTATATTTTAATTGTAAACCAATCTGGATAATCCGTTTAAAAAAATAAATCAATTTGGACTGTTCATGGATTGGTTACTATTCAGTCCATTCTTCTATAAATAGAAGTTCATTTCTTCATTATTTCTTACGAATTCACTGAAACTCTAAGAGAGAGAAACTGTAGAGAGAATTCTTCTTCTATAATCTTGAGCGTATTTCTTTAGCGTTTAAGAAAGCTTTGAGCGTAGTGCAAGTTTCTTCAAGTATATCCCCGCCCTACCGTCAGAGTACTCTTCTTTATAAGGTAAGGGGTATTATTTTTTTCGTATTCATGAATAGAACTTCTGTTATTCTATTCTTTATTATTCTGTTGGAATAACCTGTATACGTGGTATACTTGGTGAAATTCTTCTGTTATTCCATTATTTATTATTCTGTTGGAATAACCTGTATACGTGGTATACTTGGTGAAATTCTTATGTTATTCCATTCTTTATTATTCATTGGAAAAACTCAGATACGCTGTGATCTACCCTATACTTGGGTGAAATTCTTCATTATTCCATTATTTATTATTCATTGGAATAACTCAGTATACTGCATGCTACCCTATACTTGGTGAAATTCTTCATTATTCCATTCTTTATTATTCATTGCTGAATATCCTCATACATGCGTTTTACGCCGGACTGGGTTCCGTTATTTATTATTACATTGGAATAACTTTTGCTCATCTGAAGTGCCGCATGCATGGTGATTTCATTGTTATTCCATTCTTTATTATTCTCATTGGAACATCCCGCTTGTGCAATTTCACTTTGACTTGGTTCCGTTATTTATTATTCTGTTGAATAACTCATGCATCATCTGAAGCACCGCATGCATGATGATTTCTGTTGTTATTCCATTCTTTATTATTACATTGGAATATCCGCTTGGTCGGATATTACCTAACTTGGTTCCGTTATTTATTATTCATTAGAATAACATTATCTATCTGAAGCACCGCATGTATATGGTGATTTCTTTTGTTATTTCATTCTTTTTATACTCAAATTTGGTTAAAGTTTTGACTTATACTCCATGAAATTAGTGGAATATCCTTGATATTTGCACTTCATCCAAAGATATCTTTTCATGGAAATATTCTTCTGAGCATTCTTGAATTTTACTCTACAAAGAAGTATCATGTTGACAATTTGGACGTTATTAATTAGTTCTTGGATAATTTAATTCTTGAACTTGTTTTATTGAAATCTTATATCATTGTCATCATCCTCATGTTTATATTTTGTTGAAAGTCATCTGTGGCCTGTAGTGTATAGATGGACTTGGTATGATTATGACCAGGGATTATTCGGTATAATCATGACCGTAATATTACAAATAATGTGGAAAAAGTCCTCATTGGCCCGTAGTGCATTGATGAACAATTTTTGGTATAATTATGGCTATGGATTCTCTTCGGCTAAGGGAGCAACGATGAATTATTTTATGGCATGATCAGGACCGCTGATAAAAACACAATTATCTTTGGCCTGTAGTGCATGGATAATTCGTGGTCGTGATACTAAATAATATCCTTGGCCTGTAGTGTAGGGATAAATTGATGATGTGGATTATTTATTAAGTTTGAGTCACGTGATAAAGTGATGAAAACTTTTTAAATCATAGAAGATAGTAGATTTTATTCTCTCTTGACTCCTCTAATGGATTGCTTGTTCATTGTAGTTAAACTTGATGTACATTGTATTTTATCGGTTTAACATTGTTGAAGACTAATGATAATTTATTCTCGCATTATCTTAGTCATAATATTTCTTCTTGGGCTAGTTGAGCTCACCCTTTCTTTCACCGTTTCTTCTTGAAATGAATATATATTTGGGATGAGTCGGGGAACGGGTGGCGGTCCGGATGATAAAGATTAGTAAGACTACTAAAAATTCGACATATAGCGACGAGCTATAGCGACGGTCGACGCGGGCCGTCATTATATAGAGATATCTATAGACGATCGACAAGGAACCGCGTCGGTATAGAGGTTTTTTAAAAGATAAAACCTCCCACTTTCCCCAAATCAAGATCTTCACTTTCCACTTTTTTTCTCACAAATTTTTTTTCCCCAAATCAAGAATTTAACTGTGCAAGAGTACTTAGGGTTTTAGTGCAAAATTGAACAAAGATTTTGAACTATCAAGCTTAATCAAGGTATAGGATATGGGATGGTGAGGCGGTTGGTGTAATGAGCCGGAGGACCGAGATCGAACAATTCCTACCGATTGCCGCTATCATACGCCGGTGCGTGGAGAAGTAAAGACGAAGAGGAGCTCGAGAACAAGCGTCTAATGGCCGGTGTGCTTCACCAGCGGCGTTTCTTTCTTAGGCCTCGCTATTGTTAATCAACTTCTAATACGTGGCTATTTCATCCGAATCATCGTGGATAACGAAGGTGAGGAGTTTTTTACTTGTGTTCTTCGCTTTATTTTCATTTTGTTTGATTTATTTTTTTGGTGGAGGAAAGGCATTAAAGGAAATCTTAAGATTCGCCAACAAATTGTTTGCATTTTTTTTCTGTTAGGAATATTTGTTCATTTGTTACAGGAAATTTTCATTTGTTGGTTCTTGAGGGATCTATGTCTATATTATTTGGTAAGCACAAAAGAAATGTTATTTGGTAAGAATAGAAGCTTTATTTGATTCTAAAGGAGAGATTGATGGTTAGGATGTGGCAGTCAATAATGAACGAGATTCAACGCCTTGTGAATGTGTATTCAACACCTTGTGAATATGGATTCCATAATTTCTGTTTGGAACCACCATTGTTGAAAGAATGTAATAACCTCCAAACCACTAAGTTGATAGTAATATCTGGATTTTACTTCTCAAATTCCGCATTTCTTATTTGCGTATAACTTTTTTCTTCTTCATGTTTATTTGGGTCACCCACCTTAATGGCATTGCCAAAAGCTTTGTCAATTAAGCCATTGGTGTATACCTATGATTTCCTTTGATTTGATTTAATCTGAGAATACACGATCTATATATACATATTGTATACACTACTGTTTGCTATTTTGAATAGCTGATAGGAACCTCGCATTGTGTCTTTAGCTCATTTAATTCCATGTCTCGCGTGTGTATCAAACGAGTGATATATTTGTTAAAGTGTAATACTTGTAGACCATTTTCATGAAACTTTTGACATTGATTTATTAAGGACATTATGCTAATTTTGGCATGTTTAGTGGAAGTGGATGTGTTCTCATCAATCTATTCTTTGTCCATTTGATGGGCATGGCTTCTTCATTTGTGTTCATATTGTGAATACATATAAGTTATTCATTCCCGAAAATGGCATATGTTTTGTAACCTTCGTGGACCGGAATCAACTTCTGATCAATATGTGTTAGAAGATTAGTTAAAAATGTCTATCTTGTTTGAATGTTAAGTAGATCATTGTGCTGTAGAGCAAAGCTTTCTTGATGGACATCCTAAAATTAGCTTCATGCTCTCTAACTTGATATTAAGTGCGAAGAGGCTCGACTTGGTAGCGATTTGTTTGAATCACCGGATCGAATTATATTGCAAATCTGTCTTAATTGCCTATTGAGTCATACTTACGACCTCTTGCTTGAATTATTTAAGAATTGGGTTCTAGTTATTCTTATTAATTTGCACTACTAGAAAATCAAGATATGGCGACGAGGTATAGCGACGGTCGAAGTGAGTAACCGTAGCAATAGATATATATATATGACGGTCACCATCCGATCATCGGTATAAGCCTCTGAAGGTATTCTATTCCGAGGGTCACAATATGGTAGTGTGGTAGAATCATGAAACCCCGATTTAATTATATAATAATGCATGTGTGGTAAATTTAGGGAGGAGGGAGCAATTATATGAATATCCGAGTGGTGGGAAGGGACTTGGCATAAATCTTACATATATACACCTTTTTTGTTTTGTTTGAGTGAACTGAGTTTGGTTGGCGCGATAGATTTCTATACACAATATCATTCGATGGTTGTTCAATTTGATTTAGGGACATAATATTATGGATAAGATGTGGATGGAATTACCAAGATATTCTAGAGAATATCTTGCAGGCATGTAGATATATTCTCGGACTTTGGTTTCAAAAAAGTGGGCATGGTAACGGAAGAATTCCTTGCCCATGTAAGAATTAGTGTAAATGGTAGATACAGATTCGAGCTACTATTCGTGAACATTTGATTTGTGATGGATTTATGTTTGGCTACACGAATTGGGTGCATCAAGGGAAGATGTGATTGTCGGGGATGTGAGTAATGATGATGTTCACGAAGAACCATCACAATCCGAAGATGAGCATCGTATGCACGAGATGGTAAATGATATATTTAGGGATCACGGTGTAGATTAAATTATTGAAGCTTCAAAATACCAAAAGTACATGCCGAGGCCAATCAACCTTTATATCCTGGATGTGAAAATGAGATAGTCCTTTCATTCGTTATATGGCTTTTCAATCATAAAAATGTTAGCAAATGGATGATGTGTCCTTTGATGGATTGCTCAAGTAAGTTCAAGTCATCATTTCCATCATTTGCAAACTTGCACGATAATTTTATGAAATGAAGAAAATGGTTGGAAATTTAGGGTTTGGTTATGAGAAGATTGATGCATGCGAGAATGATTGTATGCTCTTTTGGAGGGAGAATGAAAATTAGAGTCTTATACAGATTTGCAAATCATCGAGATGGAAGCGGGATCCAGAGATGGTTGTATCGGAGAAGACACAAATAGATACAAAACGAAGAGGAGCAAAGTAGTAGGAAGCAAGCAATTACGTTATTTAGCGTTAATTCCGAGATTGCAGAGGCTATTTATGTCCAGTAGAATCGCAAAAAATATGATGTGGCATCATGTAAAGCGACGGAAAGATGGAGTGAATCATCATCCAACGACTCTGCAGACTTGGAAGCATTTGGATACAATGTACCTACATTCTCTCAAGAACATCGAAATGTAAGACTCGGACCGTCCAATCGATGGCATGAGTCCCTTTACCCATGGGTCACCGTATAGTATATGGCGGTGACAATTGTTGTATATAACTTACCACCACGGATGTGTATGAAGCGGGAGTATTTTTTCATGCCGTTGTTAATACCGGTCCAAACTCTCCATGTAATGATATTGACGTGTATATGCAACCTTTAATTGAGGAGTTGAAGATACTATGGAGTAATGGGGTTGAAACGATTATATGCATCTAATTCGGTACAAAGTTCCAAATGCGTGCGCACCACATGTGGACAATTAGTGATTTTCCACTTTCTTATGTATGTTATGCGGTTGGAGTACTAAAGGTAAGTTAGCTTGTCCATCATGTCAAATGAACACTCGTTCTTGTAGATTGCAAAGTAAGGAATGTTATATCGAGCATCGTTGTTTTTACGGAGTCGGGTCATAGTTATAGGTTTGATACACGAAGATTTAACGGAGAATGTGACCATAGTGAAGCTCCGGTGGTGCCATCGAGATTTGATATTCTTGAACAAGTTAATGCTATTAATGTCACTTTTGGAAAGACACCCACTAAAGACGAAGACCATTCCCCATGACTCAAAACATAATTGGAGGAAGAAATCTATTTTCTTTGAATTGCCGTATTAAGGCGGAACCTTTTGTTAGCGCCACAATCTGAGATGGAATGCACATTGCCAAAAACATTTGTGATAGCTTTGATTGGGACATTGTTGAGTGTGCAAGGAAAGTCAAAAGATAATTTAAAAGCACGATTGGACTTGATGAAAATGGGTATAAGAAGAGAGCTCCATCCAATACCCGTGCAAGCAAGCAATTCAAAATACGCTTTTCTTGGTACCGCAAGCTACTCAATGTCTAAGAAAGAAAGACATGATTTCTTACAAGTGTTGAAAAATGTTAAGGTACACGATGGATATGCTTCAAATATTTCACGTTGCATCAATTTGAAGGGGCAAGATCTCGTGTCTTAAAAGTCACGATGCCGCCATATTTTAATGCAACAATTACTTCCAATAGCAATACGATGTACCAACTTGCCTAGACATGTCTGCTCAACAATAATTGAACTTTGTATCTACTTCAGAGAATTATGTTCCAACTATAACACATCGGAAGATTATGAATGGTTGAACAAAAAAATTCCGTTAATACTTTGCAAGCTTGAGATGGTGTTTCCTCCTGCTTTCTTTGATATAATGGTACATTTGTGTGTCCACCTCGTTGAAGAGGCGAAGATAGCTGGAAATATTAAATATCGACAAATCGGGCTTTTAAAGATACATGGGCAAGTTAACAGGTATATTCGCAATAGAAGTCGCCCGTAAGGGTCAATTGTAGAAGGGTATATTCTTTGAAGAATGTGTTACATTTTCGCTCAAGATATTTGAGTCAAAACAATGCCGCATGGAAACGAGTTGGAAGAAATGAAAGTTTGGATATGAACAAGGAAAAGAGATTCTCTCGTATTTAGAAACATAGGTCGATTTCTTAATGTCCCAAAAGTTTGTACTCTATGTGTAGCGATGATGTCAAGAGTGCACACACCAGATGTCTTATTTAATTGTCTGAGAGGTTGAGTCATATCTAAGGTGAGTAAATAAAGAATGACATTTATTGTTCGAAATATTAATAACTTATGTTAGCCAAATTAGCTATGACAAAAAAAAATTTGTTTAATTTGTTTATTTATTTGTAGTATTTGGCAAGATTCATATATGTTGCGACGTGGAAAGCGTAAGCAAAAAACCACGCCAAGGAAATTGACAATGCTAAGAAAAAGGAATTTCTGAATGGTTTAAGAATTATATAAGTACTACATTATTTGAGCGTAATTTTATGCAAAATTTTGTAATGGTTATTAATAATAAATGGATGGAATTTGCTTATATCGCTACCATTTTGTAGATGGCAACTATGAATAACGATGCTTCAAAAGGAAGTTCAAGCTCTTGCATTTGGCCCCAAATTTGATAGGCGGGAGAGAGATGGTTATTTGGTAAATGGGTATCGATTCCATTCGACAAGTTGTGAGAGTAAGAGGAGAACAGCAGAATAGTGGGGGTATATGTGGTAAGAATTACTCGTGGATATTCATCTGCTAGAGATCGAAATCCTAAGGAAGATGTAGTTGAATACTTTGGTATTTTGGAAGATGTTGTTGAATTAGATTATTATGGATCCGCAAAGTTGTTCTATTCAAATGTAAGTGGTATGACGATTTAAAGACGTGATAGAGGGGTCAAAAATCGATGACTATGGCTTCACGCTTGTAAATCATCAAAAGTTTGGTTCAACCGATGAGCCCTTTGTAATGCCTGCTCAGGTTCAACAAATATTTTATGTTGATGATCAAAGGGATAACAATTGGCGTGTGGTTATACTGAAAGTAGTATGCACACAAGCCAATCATGTTTGATGATAAAGCATATACTTTATAATGGGTGTGGGGGTTGTTAACTTTAACAACTACGTAATAATTCCAAGTTGTTGGGAGTATGCCTTTTCTATAGAGATAGAAAACTAGGGTTAGCCATAACACCCATCTTCTTGAATTTTATTCTTCCTTGGTGGATCACCTCTAGAGGCCAAACATTTGGGTGGCTAACGTTGATCAAAGGAAGGAACCAAACCCGGTGGATTCAAGATTGAACGCGACAGGATTTGGAGGTGAACTTGTACCTGAGGAAGCTCGATCTTCAAGGGTATGATTTTATTCTTTATCTTTTTGTTTAATTAATAATTATGCATAAAGGATGATCCGGGTATATGGTTTGTAAATTTTTTTAAACTTTGATTTATCACGCTTCCGATTTATTTATGCAATTTGATTGCGCACATGAATATTACAAACCTAACAGTGGCATCAGAGCCAAACCTTTATGCAAATTATTAATTGTTCAAATTTAATATGTATATTGATATGTGTTTAGAACAATTTAATTGAGCATAATTTTATTGTATAAAATTTATTAAAAAAAAAAAAAAAATATGAATCCTGCCGAAAATAAAAGGAAGGAAGGAATCTGTTTTTTTTTACTGGATTTTGAAACTGGTTTTTAAAACTGGATTAAATCCGTTTTTAATTGCATGACGGATTCGGCAGAAACAAGTTAATTTTTTTTTTGGCCGCACGCAAATCAAGGCATGCAAGCCGGAAAACAAACAAAACAAAAAAAAAAAAAAAAACTTCAATTAATTAAAAGTTAGCAAAGGAGTTATGAAAGGAACGGTTTTTAATTTCTTTAAGGTGCACGGATTTCAATAAATGTAGCAAAGGAGTTATGAAAAGAAAGGTATATATATATATATATATATATATATATATATATATATATATATATAATAGTTATATATATATATATATATATAATAGTTATATAATGGTTATTATATTATATATATATAATAGTTATATATATATATATACTATATATATATTCTTAATTATTTTATAATTAAAATAAAAGTTTATTTTAATTTTAAAATAAAAGTTTATTTTAATTTTAAAATAAAGATGTTATTTTAATTTTAAAATTGGAATTTCATGCTAACTAATTAGAGTTGGAATTTGATTCCATGATAACTAATTGGAGTTGAAATTGGATTTTATTTTTCTAAAATAAAGGAGTTTATTTGTGAATAGGAAGTAAATCCATCTTTCCTTAAATAAAGGAGTTTGTTTAGATATGAAATAAGATTTCATATTATTCAAAATAAAAGAGTTTATTTGTGAATAGGAAAGAGAATCCTAATTTCCTTAAATAAAGGAGTTTATTTAGATATGAAATATGATTTCATATTATTCAAAATAAAGGAGTTTATTTATGAATAGGAAAGAATATCCGTGTTTCCTTTAATAAAGATTTTTTTTTTATATGGAATTGGATTCCATAATTAATTAAAATAAAGGAGTTTATTTTGATTAAAGATTTTGATTAAAATAAAATAGTTTATTTTATTCAAAATTGGATAAATTAAAATAAAATAGTTTTATTTTGATTTAAATTTGGATTAAAATAAAGGAGTTTATTTTGATTCAAAATTAGATTTTATATTAACTAAATTTGCCCATTAAATGATATCAATATATATATTAAATGTTTATTATTCATGAGATGAATGTTATTTATTGATGCGTATGGTGATGTGTATGATAATAAATGGGATTGATTATGGACTATCAATTAATGTGATTGAATTTTATTTTAGTTGGATGCATGAATGTATGGGTTTTATTAAATGGGGTCTGCGTCTTTGAAAGTAGTATGCATGAAAGCCAATCATGTTTGATGATAAAGCATATACTTTGTAACAATCTTATTCATTTATTAATAAAAGTATTAATTTATTAAAGGCTTTTAATTATCTACATGATGATTGTTTTATAATATGTGATAAACCCATAGTTTTAAGCAATGCTTTTAGAATAATGATGATGATCATTCTAATGAGATCTAAATTCTTAGAAAGCTTAAAACTAAAATAGTTCCCAATCGTTGGATTACTAAATTGGGGATTAGTAAATCCGGATAGATTGAAGACATACGTTGCTTTCTTTCATTGGATGAGGATGATTGATCTCATTATCATTTGTGTGGAGACACTAAAGTAAGTATGTAGGTGCTTATTAGAGAATAAGTTCATCGAACGCATGGCTCTCGCTAAGAAATACTAATGGAGTTTTATTTGCTGTCAATAGGAATTCTCAGTAGTGATAGTAGACAAGTAATCCTTGGACTTGAGATCATCATAGTATCTTGTGTATGATGAGTTATACTTTGACTTATTCCTTAAGACCCTTAGGGTATATCAAAGGGTATGCTTGGGTATAATAAGTTATACATGGAGATAATGTATGATCAATAAAGAATCTACCACTTCAATAAAAGAAGAGAAATGTCCTATGTGATTCGATAAATGACAATCCAAAGAGTCCTCGGCAGCGCGTAATGAAATTAGAAAGGAGTTTCTAATTTGCATTATTTGGAGTTGTGCATTTAAGAGTCGAAATACATATAATTAAATAAAATAAGACTTGACAATAATTCCATGTCTTATATTTAATTGGGACATCAGATGGTGGAAGGATTGAATTGTGCGGTAACTATTTACTCAAAGGTTCTTTTATGATTAATGTTGAAATCTATATTATCCGGAAAGTCGTTGATCGCTAGGAGGCTTATCCCTATTGTAGAATAAATATTATTTATTTAAATAAATTAATTATTTAATTTATTTATTTAAATAAGATTAAATTGTTCTAATTGATTTATTCACAACCGGGTTTAATATGGAGAACCTAAAGGGTCACACCATAAAAGGAAGAATAATTATTTAAGAAGTTAATGGCATAATCGTAATAATATGTTAAGTATATTTAATTTAATCTATGGTGATAGAATAAATTAAATAGCTTAATATTTATTATTTAATATTTTAGAAATATTAAATATAAATTAATAAGAGGAGTCTTATTAATATTATTACAATTATTATTATTATTATTTTAATTTCTAAAAGAGTTTAGGAATTAATTTAATATAAGTACTCTCATTTATTCCTAATTGGATTAGGAAGGAAAATTAGTTAAAGGAGTTTAATTAATTATCCCTAATAATATTAGGGAGCTTAATTAAATAAAAGAATTAATTAATTAAAACCCAATTCCTTAATTGTTAAGGTGGGTTGCCCACATCTATAAATAAGAGGAGTCTTATTATGGGTGTGTATGGGTTGTTGATTTTTCAACATACGTAATAATTCCAATTGTTGGGAGAGTACACCTTCATAGAGATAGATAAAAACTAGGGTTTAGCAAAACACCCATCTTCTTGAATTTTATCCTTCCTTGGTGGATCACCTCTGAGGCCAAACATTTGGGTGGCTAACGCCGATCAAAGGAAGTAACCAAACCCGGTGGATTCAAGATTGAACGCGAAAGGATTTGGAGGTGAACTTGTACCTGAGGAAGCTCGATCTTCAAGGGTATGATTTATTCTTTATCTTTTCGTTTAATTAATAATTGCGCATAAAGGATGATCCGGGTATATGGTTTGTAAAATTTTTAAACTCTGATTTTACACGCTTCCGCACTAATTTTTGCAATTTTGATTGCGTTATGAATATTACAAACCTAACAGTGGCATCAGAGCCAAACCTTTATGCAAATTATTAATTGTTCAAATTTGATATTATATTGATATGTGTTTAGAACAATTTAATTGGGCATAATTTTATTGTATAAAATTTAAATAAAAAAAAAAAAAAAAAAAACACATGGCTGCCGAATCAATTTCACCTAATACAGCAGAAAGCCGGCAGTTTTTTTTTGTTCAAGGAAATCCCATAACATGCACGGAATTCACGAATCCTGTTGCAATTATTTTTTTTTTTTAACAAATGTCACAGCATGCACGGAACAATCCTGTGGGCAGATCATGCTATTTTTTTTGGAACTTCCTATCGGCTATTAAAAAATAACAATGAAGGGACGCAGGAGTCATTTTTAAAAAGAAGTAAAGAACTTGATGATGCTTGCGGTTTAGAAAAGCAACTTGATTAAAGGAATTATTATATATATATATAATAATATATATATACCGTATATATATATATATATATATATATATATTGTATATATATTATATATATATATATTATTCTCAATAATTTTATAATTAAAATAAAAGGTTTATTTTAATTTTAAAATAAAAGTTTTATTTTAATTTTAAAATAATAGGTTTATTTTAATTTTAAAATTAGAATTTCATGCTAACTAATTAGAGTTGGAATTGGATTCCATGATAACTAATTGGAGTTGAAATTGATCTTTCCTTAAATAAAGGAGTTTATTTAGATATGAAATAGATTTTATATTATTCAAAATAAAAGAGTTTATTTGTGAATAGGAAAGAGAATCAATGTTTCCTTAAATAAAGGAGTTTATTTAGATATGAAATAAGATTTCATATTATTCAAAATAAAGGAGTTTATTTGTGAATAGGAAAGAATATCCGTGTTTCCTTTAATAAAATTTTTCTTTACATGGAATTGATTCACAATTAATTAAAATAAAAGAGTTTATTTTAATTAAAGATTTTTTTTTACATGGAATTGGATTCCATAATTAATTAAAAATAAAGGAGTTTATTTTGATTAAAGATTTTGATTAAAATAAAATAGTTTATTTTATTCAAAATTGGATAAATTAAAATAAAATAGTTTTATTTTGATTTAAATTTGGATTAAAATAAAGGAGTTTATTTTGATTCAAAATAGATTTTATACTAACTAAATTTGCCCATTAAATGATATCAATATATATATTAAATGTTTATAATTCATGAGATGAATGTTATTTATTGATGCATATGGTGATGTGTATGATAATAAATGGGATTGATTATGAACTATCAACCAATGTGATTGAATTTTATTTTAGTTGGATGCATGAATGTATGGGTTTTTATTAAATAGGGTCTGCAGCACTTCGCCTTCTCTAATTTTTCTTAATGTAAATTCTATCTCCCTCCTATGTACTTCCCCTCGATCACGATCATCAAGGTTTCTATTTATTTTAAATAGTTTTGTAATAGGAATATTTAGAATTAATTTTGAAAAATTGGAGATCAAAGGAGCATGGAGCGCTTGAAGACCCATTTGTAATGGAGCCCCAAGTTTAAATGTAATAGTTATATTTAAATATTAATTCTTGCACCCTGTGGTTTGACCTTTTGGTTCACTTGGTGGCTCTAGTGAATCAAACTAGAATAAAAGTCCATAATCAATCCGGTAGAATATAGTATTCTATATATGCATGCTTATACTATATATATTTATATATTATGCAAACATGCTTCGCATGTTTATTAATATGACGCGTATTTTATATATATATATATAAATGCCTTAAAACAAGATGAGACAAATTAATAACAAACCCCTCAATTTTTATATTAAGTCCTAAGCGCTCAAAGATATTTGGAATATCGAACGCCGCTTTCTAGCATGATAAAATTAATAGAGTATTAAATATTTAATATGAGTTTGTTGTGTCACCACAAGGCAAGTATTAAGTATTTAAGATGTTAATTTATCACATTTGATGCTTATAAAGAAAATTGAACAATATTGTTTTGTTGTGTCACCACAAGGATGATATTTTTCTTTTTTGAATATATGGAGTGCTAGGTTTGGACTTAACTTGGATAATTTTGATTCTGATGTGCCACCACTGATCAAAATAATCTAAGAGGCAAAATACAAGGAGTTGCATAGTTGATGTAATTGACAAAAGTTGTCTACCTATTTATTTATATATAGTTTGTTGTGTCACCACAAGGCTATATACATTTGAAATGGGATCCTTATTCTCACTAGCAAATCTTTAATTAGATTTTGCCAACTATATAAGTGAGGGTAATATAGTTTGAAGAAAATAGTGGGAGATACCAATTTAAAACAAGACCTAATTTATTTTGGTAATTAATAAAAGAATGTATGTTAAAATGTTGTTAATTACAAATTCATTTACGTAATTTTACAATGTCTAAAATTACTATCATCATGAAGCATATTAGATGCTAAATTAATTAAACCGCCAATTAAACGGATTGGTTAAGGAATTTGAGAATAGTTCTCATAGTCGAAAAGCTATCTTATGTCCTTAATACGCCTATCCTCGCAATGGTTGCGCATAATGCCTCCGAGGAAGAGATTGCTACTTTTAGAAAGTGGCAAGATGATGCACAGTTAGCTCAATGCATCATGCTCGCATCCACGAGTAACGAGCTTCAAATCACAAGATGAAACTATGGATGCTCCTACTATATTCCCCGCACATCAAGTAGTTGATGGTGAAGAAAGTAGGACCGATAGATATCGAGATATCTAAGGAGCTCTTTCGATCTAGAATGACCAATGGCACTATAAAGATGATAAAAAGTCCTTAACATTATCAATTTGATTGATCAATTAGGACAACGAGTTTTGTCATGGATGGAGAGTTGAGCCAAGATTTGATCTTGCACTCACTCCCGGACTCCTTTCACAATTGTTGTGAATTTTTCATATAAATAAGCTAGATATCAGCTTCGCTGATTTGCTTAACATATTGAAAAATGTTGAGAGTCACTTTCCAACCAAGAAAGACCAAGTCTTACTGGTAGGGGCCAAAGGATCTTCTGAAAAGAAGAACGATTCAAAGAAGGTATATAGAAAGGCATAAACAAAGGATAATAAGAACAAAACCGATACGGATAAAGAAAGGAGTTTGCTTCCACCGCAATAAGCCCGACACCGGAAAGAAATCATGCGAAAGCATCTTGCAGAGGCTAACCAAAGAAGCTTAGTGAAGTTTTGCTACATAATACGCTTTTTGTTCATGATTGAAATAAATTTTTCTTTAAGTCAAGGTTCTACTTGGGTATTGGATACCGACTTTGGTTATCATAAATATAGATTTATGAAGGACCAAGCGAAGTAAAGCTAAACAAATATAAGTAATCCTATATGTGAAAAATGAAGCAAAGGTTGTCACATTAGCTATAGAAACTTATAGTTTAGCAGACCGCTTACTGGCAAATCTATTTAGTCAATAAGTTGTTATTGTATTCCAATTCTTGTTAAAAATATTATTTCCATTTTATTGTTGGACAATGAAAACTTTGGTATTATAATTAAGAACAATTGTTGTTCTATTTATAATAATAATGTTTTGTACAGAACTGGAATATTACTTAATAAATTTTGTATACTTGACTTACATGAAAATAATTTTGCAAATTGAACAAACTAGTATAAGAAAAGGAGATGATCATTCAAAGAGTCAATGTGTGTATTTGTTTGAATACAAGTGTGAATTATTTGAAAGGTTCAAAGAATTCAGAAGTGAAACAAATTTGCAAAGTATTAAGAATTCTTTGATCGGATCAAGGAATAAATACTTGTGCAATAAGTTTCTAGATCATCTCAAATGGTTTTCTCATAATGGACACATCCTGATACGCAATAATTGATTGATGTATCTGAATGAAAAATCGTACCTTGTTGGACATGGTGCGGTCCATAATGATTTTACTGACATTCCAGTATCCTTCTAGGGTCATGTCCTAGAAATGGCTGCATATCTACGAAAAAGGTAACCTCAAAATCCGGCCCCAAGACTCCATAAAAGTTATGGATGTGGAGGATTCCTAATCTTAAGTATGTTAAGATAAGGGGTGTCCAACTTATGTGAAAAGGTTTCGAAGGATAAGCTTGGGACAAGATTTGACAAGTGTCGTTTTGTGGGACATCCTAAAGTAAGTTTAGGGTATATGTTCTATAATCCTACTTAGCAAAAGGTGTTTGTTGCGAAAACACGCCTTCTAAGATAAAGGTGTTTATCATTGAAAGGGGGCTAGTGGGAGGATAATAGATCTTGAAAAGTTCAAGAACCACAAAATACTATAAGTCAAATAAGAGGAACCCGTAGATGTAGACTATTGTACCACAAATCAATCGTAAATCGGAATAGTACCAAGATACCTAGAGGTATGGATTCATCATAGATGATGATGATGAGGTGCGTATCGTCATGAAGATGATCCGATTACATACGATGAGGTAAGAGTTATAGACACTCTCAAAATGGAACATTCATTTTGATGAAATAATCAAAAGAGTTTGATTTTATCAAAAACAAGAATAAACCTAGTGTGTGTACAAAAGGGTCGATGGGAGCGTCGTGAAATTTCTAGTATTATATGTTGATATACTACGGATGAGGAATTACATACCAATGCTACAATCAAGAAAAGATAAAGTTGTTCAAACATTCCTCCATGAATGATTTGGAAGAGTATCTTAATTGGGGATAAAAATCTATATAGATAGATTTAAAAGGATGCTCGACTTAACCCAAGAAACGATATTTCATTTGATGCTAAAGTCGCTTAGCATGGCAAACTCCAAGAGATGTCTCATGTCGATGAGCTATGGAGTGTATCTCTTAATAGTCCCCATAGACTCCAAAGAAGAGAGATCGCATGAGTGACAATCATGTATGCAATGAAATGTACGAGACCCGATGTTGATCGGTCATATTCGAGAAGATCACTGTGAAGACGGTGAAAAACATCTTAAAGTTCTTAACCCAAGACTAAGAATGTGAGCATATATGGTGGGTCCGAATTAAAACTAGAGGGCTTTATAGACTCAAGTTTTTCGAGATGCACTAAGACGACCGAAAAAATTCACTTTAAGGTAAAGTGTTACCTTGAATAAAGGTGCAGTTGAATTGAAAGGTTCCAAACAAAGAAAGAGTTCTTTGGTTTAGTGATAAAGACAAAGTATATAGCTATAAATGAAGTCGCAAGTTGATTGTTTGGATTAAAAGTTCATTACGTAACTAGGAATGGTTCCTAAGTCTCATCTTGGATCTAAACATGTGTCAGGCACTTTCATTTGATTATTAGAATCATTGAAAGATGGGAAATCACTATAGAGATAGTGGACTCTCATGAACAAACATTACATATCCATTAACTAAAGCTTATCCAACAAAGCAGGATAATCGCCACTTAGAGAAGAAGAGTATGAGATACCATGGCGATTGGCTTTAGTGCAAGTGGGAGATTGAAAGTAGTATGCACACAAGCCAATCATGTTTGATGATAAAGCATATACTTTGTAACAATCTTATTCATTTATTAATAAAAAGTATTAATTTATTAAAGGCTTTTAATTATCTACATGATGTCGCTTTTATAATATGTGATAAACCCATAGTTTTAAGCAATGCTTTTAGAATAATGATGATGATCATTCTAATGAGATCTAAATTCTTAGAAAGCTTAAAACTAAAATAGTTCCCAATCGTTGATTACTAAATTGGGGATTAGTAAATCCGGATAGATTGGTACATACGTTGCTTGCTCATTGGATGAGGATGATTGATCTCATTATCATTTGTGTGGAGACACTAAAGTAAGTAAGTATGTAGGTGCTTATTAGAGAATAAGTTCAATTGAACGTGGCTCGCTAAGGAATACCTAATGGAGTTTTATTTGCCCATCAATAGGAATTCTCAGTAGTGATAGTAGACAAGTAATCCTTGGACTTGAGATCATCATAGTATCTCGTGTATGATGAGTTATACTTTGACTTATTCCTTAAGACCCTTAGGGTATATCAAAGGGTATGCTTGGGTATAATAAGTTGTACATGGAGATAATGTATGATCAATAAAGAATCTACCACTTCTATAAAAGAAGAGAAATGTCCTATGTGATTCGATAAATGACAATCCAAAGAGTCCTCGGGTTAAGGCGTAATGAAATTAGAAAGGAGTTTCTAATTTGCATTATTTGGAGTTGTGCATTTAAGAGTCGAAATACATATAATTAAATAAAATAAGACTTGACAAAGAATTCCATGCCTTATATTTAATTGGGACATCAGTATGGTGGAAGGATTGAATTGTACTGAGAACTATTTACTCAAAGGTTCTTTTTATGATTAATGTTGAAATCTATATTATCCGGAAAGTCGTTGATCGCTAGGAGGCTTATCCCTATCAGAGAATAAATATTATTTATTTAAATAAATTAATTATTTAATTTATTTATTTAAATAAGATTAGAATTGTTCTAATTGATTTATTCACAACCGGTTTAATATGGAGAACCTAAAGGGTCACACCATAAAAGGAAGAATAATTATTTAAGAAGTTAATGGCATAATCGTAATAATATAGTTATATATTTAATTTAATCTATGGTGATAGAATAAATTAAATAGCTTAATATTTATTATTTAATATTTTAGAAATATTAAATATAAATTAATAAGAGGAGTCTTATTAATATTATTACAATTATTATTATTATTATTTTAATTTCTAAAAGAGTTTAGGAATTAATTTAATATAAGTACTCTCATTTATTCCTAATTGGATTAGGAAGGAAAATTAGTTAAAGGAGTTTAATTAATTATCCCTAATAATATTAGGGAGCTTAATTAAATAAAAGAATTAATTAATTAAAACCCAATTCCTTAATTGTTAAGGTGGGTTGCCCACATCTATAAATAAGAGGAGTCTTATTATGGGTGTGTATGGGTTGTTGATTTTTCAACATACGTAATAATTCCAATTGTTGGGAGAGTACACCCTTTCTATAGAGATAGAAAAACTAGGGTTTAGCAAAACACCCATCTTCTTGAATTTTATCCTTCCTTGGTGGATCACCTCTAGAGGCCAAACATTTGGGTGGCTAACGTTGATCAAAGGAAGGAACCAAACCCGGTGGATTCAAGATTGAACGCGAAAGGATTTGGAGGTGAACTTGTACCTGAGGAAGCTCGATCTTCAAGGGTATGATTTATTCTTTATCTTTTCGTTTAATTAATAATTGCGCATAAAGGATGATCCGGGTATATGGTTTGTAAAATTTTTAAACTCTGATTTTACACGCTTCCGCACTAATTTTTGCAATTTTGATTGCATTATGAATATTACAAACCTAACACGTACCTCGTCTTCTCTAATTTTTCTTAATGTAAATTCTATCTCCCTCCTATGTACTTCTCCTTGACTGCTGATCAAGGTTTCTATTTATTTTAAATAGTTTTGTAATAGGAATATTTAGAATTAATTTTGAAGAATTAGAGATCAAGGGACAAGAAGCGCTTGAAGACCCGTTTGTAATAGAGCCCGGGTTTAAATGTAATAGTTATATTTAAATATTATTTCTTGCACCCTAGGGTTTGACCTTTTGGTTCACTTGGTGGCTCTAGTGAACCAAACTAGAATAAAAGTCCATAATCAATCCGGGTAGAATATAGTATTCTATATGTGCATGCTTATACTATATATATTATATATTATGCAAACATGCTTCGCATGTTCATTAATATGACGCGTATTTTTATATATATATATGTGCATGCGCTAAAACAAGATGAGACAAATTAATAACAAACCCCTCATAATTTTTATATTAAGTCCTAAGCGCTCAAAGATATTTGAAATATCGAACGTCGCTTTCTAGCATGATAAAATTAATAGAGTATTAAATATTTAATATGAGTTTGTTGTGTCACCACAAGGCAAGTATTAAGTATTTAAGATGTTAATTTATCACATTTGATGCTTATAAAGAAAATTGAACAATATTGTTTTGTTGTGTCACCACAAGGATGATATTTTTCTTTTTGAATATATGGAGTGCTAGGTTGGACTTAACTTGATAATTTTGATTCGGATGTGCCACCACTTGATCAAAATAATCTAAGAGGCAAAATACAAGGAGTTGCATAGTTGATGTAATTGACAAGAGTTGTCTACCTATTTATTTATATATAGTTTGTTGTGTCACCACAAGGCTATATACATTTGAAATGGGATCCTTATTCTCACTAAAGCAAATCTTTAATTAGATTTTGCGAACTATATAAGTGAGGTAATATAGTTTGAAGAAAATAGTGGGAGATACCAATTTAAAACAAGACCTAAATTATTTTGGTAATTAATAAAAGAATGTATGTTAAAATGTTGTTAATTACAAATTCATTTACAGAATTTTACAATGTCTAAATTACTATCACTACAAAGCATATTAGATGCTAAGTTAATCAGACCGAATTAAACGGATTGGTTAAGGAATTTGAGAATAGTTCTCATAGCTGAAAAGTTATCTTATGTCCTTAATACGCCTGTCCCCTCGCAATGGTTGCGCATAATGCCTCCGAGGAAGACATTGCTACTTTTAGAAAGTGGCAAGATGATGCACAAATTGGCTCAATGCATCATGCTCGCATCTACGAGTAACGAGCTTCAAATGACAAAGATAAAACTATGGATGCTTCTACTATATTCCCCGCACATCAAGTAGTTGATGGTGAGAAATGTAGGACCGATAGATATCGATATCTAAGGAGCTCTTCCGATCTAGAATGGCCAATGGCACTATAAAGATGCATAAAAAGTTCTTAACATAATCAATTTGATTGATCAATTAGACAACCGGTTTTGTCATGGATGAGAGAGTTGAGCCAAGATTTGATCTTGCACTCACCCCGGACTCCTTTCACAATTGTTGTGAATTTTTCATATGAACAAGCTAGATATCGCCTTTGATTTGCTTTGCTTAACATGTTGAAAAATGTTGAGAGTCACTTTCCAACCAAGAAAGATCAAGTCTTACCGGTAGGGGCCAAAGGATCTTCCTAAAAGAAGAACGATTCAAAGAAGGTAAATGTAAAGGCGTAAACAAAGGATAATAAGAACAAAACTCGATTCGGATAAAGAAAGGAGTTTGCTTCCACTGCAATAAGCCTGGACACTGGAAAGAAACTACGAGAAGCATCTTGCAGAGGCTAACCAAAGAAGCTTAGTGAAGTTTCGGTTACAATACAGTTTTTTGTTCATGATTGAAATAAATTTTTCTTTAAGTCAAGGTTCTACTTGGGTATTGGATACCGACTTTGGTTATCATAAATATAGATTTATAAAGGGACCAAACAGAAGTAGAAAGCTAAACAAATATAAGTAATCCTATGTGTGGGAAATGAAGCAAAGGTTGCTACATTAGCCATAGAAACTTATAGTTTAGCAATGCTTACGGGCAAATCTATTAAGTCAATAAGTTGTTATTGTATTCCAGCTTGTTAGAAATATTATTTCTATTTTATTGTTAGACAATAAAAATTTTGGTATTATAATTAAGAACAATTGTTGCTCTATTTATAATAATAATGTTTTGTATAGAATCGAATATTACTTAATGGATTTTGTATACTGATTTACATGAAAATAATTTTGCATATTGAACAAATTAGTATAAGAAAAGGAGATGATCATTCAAAGAGTTGAATGTGTGTATATGTTAAAATACAAGTGTGAATTATTTGAAAGGTTCAAAGAATTCAGAAGTGAAACAAATTGACAAAGTATTAAAATTCTTTGATTAGATCAAGGAATAAATACTTGTGCAATAAGTTTCTAGATCATCTCAAATGGTTTTCTCATAATGGACGCCTCTCGATACATAATAATTGATTGATGTATCTGAAAGGAAAAATCATACCTTGTTGAACATGGTACGGTCCATAATGATTTTACCGACATTCCAAAGATCCTTCTCAGGTTATGTCTTAGAAATGGTCGACATATCTACGAAAATGGTAACCTCAAAATCCTACCCCAAGACTCCATAAAAGTTATGGATGTGGAGGATTCCTAATCTTAAGTATGTTAAGATAAGGGGTTGTCCAACTTATGTGAAAAGGTTTCAAAGGATAAGCTTGGGACAAGATTTGACAAGTGTCGATTTGTGGGACATCTTAAAGTAAGTTTAGGGTATATGTTCTATAATCCTACTTAGCGAAAGGTGTTTGTTGTGAAACACGCTTCCTTCTAAGATAAAAGTGTTTATCATTAAAAGGGGCTAGTGGGAGGATGATAGATCTTGAAGAGTTCAAGAATCACAAAATACTATAAGTCAAATAAGAGGAACCTGTAGATAGACCTATTATACCACAACCGAATCGTAAATCTAGAATAGTACTGAAGATACCTAGGAGGTATGGATTCATCATGGATGATGATGATGAGGTACGCATCATAAAAGATGATGATCCAGAGTTACATATATGATGAGTAAGAGTTCTAGTGTGTACAAAAAGGGACGATGGGGAGCGCCAGTGAAATTTCTAGTATTATATGTTGATATACTACTTGATGAGGAATTACATACCAATGCTACAATCAAGAAAGATAAAGTTGTCTCAAACAATCCTCCATGAATGATTTGGAAGAGTGTCTTAATTAGGGATATAAATCTATATAGATAGATTTAAAAGGATGCTCAACTTAACCCAAAGAACGATATTCATTTGATGCTAAAGTCGCTTAGCATGGCAAACTCAAGAGATGTCTCATGTTGATGAGCTTTGGAGTGTATCTCTTTATAGTCCCCAAAGACTCCAAAAGAGAGATCACATGAAGAAACTATCATGTATGCAATGAAATATACGAGACTGATGTTGATCAATCATATTATGGAGAAGTTCACTATGAGTCGTTGAAAACATCTTAAAGTGCTTAACCCAAGACTAAGGATGTGAGCATACATGGTGGGTCCGAATTAAAACTAGAGGGCTTTACGCACTCAAGTTTTTCGTAATGCACAAGACGATCGAAAATCCACTTTAAGGTAAAGTGTTACCTTGAATAGTGGTGCGTTGAATTGAAAGGTTCCAAACAAAGAAAAAGTTGTTGGGTTTAGTGATAAAGACAAAGTATATAGCTATAAATGAAGCCGCAAGTTGATTGTTTGGATTAAAAGTTCATTACGTAATCCAGAATAGTTCCCAAGTCTCATCTTGATCTAAACATGTGTTGTGGCACTTTCATTTGATTATTAGAATCATTGAAAGATGGGAAATCACTATAGAGATAGTGGACTCTCAAGAACAACATTACATATCCATTAACTAAAGCTTATCCAACAAAGCAGGATAATCGCCACTTAGAGAAGAAGAGTATAAGATACCATGACGATTGGCTTTAGTGCAAGTGGGAGATTGAAAGTAGTATGCACACAAGCCAATCATGTTTGATGATAAAGCATATACTTTATAACAATCTTATTCATTTATTAATAAAAAGTATTAATTTATTAAAGGCTTTTAATTATCTACATGATGTCGCTTTTATAATATGTGATAAACCCATAGTTTTAAGCAATGCTTTTAGAATAATGATGATGATCATTCTAATGAGATCTAAATTCTTAGAAAGCTTAAAACTAAAATAGTTCCCAATCATTGATTACTAAATTGGGGATTAGTGAATCCGGATAGATTGGTACATACGCTGCTTGCTTCATTGGATGAGGATGATTGATCTCACGATCATTTGTGTGGAGACACTAAAGCAAGTATGTAGGTGCTTATTAGAGAATAAGTTCAATCGAACGTGGCTCGCTAAGAATACCTAATGGAGTTTTATTTGCTGTCAATAGGAATTCTCAGAGTGATAGTAGTACAAGTAATCCTTGGACTTGAGATCATCATAGTATCTCGTAGTGTATGATGAGTTATACTTTGACTTATTCCTTAAGACCCTTAGGGTATATCAAAGGGTATGCTTGGGTATAATAAGTTGTATACGTAAGATAATGTATGATCAATAAAGAATCTACCACTTCTAATAAAAGAAGAGAAATGTCCTATGTGATTCGATAAATGACAACCCAAAGAGTCCTCGGTTAAGGCGTAATGAAATTAGAAAGGAGTTTCTAATTTACATTATTTGAGTCAGGCATTTAAGGATCGAAATACATATAATTAAATAAAATAAGACTTGACAAGAATTCCACGTCTTATATTTTAATCGGGACATCAGATGGTGGAAGGATTGAATTGTATTTGTGAAACTATTTACTCAAAGGTTCTTTTATGATTAATGTTGAAATCTATATTATCTCGAAAAGTCGCTGATCGCTAGGGAGGCTTATCCCTATCAGAGAATAAATATTATTTATTTAAATAAATTAATTATTTAATTTATTTATTTAAATAAGATTAGAATTGTTCTAATTGATTTATTCACAACCTGGTTTAATATGGAGAACCTAAAGGGTCACACCATAAAAGGAAGAATAATTATTTAAGAAGTTAATGGCATAATCGTAATAATATAAAGTTATGTATATTTAATTTAATCTATGGTGATAGAATAAATTAAATAGCTTAATATTTATTATTTAATATTTTAGAAATATTAAATATAAATTAATAAGAGGAGTCTTATTAATATTATTACAATTATTATTATTTTAATTTCTAAAAGAGTTTAGGAATTAATTTAATATAAGTACTCTCATTTATTCCTAATAAGATTAGGAGGTTAAATTAATTAAAAGAGTTTAATTAATTATCCCTAATAAGATTAGGGAGCTTAATTAATTAAAAGAATTTAATTAATTAAATAAAACCCAATTCCTTAATTGTTAAGGTGGGTTGCCCACATCTATTAATAATAGGAGTCTTATTATGGGTGTGGGGGTTGTTAACTTTAACAACTACGTAATAATTCCAAGTTGTTGGGAGTATGCCTTTTCTATAGAGATAGAAAACTAGGGTTAGCCATAACACCCATCTTCTTGAATTTTATTCTTCCTCGTGGATCACCCTCAGAGGCCAAACATTTGGGTGACTAACGCCGATCAAAGGAAGGAACCAAACCCTATGGATTCAAGATTGAACGCGAAAGGATTTGGAGGTGAACTTGTACCTGAGGAAGCTCGATCTTCAAGGGTATGATTTTATTCTTTATCTTTTCGTTTAATTAATAATTATGCATAAAGGATGATCCGGGTATATGGTTTGTAAATTTTTTTAAACTTTGATTTATCACGCTTCCGCTTTATTTATGCAATTTGATTGCGCACATGAATATTACAAACCTAACATATACGAACAAAGCCGAGAGATTTATGTGAAGATGCTGAAGTAGATTCTGATAGTGACGAATTACCCAATACCAATGAAGAATTCATCACTCCAGTTGCAGAAGTTGCTATTGAAAACATAAATTGGGTTAGGAATGACGTTGATGCTGAATTAGTTGAAAATGGACGAAAAAGACCCTGAAAGTAAGGCGAAAACTAGGATCTCAAATTGATACATCTCGCTTCAAAAGACGAATGATTGAACATATTATTGATAAAATGAAGATGAGAATGGAGACGAAGACGAAGACGAAGACGAATGAAGGAGAAGATGAGGGTCCCAAGATGAAGAGGAGGGTGATAGTGAGGAAAATGAAGATGACGAAGAATGAAGAGGATAAACATCACAATTGATAGATCTGCTTTTTACACTTTGTCTATTTTCTCCAAAAGAGAAACCGCTACACTTTGATATAGATCCGTTTTTGATATTATATCTTGGTGCTCCTTGTACTATTAGCAAATATCTAGACTATTAGCAAATATCTAGCAAATATCAAAAGATGTAGTATAACTTTTACTTTGTTTTCTACATCATCTTATTAATTAGTGTTTTAAACACACTTCTTTGTCAACATTTCAATGTAAGTAGATTTGAAGATCAAATTGGACTAAACTGGAAATTAAATGGACTACCCGCCGCCTCCCCGCCCCACCTCGGTGTCTACAAATTTCAGATTAGCTAGCCAACTTATTTTCAGATGTATTTCATTTGGATGTATTTGTTAATTTTGGGGACTTAGTTTCAGATTTAACTAATAACTGTGAAAGCTCTACTGTTCATTAGATTTAACTAATAACTTTTCTTACGAGTGTCACATTCATATTTTTGTTTCTCAGGTTGCTTTAATGGCTTCTAATAGAACGTCTAGATCTCGTGTTAAACTGCTCCAATGGCCCTAAATTAATGATAATGAGATCCATGCCGATGAACCACATGTAGAGGAGGAAAGTATTCATGAGAATGTTGAAGGTACCATGCATATATCTACACTTATACTTGCATTGTCATGAGAATTAACTTGGTTACGAGCTTGTTCATAAACACTAGCACCTAAAATCCGATAGGACTGCACATATAGTCACATTCATTTTCTTAAAATACAGCATTGATGTTATCAAGTGAAGATAAAATAAACAAAGAAGAACTCCCGAGATTTGATTACCATGTTTATGGTGTACAAGAACCAAAGATTTAGGTAAGGAGGACTACTTCATCGTAGTGAAAATGCGTGGAAGTCCGAAGACTCAAGGCAAGAGTTGAAGTTGAGAGTAAGTTTGATGCCTTTAATTGACCAAGGATATGACTTTAGAAAGGGACATGATTTACGAATAACGTAGCTCAAATGGTATAGATCTCAGATTCGCAACTTAAGATGACTACTTTAGCTTGTATAAATTTTGAATGATTCTATACCGAAAGACCCAAAACCAATGTTTGAATCAAATGGCAACCCAAGGACGATCACAAAATGGTCCATTTTCAAAGAAGTGTGTCACTATCAAATTACTATTGATTTGTAAAATATAAGATAATGCAAAACATGAACTAGCTAAACTAAAGAAAAACATTACACGGCTGATGTGTGTTGTGAAATTACACGGCTTGTTTACACAAAAGCAAGCATAGAGATAAAGATGTTTCACCCCAAAAAATTTCAAATCACTACTACTTGAATCATCAATAACAGTTGTTGGATTTATGTAATCATGTTATATTTTAGTTTTGTTTAGTTCATATATCTTGATTCTTTCTCTCTTTTAGGTTCTCGACCTAAGAGGAAGCGTGGACCAACGATGGGAGCAAAATTATGGTCAAATATCGATGCACCCAAGAAAGTAATTTATGATGCAAATGGTCAACCTGTTGGGGAGAGGCCAATAAGTTAACCACTTTTCTCGGGTGTCTTGCTCATGAATGGAGAATTTTTTCCAATAAGTACTCCAACATGGTCCAATATGATGAGGCTAATACGACAAGGGCTTGGGATGAAATTCAGGGTTATTAATCATACCATTTTATAGAATTTGACATTAAGCACATTGAAACAAACTAATATATGTGTAAATTTGTTTGTTGTAGAAACGATTTACCACGATCACCCCAATGCTAAGAGAAAACCGATGACTATCATGAACAATAGGTGGAGAGATCGGAAGTCTAACTTAAAGAGTAATAATTTTGTGCTGGTGACCGTGCAAATCGATAATGAATACTATCAACAATGATCGAGTAAATCCTAATCAATGGGTCATATTGGTTGATTATTGGCTAACGATGATGCACGATTGTGTTTATTCTAATTTATGTATTATCAATTCTTACTTATTGTTATATATTATTATTAATTTATAAATACATACAATGCAGATATATAGCAACAAAAATTGTGAAAATCAAAAAAATTGTTGGTAGGTCATACATTGGGCACTAAATCAATTCCAAAAAGAAGCATGAATTGGTAATATTTGATGTTATTTCAATATTTTTATCGTTAATCATGTATTGTACTTTTTATAAATAGAGTATTATTATTAATTATGAACTATTTTTTGTTTTATTTGTAGTACCAAATAAATAAAAAGAGATTGGTCGAAAGAGATATGTATATACAAATCCACACACTCAAGTGATAACTCAATTTTACCGGAGCATCCTCGAATGTGGTACGATTTATCAATCCTCAAACAATGGGTTTTTTTAACTCTTTATCCCTCAGATGTGTGTGTGTGAGTTTGTTTTAGAGCATTCATTTACATGAATTTAAACCTCGCCTTTTCAGATTCTAAATACTCGTGATCCCTACAAGAATATATCGTGGAAACAATATCATATGTACCTCAACAAATATAGTGTTACTTCTCTTCAGTTTGTATTAGTGTAATTATTTTAATTTTCGTTATATGTTTGTTGTTTGCATATACGGGGTATGCAACCAATGAGGAAGAGCAAAGGAAATGTGGCAATGATGAAAATCAATCTCTCACTCTTTAAAATTCAATACTCATTGTTGTAGTGTAATTATTTTAATTTTCAATACTCAGGAAGCTAAATACAAGATGGTATCTCAAGAACAATGTCTAAATAGGTAACCAATATAGAAAGAAGGAACATTTAAGTAAGTGGAATAGAATAACATAACAGAATTACTACTATTATTTGCTACTCTTCTTTAAGTCCCACCAGGCTTGATAAGTTAGAAAAGCAAGCTCTCAAGATTCTGAAAACTATGTTAAATTAGAGAAGCTAGCTCTCTAGATCCTGTTCATGTTGTGAAACTAAAAACTCAGCCCAAGTTCCTCACCAATGTTAGTGAAGTATTGGTAATGCAACCCAAATGATTACTATGAAGACTTCCAGAACTTAATTGACAACTATGAATTATGATCACAATTAGTAGGACAAATATTGAATTGCTTGATTCTAAAATCTTCTAGTGTCCCAAAACTAAATCAAATGAACAATGAACCAAAGCAATGAACATCTATATCTACCTATCGGCGATTAGTAACAAAAACTAGTGCAACTTTATCTTTGGTCTAGAGGTTCTCTTAAAATGCTTTAAAACAAACCAAAAGAAAAGGACACTCAAAGACAACTCCTCAAAGCAGATCCTTTGCCCCATTTGGGAGTACACTACTAAAAAAAAAAGGAACCATTCCTCTCCCAAAGAATCATGGATTAAGATGACCACTAATTTTTTTTTTTTATTATAGTTTAATAATAAGTAGCTAATCTCATTCAAGTTATACTATAGTACCTTCAGTACTATATGGAGTACTCTTAGAATACCATCTCGCCCAAAAGAGATAATTCACAAAGTTGATGAAGCTCAACTCCTGCTAAAGAACCAAAGAAAAGAGATCCAACCTATCTTTATTCGGATCATTCTCACCCATCCAACCGCATGTTCAAGAACTAGAAGTGAACTTATTCACCAAAGAAATAAGCACCGAACTTAGATAAAAGCCAAATGAGTATGAACAATAGGTCATGGTCATTAAAAAAGATTCCATCCCTTTTATGTTTTGTTTGTAAAAGAACTCAATCAACCCTATAGTCGTGAACATTTCGATAATCCCAAAATCAAATCTTTGGGGTGTAATCCAAAAGATGGATAATATTTCATTATGTTTTACAAATTGAAACCCTTCTTTTTCTGCTCCATTATAGCAAATGCTACCATTGAAAAAGTTGCCACAAAAAAGACCTAACCCTATGCGGCTTTAAAGGGGTGATACCGGATTCGTGGCTGTGATTTTTCCGCAAAAGGGACAAAGAAAGTGTCGTAAAGAGGACTAAAACTATAAGGATTAGGTAAGGGATGGCTTGAAGCGAAGCGGGGGGAATGTGGATGGATTTGGTGAGTTTAGTGTTCATGGAACTTCCTTGTTGAACTGAGAATGTTTGGAGTTGAGCTAAAGTGGTGTTGAAAACAATGGTGCATGTGAAAATCGGAACAACTGTGATTAGGGTTTTTACTTGTTCAACTTGGTTTATGGTGCATAGTTTCCATGGACTTTCATTAGTATTCATGTTGTTTCCTCCTTCCATTTTGATACAAGCTTTGTCTAGAAACCTGAAATTTATTACAATCATCATCTTCGAGAATAAGAATATTGCGCATGAGGATATCTAGAGCATGCATACTAAAAATAAATGTTTGATTATAAATATAGGGAATTGATATTTTCACAAATAAAAATGATAGTCCACAAGGTTTCTCTGGAATAATAGATGAGTCCCATAATCATGTGAGAGAGATCTTATAAAAATGTCAAATTTTACTTGTGGAAATATCAATTCCCTAAATATAAATTAATTTATTGTCCAAAGTTTTGTGAAAAGCTTGAAATTATATCAAAGAAGACATTATGCTCAATATCACAAATTTTTCATGTTGCAGACAGAAATGACCGAGAATAAAATTCTTCACACATCGATGATATATACGAGCTACACAACACAGATAAAGAGAGGGAGACCCTTCTAATTAGGGGAAGAGTCACTTTTCTTATGACATCAACAGATGTTGATTAAACATAGAACAAATTCAGGTTTGTATATATTTTACATTGTCACAAACACCACAACAAACTGCATTATCAAGGTGAGGATGATAGGACATCAAGAGTTTAGGATGTAGATGCACCTCTTGGCCATTTCAAAACCTAGTGCCCTCGTAATAAAATAAAGTTAGGCGTAGTAATACGCAAAACTTGGCAACCTAAAGTTAAAAGGTAACAAATGATTGTGACATGGCAATCATACCTCATTGCAACGTTAAGTTCTTTGGCATCAATGGTACCCGAATAGGTGAGACAAACAAATTTTTTTTATTGAACTACCAATAAATGGATCACATGCATGTAATTAATGGAACATTTGCAATACCGAGAGCCATCAAGATCAAATAATTTCAAATGCTTCTTTGATCTCTTGCCTTTTCTCACCGAAAGTTAACCCACGATGATGCGTCCTCCGGGCTTATCTTTCCTAGATGGCCCTCTGTAAAGGCTCGCTTCGATGAGGTATTTTCAATAATATGATCGTAAAAGAACTGAATATAAGAGAACCAGGCTTGATTCCATATAAACTTGAAAGAAATATCTAATTTATCAATGAATAAGAGCATACAGAGTATAACTTCAAAAAGTAGATACATTTCAAGTTCATGAAAAGTAATACTGCAACTAGCTAACTTTCAGGCTTTGATTTGAAGCTTCAGATGTTAACACGCATCTTCTTGGGGTTATCTGACCAATGAGGAAGAAGCGAAAGGAAATGTGGCAATGATGAAAAATCAATCTCTCACTCTTTAAAATTCAATACTCATTGTTGTAGTGTAATTATTTTAATTTTCAATACTCGTGAAGCTAAATACAAGATGGTATCTCAAGAACAATGTCTAAATAGGTAACCAATATAGAAAGAAGGAACATTTAAGTAAGTGGAATAGAATAACATAAATGTAATTACTACTATTATTTGCTACTTTCTTTTGGTTATGTTGAATTGCCTTGTATATTTAAGTTGCCTTGTATATTTAAGTTGTGTATAATTTGCCTTATATATTTTCACAGAAAAAATTATCGAGTTAAAGAAGACTCAGAATCGACCGGTGAAAGCAGAGTACAGATTGGAATGATATACTTGACAAGTTCTTGGACCAGAGCATACGGTAGACTTCGACAAGGTGGAGTTGGTGCCACACCTACAAACACTGGGGCCTCGTGACACAAATAATGAGGTATAACGTGAGAATCAAGAATCGAAAGTCGAGTTGAAAAAGGTGCGGGGAAAAAGAGAGATGATCTTTAAGGAAAGTGGATGAACTATTATCAATTATGATGTAATTTATGAAGAATTCATCAGCCCAAATGCTCAATCCAACAATCGTGTGTTGCTCTCACTTCACTTATACTTAAATTTTTGGGGCTATCATTATGTTTTTTATGGATTAACAAGTTCACTTGATAATTAATTTGTAGGATCGATACACGTAAGGAGATAATGGTGATATTAAGCGGATTAAATAATCCTATAGAGGACCATGTGACATGTCACGTCTCATTGAAATTTGTTATATGTAACACTTATTTTTGATGAAAATTTGTTAGATGTGATACTAAAAATATGTTAAATGTCATTGTTGGTTATGTCTTCGCTTTGATACATAGTAATGATTTTTTGGATGGTTATGTATATTTAGATGATATTATACATTAATAGACTTTATTTGTTTTATTCTTTTAGTTGTAAATGTTATATTCAGATTGGATGGTTGAATGTGGTTATGTTTCTTAACAGTAAAAATAAATAAAAATTATTGATATAAACAAAGATTTTCTTTAAAATTTGGGAAGATATAGACTACCACGAATCGTCGCAGAGCTCACGTACCAAATCTAAATTATAGCGACGATTGGCCCGAATCGCGAATATCTCATAGCCAAATCTCACCTATACTGACTACCACACACATCATGATAGCTCACGACCAAATCTTATATAATGACGGCCATCGCCATTTCAGATATCCACTTTCTCGACCGGCTTCAGAAACCTTCAAGCCGTTTTGTGGAGTTTTCAATGACGGTATTCGACCGTCGCTATAAGAAAAAGACCCGTCATTATAGGTTTCAAATGACGGCTTCTATAGCGACGGTTTGTTGGCAATCGTCGCTATATCCTATAATGACGGTTTTTTTCTATCTATATGACGATCGTGATCGTCGCTATAAATTTATTTTCTTGTAGTGTAGTCCTCACTATTCTGTTAAATAGTGTGACAATAAATGTAATGAGGACTCTTTTGAGTGTGGATATTGTCTAGATGACAATATTCTTATTAAAACTCTCAGTTTATGTTTTGTCGTATTGTTTACACGACAGCTGTATTATTAAGTTGTATTTGAATTTTGTACCATGTATTTGGTGACTCAAGATGGGTGATGTGTACCTATTTTGGGGGTGACACAGAGTTGGACTTACAAAATAAAGCTTGATTCTTATCACGAACTGAGGACCATAAGAACTCAGAGAAGCTTAGACGACTCTCGCTAATCGATTTCAAAAATCAATCGCGTTTCTATCTTGGGGCAATATCGCGTTTCTAGGGCTTCGTTCCCTTAGTTGCAGCAATCGCGATGGAGAAGGGCTTCGTTTTCTCAGTTGAAGGGCTTCGCGATGGAGAAGGGTTTCGATTTTATGAAGGAACTCAACAATCCCGCTGAGGGCTCTTGAAATCGATTTTAAGCGGTAAGCGCCAGAGCTAAGTCTTCGTGGAGTGAGGAGAGAGATATAAACCCGGCTTTTTTAAAAGAAATGCTCTTTAAGGCCTTATTGCTCTTTAAGATGGATGTCCTTGAACTGGGTCGTATATATATATATATATATATATATATATATATATATATATATATATATATATATATATAGGTTATCCAACTAACATAGATATATTTTGATCATCATGAAATATATTACAAACAATCCCCTATGTACTTCTTTTGGAGAGAAAAAGAAAAAAAAATCAGTATTCATGATATATATGTAGACTGTAGTGATATGTAGACCGTAGTGAAATTGAACGATTCATCTCACATCATGAATGCAACACGTAAACTAGCCTACTCCTTACCTAAAAGAAAAGGTGGCCTACTTACTAATTCATCATCAATACACATGTGTAAACTGGGCCAATATTGGACTACCTCCTTACCTAGAAGGTTAACCTATTAGGTTGAAGTTTAACACATTTACGTATGTACATTCTTGAATTTATCCACATGGAATTAATTCATGTAAAATATTGGAACAATATAGTTGGAATTAAGAGAGAGAAATTGTTAGAAATTAAGGAAAGGCATTCCATATATGCATGCAGTAGGGTAGAGGGTAGAGACATGTCTAATCCAAATTGCTAAATATAGATGTGAAAGGAGAGTGAGCATAGATCAAATGATTTCTCCCAAATCCGTTAATAATCAAATAGCATCGATCAGAAGTAGAGGTACTGTTTGTGTGCGGCAAGATTCGAGGAAACCATAAGAATCTCGTGGTGAAGTATACACCCAAAACCTTAGACATATGGGGCGATCGAGTCTTCCATAACATGCATATTATTACTATATAAATAACCAATGCATCTCTGATGTTCATAGATAATGGATGCATTTTTTAACATTTCGCCATTATTAATATCAAATATTATTTTTTTAAAATAAAAATAAACTTTTTGGAAGTGTATATTTATTTTATGATCGACTAGAGATGCACAGCTGCAGGTCATATATATATATATATATATATATATATATATATTAAACACTAAACAGGCGGAGTATTAATTAGTAAAAGAAGAACAAGTAGTGAGATGATGAGGACGTGTAGGGAAGGGAGAGGTGACCTAGGGAAAGTCGTTTTGCACTAACAAAGAAAGCTGTGGAGATCAAGAGTTGAAATTAGGTTATTTCCATGTTTGGCAATTTTAGAGGAATAGTCCCATCTCACACATAAAGCCAAAATAAATCACCATACCCTACTTTTAATTTCCTCTCCTTAAAATCAAATAATAAATCTACTGTGATGGTGATGGTGACCTCTCCATTTTAGCATCTGTCACTTTCAGCTTTCTCTCTTTAACAGGGCACCCAAAGTAGATATATCATGCCAAACCCTGATCCAAATATATATATAAAAAATTTCTGTATATAATTAATTAAGTTATTATTAATAGTATTTTTAATCATGATTTTTTAGTTAAGTCCGTGGTGAATTAAGATAAATTAAAAAAATATTATTGGACCAGTGATTTAAGACCTTATTTTAATAGTTTTAATTTGATTCGAACTTGAAATTTGACCTAATTTATTTCAAACTCAAAATTTGACCTGAATTGTTTCGTATAGTACTTTGTTAATAATTTGTCCATTCATTCATTCATTCAACATGCTCTCTAAACTTGATCCGGTGTAATTGTCGACTCGACGTACATATGGAGTTGCATTGAATTTTTAATAATGTGAGTGTTGCATAAAAAAAATACAATTCAGTGTTATACAAATATAATTTTTTTAATATATATATATATATATATATATATATATGAATTTGACCGAATAATATTGGTCATACTTGAATAGTATATATGGATCGATCCCTCTAAACTATCACCTTAAATCAGTTACCAAAAACAACCTACCCTTGGGTTATTTGATGTCTATTTTAATTTGTTGAATAAATGGTTAATTTGTCTTAATTTTATTTTTTTGAATAATGAAATCAGATTTATATCCAAAAGCAAATTGGCTAGCTGAAAAGTTGATGGACTGTTAAAAAGTAGTAATTGATTAATGGGAAGAAGAGTTAAAGTAATTGACTGATCAGGCATAACAGTTTTTTACTGTTGCATATGATATATTATTTTTATTCTACTACCTACGTACGTACATGCTGCACCTGCAAGCTAGAAAGTAGAAACAGCAAACAGTTTTCACCATAATTAGTCTTTATATGTTTTGAGCCACGAAATAAAGTTGTGATATATACCATGATAACCATCGATATATTTTTTTGCCATGCACCAACTTAGATAAATGTATTGTTAGTACTTTTTGTTTATTTTGATATTTTGTGCGTCAAGTACATGAATGAAAAGAGTCTAATATATATATTGATCAGCTAGATGCTGTTTTCATTAAGTAGTATTAAAGTGGTGTATATATAAGCGACATTGCAAATCAAATTATCAGCCAATATATATATATATATATATATATATATATATATATATATATATATATATATATATATATATAAAATGAAAAGAGTTTAAGATATTGATCATCCGATGCTGCTTTTTAGGAGATGATTATAAAATTAGACCTATTTTAATGCTAATTAAAAGCTAACTACTTTCTTTCTTTCAGTGCATAATAGTTTTCTACACTAACGTACATTTTTGGAATCATAAATAAAATGCTATATATAATGAAATATATATATGAGATCGATGATATAGTGCTTATGTTCATAATATGAAAATAATCAAATTTTAATTTTAATCATTCTCTATGTATGTCCAATCTTGTATGACTAGTTGATTTGCTATTTAGCATGCCTTCAACAGTTGAACCTCCTTTTATTCGTTTCAAAAGATCCCTAATAATAATTTGTGAATCCCTCTAGTACCATTCTAAAAATTAGGTTAGTTTTTAACCATATTGTGGTGAATAGCAACCAATCAAAAAAAGAAGAGTACTAGCTCCGAAAACATTTATAATAAGTTACAAACAAATAATGGTATGTACATAGATGAGACAAAATATGAGTTTGGTTTAGTTTTGGTTTATATAAAATGGTTATGGATCCAAATTAGAACTAAAATCATATTATTTGTTTTTGATATGGTTTGTATGGTTTCAACCCAAATGGTTATAATTTTAATATAGGTTATTAGGCCGACCCATATTTTACTTTTTGAAATTTATGTTCTTTCTCTCTTTCCATCTTCTTTTAATTAATTATCTCTCTATTTTTCTATTACATTATCTTTCTAAAATAAATTAATAAAACATTGATAATAATATACTAATACTTTTTACGTGAAAATGTAAACAACATAACTAAAACAAAATTATATACATATATTATTTCTAATGCTTTTTGTTACAATGTGAAACGACAACTTAGTCTGTACACGCATTATCAATGTTTTATTTAAGTTGTGAGACTATTGTTATGCAATAAAAATAATTTTATAATAAAGAATTTTCATGTTCATATAAGATAGAATTGTGAAAAAAAAAATTGTAAAAATATTAATTACTCTCTCTGTTATACAAAAATAGTCTCATTTTTAAAAAAGTTTAACATTGATGTGATTAGATTAAATATTAAAAAAAATTAAAAATATCTTATTAGAAGCATTTTCAAAATAATCTACGTTAATAATTTTTATATTAATTAAAATGAAAAAAAAAATATTATTACTTTTATTAGAGTTTTTCAAATTAATTATTAAAATCTAAATTACATTATATATATATATATATATATTAATCCAATAGTAAGTATGTATATATATAGTACTGATGTATAATTTACCAATAGTAGCTATGTATATATGTAGTACTGCTGTACTCAGCTTATGTGAAGAAAAGGGATTCGATTATTATGAAGTTAATTTCATGATAAGTTAGTCAATTGATCAATATAGCGTTGACACGTAAAGGGAAAGATCACATCTTATCTGTATGTTGATACTGTATTAATTAATTGACTAAAATTAACTTCATGCTAACCAAGCTTTCGAATAAAAGGAAAGAAAAAAAAAGAGCACCCCCTCCTCTAGTACTCCCTCTGTGTCTCTCTCTCCAAAATTCACCCACCTCATTCTGCTTTCCTTTATTGCTGATTAATGTGTTAATTAATATAATTTAAAATTAGTTAAACTAGTTTTGACATTCGACTCATATTTTTAATTTAAAATATAGGTCCAAAATCAAACCAACCCATAACATACAAACTAGTTAACCTACTTAATAAAATCAAATAATTTTAATTAATTATGTGATTCTTAATTTAAATTGTCAGGTTTATATGTACATATGTATTATTGAAGTAACAACTTATATATATATATATATATATATATATATATATATATATATGGTTTGTGAGATCGACCAATTAATGCTTAACGTGTATAATTATATAACGTTAGATTAAATTGATGTTATTATAATTGAAAGATTATTTATTAATTATAAAATTTATTTGTACTGATGATCGAAGTGGTGCGTTTAAAAAACAAACAAACAAACGAGTCTCTGCTCCGTAGGGCAACGTGATGCAAACCTGCTGAACACAAATGTAAAACAAGAACTATATATATATATATATATATATACCTGCAGCTAGCTAGCTAACTAGGTTAATTTTGTTTCAATAAAAATGATGTATCAGAAGCATCTAAGTACATATATATATATTTGAGTTAATTTTCTGTCCGTATGTAAATTAATAAAGACTATATATATATATATGTGGCATATCAATTGGCTGTACGTGCAACTCATTTTGTCTGCAAATCAAAAATAAAGCATCAGTATTTCAGTAACCCTAGCTAGATTTGCTTTTTGTACGCTATACTCCAAATTAATAAACACCAGGTAGCCCCATGGCCAGCTAGCTACCTGTTGATTCTTATCTCTCAAACCCTAAACTACTTTACTTAATTTGTCTCTTTGAAACCCTTCAAACTACTCCCTTTATATATAGATCTTCTATGTACATACATATATAGCTAGGGTTTCTCACTTCTTCTTAATTATTCTTAAATTCGTATCCTCCATCCATCAATAATACAACTAACTAGCTACGTCCATGGATTTGGTACAACCATCCGAGCATCTCTGCTACGTCCGGTGTAACTTCTGCAACACTGTTCTTGCGGTATAATTTTAATTTAATTACCTTTGTAACCATGCATCAAACTCTCTCTAGCACTCCCTCCATCGATCGATCTCTCAAATCCCAGCTGCACACACAGTGACATTTAATAATAAGTCGCATGTACTATTGTGTATACTATATATTATCTTATTTATCTCAATCAACAATATTATCAAGTATCAAGATATATTTGAATCATACTTGCTAAAATTAATTAAGAGCAATGCATATACAGAAAAGAGAGGAATTAAGGCCAAGAGTCGACAACATCCATATTTTATAGATATACATCTGATGATCATGAATGCTACCATGGTTTATTTTTTTTCCTCCTAATTTTCATTTCTTAATCTCTTCAGTGATTTCGATCTTTCCTTTAATTAGTATCAATAATATACTGTTTAATTTCCACAAAGTGATCGATAGCACGAGAAGAATTATTCTTTTATACTATGTATGAACTCGTGCATCACAATCGATCTCTAACAGGAATATATATAGGATTAATACTATACTTTTTTATGATTTCTTGACATAAATATTATTTATATGCAAAAGGTTGGGATACCATGCAAAAGGTTGCTGGACACGGTGACAGTGAAATGCGGACATTGCAGCAATCTCTCCTTTCTTAGCACAAGGCCTCCTTTGCAAGGCCAATGTCTCGATCACCCAGCTTCTCTTCAGGTACTGAATTAAATACACGAACATGTATATTTATATATGTGTCAGTGTGTGTGTGTGTGTGCTGAGCTTAGAATGAGGTTTGTCCTTCTAAAATCTCAATATAAATTGCACTATATATGTCTACAGTTTTCTTAATTGGTCATGTCATGTTAAACATCCTTTTCTTGATTATCTCCTCATGATATATCTATACATATATTTATTAAATTAATTCTTTAATTGTTTTATATTTACTATATATTCAAAGTTGAAAAAATATATAGCACTGTTGGTCATTTATGTTCGTATATATGTACTTTTTCTTTCATTAATTTCTTCCGTGTATATGTGCTACTAGCTTGTTTTCTCTGATCTTATATTGATAAATATATAAAAGTTAGTTATGTGACAATTAATATATATGATGAACAAGTAAATGGAGAAGTTTTTGAGTTGTAATGAATGAATATATGGTACTGTCTCTATATATACATATATTGTTGCAGGCTGCTTTCTGCAGTGATTTCAAGAAGGGGCAGTCTTCATCCTCAGCCTCATCCACATCCAGCGAGCCATTGTCTCCAAAAGCACCCTTTGTCGTAAAACGTACCTATATATATATATATCATTACTCCTCAAATTTCATGTTTAGCTATTTATATATATACTCATCATGCTTTAATGTTTTGCAGCACCTGAAAAGAAGCACAGGCTTCCATCTGCCTACAATCGGTTTATGAAGTAATTAAGCACATATTACTTAATGTTTGTTTGTGATATATATAGTTGATACTTTCTCATTGCATTGACACCGTACGTAAAACCTAGTAACATATATATATATATATATATATATATATATCATTGCATTGACACCGTAAGTAAAACCTAGTAACATATATATATATATATATATATATATATATATATATATATCGTGCAAGTATATATGTAAGTTCCAATTAATTGATGAACAAGATATAATGTTAAACTTATTTATATTCTACTATACATGTTTGAAAGGGAGGAGATTCAGCGAATCAAAGCCGCCAATCCAGAGATACCACATAGAGAAGCCTTTAGTGCAGCAGCCAAAAATGTTAGTTCTTTCTGATTTGACTCACTCATATTCTTCATTATCTAGTGTGTGTGTGTGTGTTTGGTTGTTTATGCATGCGCTTGAATTATTACTTAATAAATTGCTTTGTTGAGCTCTATATAGGAGTCTCTCTCTCTCTCTCTCTCTCTCTCTCTCTCTATATATATATATATATATATATATATATTTTAATTCTAACTTGTTGGTAATTAATTAATAGTGGGCAAGGTACATTCCAACTACGCCCCCAGGATCCATTTCTGAGACAAGCCACAATGTAAGTAAAAATAAAAGATCAATAATATATTAACTTTAATAAATTAGGACACGTTTCAAAAATTTATAACTCATTTTCAAAATGATGCTTTGTTTAGGCTTTAGGTTTTGCAGGAATGCGAAGTACCTAATTAATGAAGATGTTTCACTACGTTTATACCGGCGCCAGGCGGGTAGATGAATTAAGAAATTTGCTTCGAGGATCACTTAATTGTCAAAGTCCTTTCTCTATTTACGTACCTTAATTAGAAATCCAGGCTTAATTGGGATGCATGTAGCTAGCTAGCTAGCTCGGAGGGAGTAATTAATCTTATTAATTATGTTGCATTTGCAATTAACAACAACTATGTTCTTAATTATCCTTGTTGTACCAATTAATTAGGTTATGATATTCATGTATCCACAACAGATTCTCTAATAGACTCTCTATCCCCACATTTGAAAAATATATCAATAAATCAATATCTAACAGTTTCCTTATCCTTATATAATTTAATTCTCTATTTTAATCCCTATATATGATTTATTTCACATAATGGTGAATCAAAAGAAAAGAAGCGTTCTATTTATGTAAAATGACATTTCACACCCTATTTATTGCGATTTTATGTTAGTTAAAGGATCTTTATCTCACTTAATTGCTGATTTGGGTATGCATGCCTATCAAATTCACTCATTTCTATTTTGTAAACAAAGAATTTAGAGAAGAAAGAGAACTATAAAAAAAAAAATTAAAAATCAGTCAAATTTTGATTTTGATCATTTTTGTAAAAAATATTACTACTAATTATAAATTTTATTATTTTATAATTAAAATAATGTTATTTTAGTTCTCATAAACACATAATGATCGTTGCACATTTTGATTTCTTGCAAAATTTATTTTTAAATTAAAATAATTGCAATTTTAAATTCAAACAACAATTACTTTTAAATAAAAAAATAGTTACAACGTTCAAAACATGATTTGATGACTGTTGGAACTTTTAAATTTAAAATTTAAATTTTAAATTTCAAAATTTAATATTTAAGGAATCAATATAAGGAACCTGTTGGGTACATAGTGAAAAAATTGAATCCATATCCTACAGAATGACCTAATAGCACTACAGAGTAGGGATAAGGATAAGGAAACTGTTGTGAATGCTCTTAGAGCTGATGGATGTTTAACCAACTTTTACTTTTACTAGTATTACTGTTTTCCGAATCTCTTAACTCCAGTGAATTTTTAAAATATATACGAGAAACAATAATATCGTCGTATCCACAAATTTATTATTTAATTACTTGGTACTACTTCTGTTCTTAAAAAAATTATCGTTTAAGATTTTTGCACATGGATTAAGAAAGTCATTTAATACTACTACCTCCGTTCCTAAAAGATTATCGTTTAAGGTTTTTGCACATGGATTAAGAAAGTATCATTTACCAAGTAAAATTTGTTTGAAATTACATCACTACCCCTTTATGGGAAGTTGAAAACTATTAATACAAGGAAGATAATTTATTGGGACAATGAGAGAAGGTAGGGGTAATATAGTAAAGTAAATTATTTATTCTCATCGAAAGTTGTAAACGATAAATTTTTTGGAACAATTTTTTTTTTCTAAAACGACAATCTTTTAGGAACGGAGGGAGTATAATTTAACAATTAAAATTTATTTGAAATTCCATCACTACCCTTTTATGAAAATTTAAAAACTATTAATACAAGAGAGAATTTCTTGAGACAATGAGAGAAGGTAGGGGTGATATAGAAAAGTAAATAATTTATTCTCTTAGAAAGTTGTAAACAACAAATAAATTAGAACAATATTTTTCTTCTAAAACGATAATCTTTTAGGAACGGAGGGAGTATTAATTCCATACCTTACCAGCTTCAAAACTCAAAAAAATGAAAACATAAAATAAAAAGTCCAGCTGTAAATTTTTTTAATACCTTAATTAGATGAGATCAATCCCAAATCCCATCTAGTTAACAGACATCACGCTTTTGAGAGCAGATCCTCTGTCCCCAAATTCCTTGTCCCCATTGTGTCCCCCCACTTAAATTTTGACATATGTCATTTTATTTAATTTTAGAATTAATTAGTGTTAAGTAAGAGACTAGGTATCAAAATTTAAGTGGAGGGACACAAGGGGACAAGGAATTTGGGGACAGAGGATCTGCTCTCCACGCTTTTCACTCTATTAATTAATGGGTTATTGGGATGTCAAAAATTTTATAAGCCCTTTTTCAAATTTAAAGATCAAAAAATCCAATGGCCTGCATGCAAGTTGGGTCTCTATGTAAGACCCCAACTTATTATTAATGAAATTGAATTTTCTCTATTTATTATTTTGAAATAGTAAGAATTGATTTGATTAATGTGGTTAGTTATGGGTAAAATGCGCAAATATTTCAAATAAGCAAGTGGTTATAAAATATTCGTTGTTGTCGGGGAATATTCGTTTGGTCGTGGAATATTCTTACTATCAGGGAATATTCGTACGACGGTGCGGCCTTGTGTGGGCCCCATAACGGAAAGCGATTGGATGAAGAAAACGACAAGTATAAGTTGTTTATAAATAACGGCGTAGTTTACTGTTAATCATTGTTGGAATATACCCGTATGGGTTAAAACACAAGAAGACACTCAGTATTGCATCAATTATTGATTCTTACATAAGAAGGCACTACTCAATAATTGTTACAAAGAATTACTTGTCAATATTTTATTTTATTGATTCAATAATTGTTGCGTTGATATTTTATATTATTGTTATTTCAATAATTGTCAGTGCACAGTATTTTCCTTTATCAAATCAATAATTCATATTATTTGAATAATATTATTAGATAGTATTATTGACAATGTCTAGAAAGTTCTGTCTAAGGAGAGGTTTGGTCACCTAATTGCGCGCCAGTAAGGAGAAATCCTTATTGGAAAGCCCTCTCTTTTCTAGGAACGGCTTGGTTGTCGATATTGTGATTCTGTAATATTATTTGTGAATAATTAATTAGTGATTTATATGATAAGGAAAATATTCATTTTATGTGGATATAGATGGAGAAAATTTTTAATGTGACAATTGTTGAAAATTGGTATTTTATCTTTTCTGATAAAATAATTCATTTAAATATATTATTATATTTTAATAATATAATAATGGTGATATTTTTACAATGAATGTGGGATATATGAATATATGAGGAGGAAGAGTATTTTTGTTGCAATAAATGTTAAAAACATGTTAAACATGTTTGTGGGCCCATTTCTTGACTGAAATTTAATTATAGCTTGTAAAATCGTCCGTTTGTGGATTTCGGTCAATTTCTGTTTGGAATTTAGAAAAACTTAAAACTACAAAGTTGTAGAGAATTGAATTTCCTATGGAATGGACATAAGATTTGAATTTTCTGATAAAAGGGCTATTTATTATGAATTATTGAAGCTCCGAAGTTTCGAAATAATTGATTTTTTGAAGTTTTAATTGTTTTATTTAAGAAAAACGTTTTTGTTATGATTAGTGGGTTGTTAAATATGTTGAAATCTGAATTCAAAGGTTGGCGTAGAAAAATTATAATAAATATTATTATTTTATTAAATTTTCTGCTTTGGTGTTCTAAGCATTTTCCTATAAATAGGGTGCTTAGGTTAGAATTGAAAATCACACCAGAAATAATTTTTCTCTCTCTTTCTCTCTCTATATTATCGAGCGTATTCTTGTGAGTATTTCGATACTTTGAGTGTTGCTATATGGTGCAAGATCCCATCAGCACTATATCCAGTATTCCAGTCAGAAGTACTGTCTTTTCGAGGTAAGGGGTGTTACTTTTTTAAAATGATATTAGTTATTCTAATATCATTATGCCGGAATATTGGTAAGATTTTTCTTGTGAAATTCTTATCTTTTAGTGTCTCCGGGTTACTTATTCACGATAATCGACAATTATTCACGATATATAAGACTATTCACGAATACGACACTATTCACAGAAAAATTAAATTTTCATTTTTTTGTCCAAGATATCTATTCTGGATACTAGCTTTGATTGTATCCATGTTTTGATCATTCTTAAATTTACTCCACTATGATTATTTATGAAGTATTTTTGAACTCGGATTGTTTAAAGTACGAATCCTTAATATTTGTTTTTTTGTTTTACTGGATTCATTTTCTTTAAAATATTTTTCATCATCCTCAGTCCTAAATGATGATATTACTGAATATCTTTGGCCTATAGTGCAAAGATGGTTGATTTTCTTATGAATATCTTTGGCCCGTAGTGCAAAGATGTACAAAGTGTTGAGATGAAATGACCCGGTAATCGATGAATATCTTTGGCTCAGAAGTGCAAAGATGAATATTTGATTTAAGATGTATATTGATTGATGTTACAGGGATAAAATAATGATGATGGACTTTTAAATTCATAGATTATAGTAGATTTCATTCTCTACGTAACTCTTCTATGAATTATTATTTCCACTGCGAATATTGATCTGAAACTTGTTGTCTATTATATTCTATCAGATTTTTCCCTGTTGAAGACTAACGATAATTTGTTTTATATTATCTTAGTCATAATATTTTTTACTGGGCTAGTTGAGCTCACCCTTTTCCTTTTTGTTCTATTTTTCTTCTCAGGAGGTGAGTACTAGTCGGGGTATGGAATGAGGGTTCTAGAAAGTTGTTTTAGTAGTCCTCACCATTTTTATAAAATAATGTATCAATAATTGTAATGAGGACATATTTGGGTGTGAATATTATCTAGATGACAATATTTGTATTTAAACTCACAGTTTATGTGTTGTCGTATTTTGCACGATAATTATATTAATAAATTTGTAGTTATTTCTGTACCATGTATTTGGCGACTCAGAATGGGTGTTGTATACCTATTTTGGGTGCGTCACACTCTAGTTTTGTACGTTTAGAGAGCAAGCCCATGATCACCTGAGTTATCCGATGATTCTTAGTTAAATGATCGACTCAAGAATGACGATTATCTAGGTTTTTGAGAATGGTTTCGGGTCATTTCGTTCGGATGTTCGGGGTCAGATGGCGTCATGGCTTCGGGAAGGATGTTCAAGATCAGATAGTGTCATGACTTCTGGAACAGTTGGTTGAGGAAGAAGTTGTCAAAAAAGTAGATGAGCATAGAGAACTTGTGACGCCCCCAAAATAGGTATACATCACCCATTCTGAGTTGTCAATACATGGTACATAAACAACTACAACTTTATTATTACAACAAGAAACTCGTGAGTTTGAATACATAAGACCCCAACTTATTATTAATGAAATTTAATTTTCTATTTATTATTTTGAAATAGTAAGGGTTGATTTGATTAATGTGATAGTTAGTTTGATTATTTTACGGGGACCATAATACGCAAATATTTCAAAATAAGCAAGTGGTTATAAAATATTCATCATTGTTTGAAATATTCGTATTTCATTTGATTAATGGTCGTGGAATATTCAGATCGCATTTGTGAATATTCGTCGATTTACAGTTTGAGACATTCGCACGATTTATACAAAGTGTGTGGGCCCCATAACTAAAAGCGATCGATGAAGAAAACGACAAATATAAGTTGTTTAAAAATAACTAACAGAATTGTTACCAAAATACCCGTTAAAATACTCTATGGTTAAAACACAAGAAGATACTCAGATTGCACCAATTATCGATTCTTACGTAAGAAGCGCACTACTCAATAATGGTTACAGAATTATCGCTCAAAGATTTTATTTTATCGATTCAATAATTGTCATATTGATATTTTATATCATCATTGTTTCAATAATTGTCATTACACAAGATTTTTTTTATTATCGGCTAATAATTCATATTATCCTAATAATATTATTAGATAACATTATTGGCAATGTCTAGAAAGTTCTGCTTAAGGAGAGGTTTGGTCACCTAATCATGCTACCAAGAAGGAGAAATTTTATCGAAAGCCCCTTCCCTGAACCCGCCTCGTCATTGTCAATATCAGATTCTCGTAATATTATTTGTGAATAATTAATTATTGATTCATATGATGAGGAAAATATTGATTTTATGTGGATATAGATGGAGAAAATTTTTAATGTGACAATTGTTGAAAATTGAAATTTTATCTTTTTCTCGATAAAATAATTCATTTAAATATATTATTATATTTTAATAATATAATAATGGTGATATTTTTACAACGAATGTGGGATATATGAGTATACGAGGAGGAAGAGTATTTTTGTTGCAATAAATGTTTAAAACATGTTAAACATGCTCATGGACCCCATTTATCGATCGAAATTTGATTATAAATGTAAAATCGCCTGCTTGTGGATTTCTTGGCCAATTTCTGTTTGGAATTTGGAAAACTTTCTTCTCGCAGTTGTAGAGAATTGAATTTCCTATAAAAATTCGCGAGATTCAATTTTCTCGATAAAAGGGCTATTTATTATGAATTATCAAGTTCAAGTTCAAATAATTGATTTTTGGAAGTTTAAAATATTTTAAATTAAGAAAAACGTTTTTTTTGTTTTGGGGCATCTTTAACATGTGTTGATGGCTGAAATCAGATTCTAGGTATGCGAGAGAAAAATTTATATAATATATATATTATTTTATTAAATTTTCTCGCTTTTGTGTTCTAAGCAATTTCCTATAAATAGGTGCTTAGGTTAGAATTGAAAATCACACCGTAAACTCAAGTTTTCTCTCTATATTATCGAGCGATTCTTGTGAGTATTTTGAGTATACTTTGAGTATTGCTATACTATGGCAAGTTCAAGTCATAGACTATATCCTGTTTCCAAATTTGTAAGTACTAATCTTTCTTCGAGGTAAGTGGATATTATTTTTTTCAGAATGATATTATTTCTTCAATATCATTATGTTGAAATATTGATCCAAGTTTTTTTATCAAATTTGGAACTTTTGGTGTTCTGAGTTACTATTCACGATACTACTATTCACGATACTTGCATTATATTCACTTATCACTTTAGACTATTCATCGAAAAATGAAAATTTTTCTTTTCGTCTAAAATATCTATTCTCGATACTAGCTTTGATCAGATCCATGTTTTGATCATTCTCAATTTTACACCACTATGATTATTTTTGAGGTATTTTTGACGTGGATAAAACAAAGTACTAATCCTTAATCCTTAATCCTCACATTTTTTGTTTCACCGATTCGCTTTTTTAAAAATATTTTTCATCATCTTCATTTTAAATGATGATATTATGGAATATCTTTTACCCAGAAAAGCAAAAGATGAATGATTTCTCAAGAATATCTTTGGCCCAGAAGTAAAAGATGAACAGTGTTTAGATTTAACACGACTTAATCGATGAATATCTTCGCCTCAGAAGTAAAAGATGAATATTTGATTCCGTATATATATCGATTGATGTTACAGGATAAAAGATAGACGATGAACTTTTAAATTCATACATGTAAGATAGTAGTTTGCATTCTCTACTTAACTCTTCTAATGAATTATTATTTCACACGCTAATATTGATTTAAAATTTGTTGCCTATCAGATTCTTCTATTAGATTTTTCCCTCGTCAAGACTAACGATAATTTGTCAGATATTATCTTAGTCATAATATTCTTTATCGGGCTAGTTGAGCTCACCCTTTTCCTTTTTTGTTCCATTTTTCTTCTCGTGAGGCGAGAATATAAATGAGTACGTAGCTCTGGGGTATGGAATGAAGGTTCTAGAGAGAGTTGTTTAGTAGTCCTCACCATTTTTGTAAAATAATGTATCAATAAATGTGATGAGGATTTATTTGAGTATAGATATTGTCTAGAAGATAATATTTGTATTCAAACTCACGCTTTTTATCGTTGTAATAATAAAGTTGTAGTTGTTTCGCATCATGTATCGACAACTCGTAATGGGTGATGTATACCTATTTTGGGGGCGCCACAAATTGGTATCGTAGCTTAGGATATGATCTCCAAGAGATCGGGAATAGAATCAGAGGGGAGAGACGAGTAAATCCTTCGCTAAAGGTGTCCTACCTAAGCTTATTTGTTAGTTGGTCAAGATATAGGATATATATGTGATATATTGATTTCTTAATTAACCCTTGTTTTACGACAAGATTTGAGAATGTCGAATCGAGAATATTAACAATGGAAATGAGACCGTGGAGACGCCTCAGACTCACCAACGAGGAGAACGTGCAACAAAGTCGGGCAATGTTCCTCCCGCGAACAACACCACCACCGAGCGCGATGATGAACGAGGGATGTTTAGAAGCTTTTTGCAGCTCATGCAAAATCGCATTTAGGAGACTCGTGTTCAAAATATGTGAGGAAATGATAGCAATTCACGGGTTGTCACAAAATGCAAGCAGCTCAAAGAGTCGGGACCACCGTAATTTAAGGGAAAGCCGATCCGATCACGGCGAAAACACGGGTCAAGCAAATTACCAAGATATTCGATGTCTTGGGATGCACGGAGGAACAGAAGGTTCCATTCGCCACCTTTATGTTCCGTGGCGAGGCGTATCATCGGTGGGAGTCTCAGGAAGCGCACTCCATCCAAATTAAGACTCAAAGATGTCTTCGGGAGACGCTTTCAGAATTATTTAATGACAAATACTTTCCGAAAGTGTTCATTATACGAAGGAAGTGGAGTTCATCGATTAGAACAAAACAACAATGACGGTGTCTCAAAGACGAGGCAAAGTTTGCAGAGTTATCCAGTGTTCAGACCTCATTCGGTGGAGAATGAGGAACGATGACGCGGATGTTTCTTAGAGGTTTTGAAACCCAAGATACGCACAATATCTCATTTCTCATAAATTTTCTCTATTCAGATGTTGTTAATGTGGCTCAATTGTTAGAGCGAGATAACGAGTATGTTCAACCGAGGGACCATAACCAGATCGCACTCGTAGATAGCAACAATGTAATAATGATAACCAAATGAGAAAGAAATGATTTGACAAAAATGGTAACCACTCCGTGGTAATCATGGCCATGAAAAAATAGAAGAAGCGAGTCGAGAGGAGATTTTAAAAGAGGAGATTTAACAACGACTATGTGAAGACGACAAAGGTTTAAGAAGAATCGGTTCTAAGGAGGAGAACGACCACCCATTATATGCTATAAATGCGAAAAGAGGGACATATCACCAAACCGCCCACAACAGCTCAAGGTATGCTATAATTGTGGAAAGGAAGGACATATCGCCGAGATCAGACGCAGAATGCGAAACCTAGTTCAATGGGGATTTGACTCAAAAGATCGTCCCCGTAAAAGTCAAAGTCAACGATTCCGGAAGAGCGCTTTGTTGTGACCGTCAAAATGCGAGAAACCCAAACGAGGTGATCACGGTAAGCTATTTATAAATTTCATCGAAGTTTATACCTTACTTGATACCGGTATACCCATTCATTTATCTCTCCGCATGTGCTCAACGCTTAAACTCGACTTCGAGAAATTAGACTTTGACCTATCTGTGGAAACTCCGCTAGAGAAACTTTCATCACATCCACCGCTTATAAATCTTGTTTGATTCAAGTCAGCACCATCACCTTACCTCGTCAACCTTTATCTCTTTAAAGATACTTGCTTTTTTGATGTGATTTTAGGATTGATCGTTAACTACTCATCATGCCAAAATTGATTGTTTTCGTAAGGTCATTAGTTTTCATATTCCTAACCAACCTCGTTGATTTAATTCAAGCAACTAAACCATTAAAATCAATCACCGCTATATCTAATCATAAAGCTATTCGCTTATCAAAAACTGATGTCAAGCTTTCTTAGCCCATGTTATGGATTTGAATAAAGACACGCCAAATTTGAATAATATTCCCGTTGTTATCGACTTTCCGACGATTTCAAGAACTTCCTGGCCCACCCCCGTAACGTGAAGTCAATTTTTATTGATCTCAACCCGCACAAAGCCCATTTCTAAAACCCCATATCGAATGGCTCCTATCAACTTCAGAGTTAAAGGTCCAACTACAGAATTGTTGGACATCGGCTTCATTCTGGCCCCAAGACATCTCCTCGGGGTGCTCCTGCTTTATTCAGAAGAAGAAGAAAGACGGAGTATGCGACTTTTGATTGACTATCGAAATCGAACCATGTCACCATCAAGAATAGGTATCCTCTACCTCGTATTGATGACTTGTTTGACCAACCGTAAGGGGCACAATTCTTTTCAAAATCGATCTTCGCTCGATATCATCACCAAGATTAGAAATCGAGGATATTCCAAAGACCGCCTTTTAAACTGGTGACGGCATTATGAATTCTTAGTCATGTCTTTCTGACTAACTAATGCTCCCGCGGCTTTCATGGATATGATGAACCGAGTATTCAAGGAATATTTGATCAATTGTTGTTGTTTTTATTGATGACATCCTCATATATTCCAAAAGTCGTGAAGATCATGAGCACCATTTGAAGTCGGTACTCCAAAGGCTTCGTGAAAACAAACTATATGCCAAATTGAAGAAATGCGAGTTCGCTTCGAGGAAGTAGCATTTCTTGGGCACGTGGTGTCAAAACATGGAGTATCCGCTGATCCGGCCAAGATCAAGCAATACAAAGTTGGGAGCAACCAAGTCTGCGATCAAGTACGAGCTTTTGGTCTAAGTCCGTTATTATCGGAGATTCGTGGAAGGGTTTTCTCGAATCGCTACTCCATTAACTCAAATTAACTCCTAAGGATACAAAATTCGCTTGGAGCGAAGAATGCGAGAAGAGTTTCCAAGAGCTTAAGAGGAGACTTATTTCTAAGACTGTTTCTAACAATACCATCCGTTCTGATGGATTTGTTATCTACAAATGATGCTTCGTGCAAAGGGTTAGGATGTGTTCTCATGCAACGTGGAAAGTCATAGCCTATGCCTCATGACAAACTTAAAGAGTATGAGAGGAATTATCCTACTCATGATCTAGAGTCAAGCAGCAATGCTGCTGCTAAAGATATGGAGGCACTATCTATACGGGGAGAAAGTGGAGATATATTCGCACCATAAAAGCCTTTAAATATTTCTTCACTCAAAAAGAACTCAACACGCTAAGCAATGACGCTGGCTCGAGCTATCGAAAGACTACGACCACACTATTCAATACCATCCCGAAAAGTTTAACGTGGTAGCCGACGCATTGAGTAGAAGATCATATGCGGAATGAGTGCGATGATGTCAAGTATACGACAGAGCCAACTTTAATAGAAAAAGTTAAGGTCGCTTTCAAGCCACCGAATCTTGAGCCGATGCGCGTATGAAGAAGAAAGTACAAGAAGGAGCTATTCCTAAGCGAGAATCGATGAAGAAGGAATACTTCGAGTCCACTCTGCACTTTCAGGTCCCTAACGACTGACTGATTTGAAGTACAAGATTATGATGGAGGCACACAATACACCATTTGCAATCCATCCTCGAAGTACTAAATGTATCGTGATCTTCGACATACATTTTGGTGGAACAATACGAAGAGAGAGATTGCAAAGTTTATCTCGATGTGTTTAACTTGCTAACGGTAAAGGCGAGCATCTAGTACCTAAGGGTCCGCTCAGAACCACTTGAGATTCCGAAATGGAAGTGGGAACACATTACCATGGATTTCAAGTATGGGTCTTCCTACTTCGCTTTCAAGGCATCAATGCTATTTGGGTTATTGTTGATAGATTAACCAAGTCTCCGCGCATTTTTTCGCCGACACGGAGACTTATTCCTCGAACGCCTTGCTAGTATGTACGTGAATGAGATTGTGAGGTTGCAGATGGCATGCCAAGATCCATAGTTTCGATCGCGACCCAAGATTCACTTCAAGATTTTGGGTTAGCTTGCAAAAAGCTATGGGGCACGGATTTATTTTTAGTTCGCATACCATCCCCAAACCAGACGGACAATCGAGAGAGACTATTCAAACTCTCAAGATCTATTAAGACTCGTGGTCCTGACTTCAAGGGCGCTGGATAAGTATTTACCATCAGTGGAATTCTCCTACAACAACAATTATCGTGCAAGTATAGTGTGTGGCTCCATTCAAGCATTATATGGACGAAAAGTGTCGCTTCTCCAATATGTTGGGATGAGGTGGGTGAAGCAACATTGTTGGGACCCGAAGTTAGTACGTATGATGACTCACCGAAAAGATCCAAATGATTCGACAACGATACAAACCAAGACAAGATCGACAAAAGAGTTATGCGATCTTCATCGAAAGGACGGGAATTTAGTATAGGGATCATGATTGTCATGAAGTCATTCCATGGAAGGGAGTTACAAGATTTGGGAAGAGAGGAAAGCTCAATCCACGATTTATCGTCCATTTCAAATTCTCGACCGAGTAGGAAATGTAGCCTATAGACTCTACTGCTACATTCCGAGTATGTCTCGTGTTCATAATGTGTTTCATATATCTCATACTTCAGAATATGTGAAAGACCCGAACCACGCTATAGAAGTTAGAACCCACGAGATAGTCAAGACTTAACGTATGAGGAGGTACATCGCCAAGATCTTGATAGAAGGAGCATGTCCCACGCCAAGAAAGGTCATACCACAAGTTAAAGTTTTGTGGAGGAATCATGCTATAGAGGAAATGACCCGAATTGAAACGAAAAATGAAAGCGAGGTATCCTCACCTTTTCAAACACTGTGTACGTACGCCAATTTCGAGGACGAAATTTCATAAGGAGGGAGGTCAGAAGACCCCAACTTATTATTAATGAAATTTAATTTTCTATTTATTATTTTGAAATAGTAAGGGTTGATTTGATTAATGTGGATAGTTAGGGTAAAATACGCAAATATTTCAAAATAAGCAAGTGGTTATAAAATATTCATTGTTGTTTGGGAATATTCGTTTGGTCGTGGAATATTCTGATCGCTTGGAATATTCGCATTTACGACAAAAATGCCCATGTGTGGGCCCCATAACGAAAAGCGATCGATGAAGAAAACGACAAATATAAGTTGTTTAAAAATAACTACAGAAGTTGTTACTCAAGTAATACTGCGTTAAAATACTCTTGCGGTTAAAACACAAGAAGATTACCAGATTGCACCAATTATCGATTCTTACGTAAGAAGGCACTACTCAATAATGGTTACAAAGAATTATCGCTCAAAGATTTTATTTTATCGATTCAATAATTGTCATATTGATATTTTATATTGTCATTGTTTCAATAATTGTCATTACACAAGATTTTTTATTATCGGCAATAATTCATATTATCCTAATAATATTATTAGATAACATTATTGGCAATGTCTAGAAAGTTCTGTCTTAAGGAGAGGTTTGGTCACCTAATCAAGCTACCAAGAAGTGAGAAATTTTATCGAAAGCCCCTCTTTCCGAAACTCGCCTCGTCATCAATATCAGATTCTCAGTAATATTATTTGTGAATAATTAATTATTGATTCATATGATGAGGAAAATATTGATTTTATGTGGATATAGATGGAGAAAATTTTAATGTGACAATTGTTGAAAATTGAAATTTTATCTTTTCCGATAAAATAATTATTTAAATATATTATTATATTTTAATAATATAATAATGGTGATATTTTTTTACAACGAATGTGGGATATATGAGTATACGAGGAGGAAGAGTATTTTTGTTGTTGCAATAAATGTTTAAAACATGTTAAACATGCTCTGCGGACCCCATTTATCGACCGAAATTTGATTATACCAGAAAATCGCCTGCTTGTGGATTTCTTTAATTTTTGTTTGGAATTTGGAAAAACTTTCTTCGCAAAGTTGTAGAGAATTGAATTTCCTATAAAAAATTCGCATAGATTCAATTTTCCGATAAAAGGGCTATTTATTATGAATTATCAAGTTCAAGTTCAAATAATTGATTTTTGGAAGTTTAAAATATTTTAAATTAAAAAAACGTTTTTTTTGTTTAGGGGGCATCTTTAACATGTGTTTGATGGCTGAAATCAGATTCTAGGTATGCGCTAGAGGAAATTTATATATATATATTATTAATTTATTAAATTTTCGCTTTCGTGTTCTAAGCAATTTCCTATAAATAGGTGCTTAGGTTAGAATTGAAAATCACACCACCGTAACTCAAGTTTTCTCTCTATATTATCGAGTTTATTCTTGTGAGTATTTTGAGTATACTTTGAGTATTGTTATACTAAAGTAAGTTCCTTTCAAAGACTATATCCTGATTCAAATTTGTAAGTACTAATCTTTCGAGGTAAGTGATATTATTTTTTTCAGAATGATATTATTTCTTCAATATCATTATGTTGAAATATTGATCCAAGTTTTTTTATCAAATTTGGAACTTTTGGTGTCTGAGTTACTATTCACGATACTTAAGACTATTCACGATACTAATACTATTCACTTAATACTTAAGACTATTCATCTAAAAATGAAAATTTTTCTTTTCGCCTCTAAAAATATCTATTCGATACTAGCTTTGATCAGATCCATGTTTTGATCATTCTCAATTTTACACCACTATGATTATTTTTGAGGTATTTTTGACGACGATAAAACAAAGTACTAATCCTTAATCCTTAATCCTCATATTTTGTTTCACCGATTCGCTTTTTTAAAAATATTTTTCATCATCTTCACCTTTAAATGATGATATTATGGAATATCTTCGGCCTCAGAAGTGCAAAGATGAATGATTTCTCAAGAATATCTTCGGCCCAGAGTGCAAAGATGAATGTGTGTTTAGATTTAACACTAACTAATCGATGAATATCTTCGCCAGAGTAAAAGATGAATATTTGATTCCGTATATATATCGATTGATGTTACAGGATAAAAGATAGATTTATGAACTTTTAAATTCATACATGTAAGATAGTAGTTTGCATTCTCTACTTAACTCTTCTAATGAATTATTATTTCACCATAATATTGATTTAAAATTTGTTGCCTATCAGATTCTATTAGATTTTTCCCTCGTCAAGACTAACGATAATTTGTTGTATATTATCTTAGTCATAATATTCTTTACTCGGGCTAGTTGAGCTCACCCTTTCCTTTTTGTTCCATTTTTCTTCTCGTGAGGCGAGAATATAAATGAGTACGAAGCCTGGGTATGGAATGAAGGTTCTAGAGAGAGTTGTTTAGTAGTCCTCACCATTTTGTAAAATAATGTATCAATAAATGTGATGAGGATTTATTTGAGTATAGATATTGTCTGTATATAATATTTGTATTCAAACTCAAGATAATATTAAAAGTATTAGTTGTTCAAACTCATGCTTACAACTCGTAATGGGTGATGTATACCTAATAATAAAGTTGTAGTTGTCCCTTCAATATTACAAGAGTATTCGACAACTCGTAAATTACCCCTTCGCATGTATATGCATGCGTTTTACTATTACGGACTGATTCCGTTATTTATTATTCTGCTGAATAACTCACTCGTCAAGGTCTATCGCATGCATGATGATTTCTTTTGTTATTCCATTCTTTATTATACCCAAATAAGTTAACTACTCATCATGCCAAAATTGATTGTTTTCGTAAGGTTGTTAGTTTTCATATTCCTAACCAACCTCGTTGTACCTAATTCAAGCAACTAAACCATTAAAATCAATCACCGCCATATCTAATCATAAATCTATTCGCTTATTGAAAAACGGATGTCAAGCTTTCTTAGCCCATGTTATGGATTTGAATAAAGACACGCCAAATTTGAATAATATTCCCATTGTTATTGACTTTTCCGACGATTTCTAAAGAACTTCCCCGCCTACCCCGTAACGTGAAGTTGAATTCTTTATTGATCTTGAACTCCGCACAAAGCCCATTTCTAAAACCCCATATCGAATGGCTCCTATTGAACTTCGAGAGTTAAAGGTCCAACTACGGTGAATTGTTGGACATCGCCATTCGCCCTAAGACATCTCCTCGGGTGCTCCTGCTTTTATTCAGAAAGAAGAAAGACGGAGTATGCGACTTTAGATTGACTATCGAATTGAACCATGTCACCATCAAGAATAGGTATCCTCTACCTCGTATTGATGACTTGTTTGACCAACAGTAGGGGCACAATTCTTTTCAAAATCGATCTTCGCTTCGGATATCATCACCAAGATTAGAATCGAGGATATTCCAAAGACCGCCTTCGTAACTCGATATGGGCATTATGAATTCTTAGTCATGTCTTTCTTGACTAACTAATGCTCCTCTGGCTTTCATGGATATGATGAACCGAGTATTCAAGAATATTTGGATCGCTTTGTTGTTGTCTTTATTGATGACATCCTCATATATTCCAAAAGTCGTGAAGATCATGAGCACCATTTGAAGTTTGGTACTCCAAAGGCTTCATGAAAACAAACTATATGCCAAATTAAAGAAATGCGAGTTCGGCTTGAGGAAGTAGCATTTCTTGGGCACATGGTGTCAAAACATGGAGTATCTCATGATCCGTGAAGATTGAAGCAATACAAAGTTGGGAGCAAATCAAGCTCGTGGATCAAGTACGTAGCTTTACGGGTCTAGCCGGTTATTATCGAGATTCGTGGAAGGGTTTTCTCGAATCGCTACTCCATTAACTCACCTAACTCGAAAGGATACAAAATTCGCTTGGAGCGAAGAATGCGAGAAGAGTTTCCAAGAGCTTAAGAGGAGACTTATTTCTAAGACTGTTTCTAACAATACCATCCGGTTCGGATGGATTTGTTATCTACAAATGATGCTTCGTGCAAAGGGTTGGGATGTGTTCTCATGCAACGTGAGAAAAGTCATAGCCTATGCCTCGCGACAACTTAAAGAGTATGAGAGGAATTATCCTACTCATGATCTAGAGTTAGCGGCCGAGCGTTTCGCTGCTAAAGATATGGAGGCACTATCTATATGGGAGAAAGTGGAGATATATTCGCACCATAAAAGCCTTAAATATTTCTTCACTCAAAAGAACTCAACACGCTGCAATGACGTTGGCTCGAACTATTGAAAGACTACGACCACACTATTCATTACAATACCATCCCGTAAAAGTTTAACGTGGTAGCCGACGCATCGAGTAGAAGATCATATGCGGAATGAGTGCGATGATGTCAAGTATACGACAGAGCCAACTTTAATAGAAAAAGTTTAAGGTTGCTCGAGCCACCAATCTTGAGCTGATGCGTATGAAGAAGAAAGTACAAGAAGGAGCTATTCCTAAAGCGAGAATTGATGAAGAAGGAATACTTGAGTCCACTCCGCACTTTGTGTCCCTAACGACTCACGATTTGAAGTACAAGATTATGATGGAGGCACACAATACACCATTTGCAATCCATCCTAGAAGTACTAAAATGTATCGTGATCTTCGACATACATTTTGGTGAAACAATATGAAGAGAGAGATTGCAAAGTTTATCTCGACGTGTTTAACTTGCCAACGTAGAAAGGCGGAGCATCTAGTACCTAAGGGTCCGCTTCTAACCACTTGAGATTCCGAAATGGAAGTGGGAACACATTACCATGGATTTCGTTATGGGTCTTCCTACGGCTTCTCAAGGCATCAATGCTATTTGGGTTATTGTTGATAGATTAACCAAGTCCGCTTTCATTTCTTGCCGATACGGAGACTTATTCCTTGAACGCCTTGCTAGTATGACGTGAATGAGATTATGAGGTTGCATGGCATGCCAAGATCCATAGTTTTCGGATCGTGACCCAAGATTCACTTCAAGATTTTGGGTTAGCTTGCAAAAAGCTATGGGCACGCAGTTTGCGATTTAGTTCTGCATACCATCCCCAAACCGGACCGACAATCGAGAGGACTATTCAAACTCTTGAAGATCTATTCGCACTCTGTGTCCTGACTTCAAGGGCGCATTGGGATAAGTATTTACCATTGGTGGAATTCTCCTACAACAACAATTATCAAGCAAGTATAGGTGTGGCTCCATTTGAAGCATTATATGGACGAAAGTGTCGCTTCTCCAATATGTTGGGATGAGGTGGGTGAAGCAACATTGTTGGGACCCGAAGTTAAGACGTATGACTCACCGAAAAGATCCAAATGATTCGACAACGTATACAAACGGCACAAGATCGACAAAAGAGTTATGCGGATCTTCATCGAAAGGACGAGGAATTTAGTATAGGGGATCATGTATTGTTGTGAGTTGCTCCATGGAAGGGAGTTACAAGATTTGGGAAGAGAGGAAAGCTCAATCCTCGATTTATTGGTCCATTTCAAATTCTTGATCGAGTAGGAAATGTAGCCTATAGACTCGCGTTACCTCTGAGTATGTCTCGTGTTCATAATGTGTTTCACATATCTATACTTCGTAAATATGTGAAAGACCCGAATCACGTTATAGAGTTAGAACCGACGAGATAGCCAAGACTTAACGTATGAGGAGGTACCGCCAAGATTTTGGATAGGAAGGAGCATGTCCCCACGCCAAGAAAGGTCATACCACAAGTTAAAGTTTTGTGGAGGAATCATGCTATAGAGGAAATGACCTGGGAATTGGAAACGAAAATGAAAGCGAGGTATCCTCACCTTTTCGAAACACCAGGTACGTACGTCAATTTCGAGGACGAAATTTCATAAGGAGGGGAGGTTGTAAGACCCCAACTTATTATTAATGAAATTTAATTTTCTCTATTTATTATTTTGAAATAGTAAGGGTTCATTTGATTAATGTGGATAGTTAGGGGTAAGATACGCAAATATTTCAAAATAAGCAAGTGGTTATAAAATATTCATTATTGTCGGGGAATATTCGTTTGGTCGTGGAATATTCGTACTGTCGGGGAATATTCGTATGCGACACAAGCAACCATGTGTGGGCCCCATAACTAAAAGCGATATGATGAAGAAAACGACAAATATAAGTTGTTTAAAAATAACTAAGTAGTTATTTACTGCTAATCTTGTTAAAATACTCTTGGTTAAAACACAAGAAGATACGGATTGCACCAATTATTGATTCTTACGTAAGAAGGCACTACTCAATAATGGTTACGATAATTACTCGCTCAAAGATTTTATTTTATTGATTCAATAATTGCTTGCGTTGATATTTTATATTCATTGTTGTTTCAATAATTGTCATTACACGGTATTTTTTCATTATCGAAGCAATAATTCATATTATCCTAATAATATTATTAGATAACATTATTGGCAATGTCTAGAAAGTTCTCGCCTAAGGAGAGGTTTGGTCACCTAATCATGCGCTACCAAGAAGGAGAAATTCTTATTGAAAGCCCCTCTTCCTGAACCGCCTCGGTCACAATATTGTGATTCTCGTAATATTATTTGTGAATATTAATTATTAATTCATATGATGAGGAAAATATTGATTTTATGTGGATATAGATGGAGAAAATTTTTAATGTGACAATTGTTGAAAATTGAAATTTTATCTTTTCCGATAAAATAATTCATTTAAATATATTATTATATTTTAATAATATAATAATGGTGATATTTTTACAACGAATGTGGGATATATGAGTATACGAGGAGGAAGAGTATTTTTGTTGCAATAAATGTTTAAAACATGTTAAACATGCTCGGTGGGACCCCATTTATCGATCGAAATTTGATTATAAACAGTAAAATTGTCCGTTTGTGGATTTCTTTGCCAATTTTTGTTTGGAATTTGAAAAATTTTCTTACGCAAAGTTGTAGAGAATTGAATTTCCTATAAAAAGCCGCAAGATTCGAATTTTCTGATAAAAGGGCTATTTATTGTGAATTATTGAAGCTCCAAAGCTCCGAAATAATTGATTTTTGGAAGTTTAAAATATTTTAGTTAAAAAACATTTTTGGAATGTTTGGGGCATCTTTAACATGTGTTTGATGGTCAAATCAGATTCTAGGCATGCGTAGGAAATTTATATAATTATATTATTAATTTATTAAATTTTCGCTTTGGTGTTCTAAGCAATTTCCTATAAATAGGGTGCTTAGGTTAGAATTGAAAATCACACCGAAATCAAGTTTTCTCTCTATATTATCGAGCGTATTCTTGTTAGTATTTTGAGTATACTTTGAGTATTGTTAGACGGTGCAAGTTCCTTTCAAAGACTATATCCTAGATTCCAAAGACTTAATCTTTTCGAGGTAAGGGATATTATTTTTTCATAATGATATTATTTCTTCAATATCATTATGTTGAAATATTGATCTGAAGTTTTTTTATCAAATTTGGAACTTTTGGTGCTCTGAGTTACTATTCACGATACTCAAGACTATTCACGATACTCTGATCTATTCACTTAATACTTCAAGACTATTCATCGAAAAATAAAAATTTTCTTTTCACTAAAATATCTATTACGGATACTAGCTTTGATTGTATCCATGTTTTGATCATTCTTGAATTTTACACCACTGTGATTATTTTTGAGGTATTTTTGGACGTGGATAAAACAAAGTACTAATCCTTAATCCTTAATCCTTGTCATTTTGTTTCAATCGGATTCGCTTTTTTAAAAATATTTTTCATCATCTTCATCTTAAATGATGATATTATGGAATATCTTTGGCCTGTAGTGCAAAGATGAATGATTTCAAGAATATCTTTGGCCCAGTAGTGCAAAGATGAATGTGTTTAGATGAACATGACCAATCGATGAATATCTTTGCTTGTAGTGCAAAGATGAATATTTGATTCCGGATATATATTGATTGATGTTACAGGGGATAAAAGATAGACGATGAACTTTTAAATTCATACATAGAAGATAGTAGTTTGCATTCTCTACTTAATTCTTCTAATGAATTATTATTTCATTGAATATTGATTTAAAATTTGTTGTCTATTGTATTCTATTAGATTTTTCCCTGTTGAAGATTAACGATAATTTGTTGTATATTATCTTAGTCATAATATTCTTTTATCGAGCTAGTTGAGCTCACCCCTTTTCCTTTTTGTTCCATTTTTCTTCTCGTGGAGGCGAGAATATAAATGAAAGTACGAGTCGGGGTTTGGAATGAAGGTTCTAGAGAGAGTTGTTTAGTAGTCCTCACCATTTTGTAAAATAATGTATCAATAAATGTGATGAGGATTTATTTGAGTATAGATATTGTCTGAAGATAATATTTGTATTCAAACTCACAGCTTTTCTTGTTGTAATAATAAAAGTTGTAGTTGTTTCGCATCATGTATTGACAACTCGTAATGGGTGATGTATACCTATTTTGGGGGCGCCACAAGAGTTGTCCTTCAATATTACCAAGAGTTAACCGCTTCTTCTTGTTTTCAAAGTTTAATTACCCTTCAAGAAATAGTAGTTGTCTCTTCAATATTACCAAGAGTCATTTTGACCCTTCGTTAAGACCAAGAGCCACCCTCGCTTTTTCTATAAATAGAAAGTTCATTCCTTCATTATTTCTTTACGAATTCATTGAAACTCTGTAGAGAGAAAATTATAGAGAGAAAGAAGAAAAGTATTCTCACTACTTCACTTTTCCAATATTCACTTTTAAGGTAGGGAATATTATTTGTTGTACTCGTAAAGGGTGTTATTCTTTTTATTCATGAAGAGAACTGTTGTTATTCCATTGCTTATTATTCTATTGAATAACTCAGATATCGCTGATTTACCCTATACTTGGTGACATTCTTCTATTATTCATTGGAACATCCTGCGTCTGTGTTTTTACATCGGACCGGTTCCGCTCTTTATTATTATTCTATTGGAACATCCTGCATCATGTGTTTTACACCTGACTGGTTTCGCCTTTTTATTATTATTCTTGGAACATCCTCATGCATGTGTTTTACACCGGACCGGTTCCGCTCTTTATTATTATTACGCTTGGAACATCCTGTGCATGTGTTTTTACACCTAACTAGTTCCGCTTTATTATTATTTTGTTGGAAATCACATGCATGCGCTTTCTGGCGGACCGGTTCCGTTATTTATTATTCTCATTGGAATAACTTCGCTTGCACAAGGCCTATCGCATGCATGATGATTTCTTTTGTTATTCCATTCTTTATTATACCCAAATGGTTAAAACTTTGACTTCTATACTCCATGAAATTAGTAGAATATCCTTGATATTTGCGTTTCATCCAATATCTTTCATGGAAATATTCTTCCGATCATTCTTAAATTTTACTCTACAAAACAAAGATTATGTTGACAATTTGGACGTTAATAATTCCTGGATAAAATAATTCTTGAACTTGTTTTATTGAATTCTTATATCATTGTCATCATCCTCATGTTTATATTATGTTGAAAGTCATCTCGTGGCTCAGTAGTGCATAGATGGACTTGGTATGATTATGACCAGAGACTATTCTATGTAATCATGAATTAGTAATGTTACAAATGATGTGATAAAAATCCTCGATTCTTAGTAGTGCATTGATGGACGCTTGTTGGCATGATCATGACCATTAATGAATACACAACTATTCTTGGCCGTGAGTGCATGAATAATTGTGGTCGTGATACTAAAGAATATCCTCGGTAGTAGTAGTGGGGTGATTCGATGATGTGGAATATTTATTAAAGTCGAGTCTCAAATTAACAATGATGAAAAACCTTTTAAATCATAAAAGATAGTAGATTTTATTTTCTACTTGACTCTTTTTTAATGGATTCTTTGGTTCATTTGTAGTTAAACTTGATGTTTATTATATTTTATCGGTTTAACATCATTGTGAAGCTAATGATAATTTATTCGCATTATCTTAGTCATAATATTTCTTCTTGAGCTAGTTGAGCTCACCCTTTCTTTCACCGTTCTCTTCAGAAATGAGAATATAGTTTGGGACGAGTCCTGGGAACGGAGTAATGGTCCGTAGGATAGCATTAGTAGTCCTCACTATTCGCGAAATAGTGTGATAATAATTGTAATGAGGACTCCTTTTGAGTTTGGTATAATATCTAGTAGATAATATTTGTATTCAAACTCACGCTTTATATCGTATTGTACACGCACGCTATATTAGTAAGTTGTATTTAAATTACATACCATCCGACTACCCAAGATGGGTGATGTATACCTAATTTTGGGGGCGTCCACGGTCTTCAACAGGGAAAATCTAATAGAATACAATAGACAACAAATTTTAAATCAATATTCGCAATGAAATAATAATTCATTAGAAGAGTTAAGTAGAGAATGCAAACTACTATCTTCTATGTATGAATTTAAAAGTTCATCGCTCATCTTTTATCCTCGTAACATCAATCAATATATATCCGAATCAAATATTCATCTTTGCACTACAAGCCAAAGATATTCATCGATTAATCATGTTCATCTAAACACTGCTCATCTTTGCACTACGGGCCAAAGATATTCATCAGAAATCATTCATCTTTGCACTACAAGCCAAAGATATTCTATAATATCATCATTTGAGACTTAGGATGATGAAAAATATTTTTAAAGAAACGAATCCAGTGAAACAAAATGACAAGGATTAAGGATTAAGGATTAAGGATTCATACTTTGTTTTATCCATGTCCAAAAATACCTCAAAAATAATAATAGTGGTGTAAAATTCAAGAATGATCAAAACATGGATACAATCAAAGCTAGTATCCACAATAGATATTTTAGACAAAAAGGGAAAATTTTTATTTTTCGATGAATAATGTCGTATTCGTGAATAGTATCGTATACGTGAATAGTGCCATATACGTGAATAGTAACTCTGACACCAAAAGTTCCAAATTTGATAAAAACTTCAGATCAATATTTCAGCATAATGATATTGAAGAAATAATATCATTACGAAAAAATAATATCCCTTACCTCGGAAAGACAGTACTTCTAACTGGAATACTGGATATAAGCTATAACTTGAACTTGCACCGTATAGCAATACTCAAAGTATACTCAAAATACTCACAAGAATACGCTCGATAATATAGAGAGAGAAAACTTCAATTTCTGGTGTGATTTTCAATTCTAACCTAAGCACCCTATTTATAGGAAAATGCTTAGAACACCAAAGCAGAAAATTTAATAAAATATTAATATATATTTATTAAATTCCTACGCACCCAAAATCTGATTCAAACCATCAGCCACCAAGAGTGACTCACCTTGCCTAACTAAAAAAAAACGTTTTTCTTATTAAAAATATTTAAAACTTCAAAAATTAATTATTTCGGAGCTTCAGAACTTCAATAATTCACAATAAATAGCCCTTTTGTCAGAAAATTCGAATCTCATGAGTTTTTATAGGAAATTCAATTCTCTACAACTTTGCAGAAGAAAGTTTTCCAAATTCCAAATGAAATTGACCAAAAATTCACAAACGGACGATTTTACGGTATAATCAAATTTCTATTAATAATTGTGTCCACCAACACACAAAATATGTGTTAAACATTTAATGCCACAAAAATACTCTTCCTCCTCATATACTCATATATCCCACATTCATTATAAAAATATCACCAAGTAATATATTATTAAAATAATATATTTAAATTAATTATTTTATCGTAAAAGATAAAATATTAATTTTCAACAATTGTCACATTAAAAATTTTCTCCATCTATATCCACATAAAATCAATATTTTCCTCATCATATAAATCAATAATTAATTATTCACGAATAATATTACGTAAATCACAATATTGACAACCAAGCGGTTCCTGTGAAAGAGGGGCTTTCCAATAAGAATTTCTCCTTACTAAGCCAAGATTAGGTGACCAAACCTCTCCTTAGATGTAACTTTCTAGACATTGCCAATAATGTTATCCAATAATATTATTCGGATAATATGAATTATTACTTGATAATGAAAAAATATCGTGTAGTGACAATTATTGAAACAACGAAGAATATAAAATATCAACACAACAATTATTGAATCAATAAAATAAAATACTGAACAGTAATTACTGTAACAATTATTGAGTAGTGCCTTCTTACGTAAGAATCAATAATTGGTGCAATACTGTGTGCTACTGTGTTTTAACCACCGAGTATTTTAACAAGATAATCTGTGAATAACTACTTCTGTTATTTTTTTTAAACAACTTATTCTTGTCGCTTTCTTCCTCCAATCGCTTTCAGTTATGGGGCCACACACGGTCATACTGGCATCATTTAATATTCCCCGACAATAATGAATATTTTACAACCACTTGCTTATTTTGAAATATTTGCGTATTTTACCCATAACTATCCACATTAATCAAATCAACCCTTACTATTTCAAAATAATAAATAGAGAAAATTAAATTTCATTAATAATAAGTTGGGGTCTTACAACCTCCCCTCCTTATGAAATTTCGTCCTCGAAATTGATGTACATACCTGGTGTTTCGAAAAGGTGAGGATACCTCGCTTTCATTTCCGTTTCCAATTCCCAGGTCATTTCCTCTATAACATGATTCCTCCACAAAACTTTAACTTGTGGTATGACCTTTGCGCATAGGACATGTTAATTCCTATCCAAGATCTTGACAGGTACCTCCTCATACGTTAAGTCTTTGGCTATTTCGTCCGGTTTTAACTCTATAACATGGTTCGGGTTTTTCACATATTTATGAAGTACAGATATGTGAAACACATTATGAACACGAGACATACTCGGAGGTAATGCGAGTCTATAGGCTACATTTCCTACTCGGTCAAGAATATGAAATGGAGCAATATATCGTGGATTGAGCTTTCCTCGTTTCCCAAACCTTGTAACTCCCTTCCATGGAGCTACACGCAACAATACGTGATCCCCAATACTAAATTCCACGTCTTTTCAATGAAGATCTGCATAACTCTTTTGTCGATCCTGTCTTGCTTTGTATACGTTGTCGAATCATTTGGATCTTTTTCGTGAGTCATACGTACCAACTCGGGTCCCAACAATGTTGCTTCACCCACCTCGTCCCAACATACTTTGAGAGCGACATTTTGTCCATATAATGCTTCAATGGAGCCACACCTATACTTGCCGATAAGCTGTTGTTGTAGGAGAATTCCACCAATGGTAAATACTTATCCCAATTGCCCTTGAAGTCTAGGACACGAGTCTTAATAGATCTTCAAGAGTTTGAATAGTCCTCTCGATTGTCCGTCTGCTTTGAGGATGGTATGCGTAATCAATCAATAAATCCGTGCCCATAGCTTTTTGCAAGCTAACCCAAAATCTTGAAGTGAATCTTGGGTCACGATCTCAAACTATGGATACTGGCATGCCACGCAACCTCACAATCTCATTTACATATATACTAGCAAGACGTTCAAGGGAATAAGTCTCCCATATAGGCAAGAAATGAGCAGACTTGGTTAATCTATCAACAATAACCCAAATAGCATTGATGCCTTGAGAAACCGTAAGAAGACCCGTAACGAAATCCATGGTAATGTGTTCCCACTTCCATTTCGGAATCTCAAGAGGTTGCAACGGACCCTTAGATACTAGATGCTCCGCCTTTACACGTTGACAAGTTAAACACATCGAGATAAACTTTACTATAAAGAAGGAATGCCTTTCAATTGTTAAATGTGTTTAAAAATTTCAAGATGATCATTTGAATCAGCACTTTTTAATCCGAGTTGATTGCTCAGCTGCAAAACAGATATTTAAAAAAGATGTTCAGAATTTAGCATCTAAACAGATATTTACAACCTGGCAGAGTACTTTATCCGTATTTGACTTTGATATTGAATATATCAAAGGAAAACAGAATTCTTTACCAGATTTTCTAACCCGAGAATATTTGCAGGAATGACCGATGAGGCGTGGGTAATGATCGGTCAATGAGGCCGAGGCAGAGCTAATTTGTACTATACAGAATTCCCTTCCTTAAATACTCAATCCAACATTTCTTCGGCTTCTTCTAGCCAACCAACAGTAAAGGATGTTCTCCTATTACCCGAACAGTACATTCCCAACAAAAATACTAAGAAAGCAAAGATTAATCATTGAATCGGAATGATGAGAAATGGATGAAAGATCCATGGGAGATAAAGAGACGTTATTTAACGACTCAACAGTCTCCTCCCCGTTTCAATCAGTATCGCTATGTTTATGAGCAAATTATCCTTGAAACAGCATCCATGGACATTAAGCACACGCTTCATGATCCATCAAAATCAGCTAGTCCAATCCAATACAGTAAAACAACCGTCAAGAGCATCATGCCTCTTGCCAATTGGGGTATTAATCCCCATACTACCCGAACCATTGAATCTAGTCACACAGCAGAAACCATATACAGCTATTGGGATTATATTGATTCCTTCACACAGGTATTTTATTATCAGAATCCAATTCATAATCATAGTTGGTTTATCCGTATCTGTCCTGATGTTCTAAAAAACGAAATTCCCAACTGATTTTTCATTTGGTGGGATAAATTTGGAATCACTCTTGAAACCCTACCGAATCCCGTTCAAACAACATTCAAAGAATGGCAAGTAGCTTATGCCCATATACCAGTAAATAAAGATTTGTCAATGCTTAAATTACTGGCCCATTTCATAATTCGTTTCAGTATCCCTTGGATATGGAAATGGGATTTCCAATGTGACTATCAGAATAAAATTCCCCATCTTAAAAGGGTATTTTTTACCAAATGGTGGGATAAAGGACTTAATCCCACTTTACCAGAACTTCTCAAATCCATAGAAAATCATACTCAGGCTTGTTTAGATGTTATACCTCAAAGCCTTCCAGCACCAACACCAGTCAATCCTTTTGTCAAAATCCAAGCAGACTTAAAACAGAAGTTTCCAAATCTAACTGAAACTGAACTCATAGTCAAGACCATGGATTATATGAAAATACAATTCCTACAGTCTCTAATCCAAGATGATGTTTCTATAAAAACAGTTAGCGATGATGAATCTGAACAGGATGACAATCAATTCAACGTCTTAGCCGGAGTAAGTCAAGAACCAGAACCCACTATGGGAGACTTTTGGGATTCTCTCACTTCCATGATTTCTGAGAAAATGGAACAAGACAAAAAAAGAAAAGGAAAAGCATAAAGCTATTCTCCACTACAGCATCAATAATCAGAAAAGGACAACCACAGTACCTCCACCAGCAAAAAAGACATGGCCACCGTACCTTCAATTATCAAAAATGACGCCAAATTGTCGTGATAATACTCCACTCAACCGATAACCTGTCTCACGCCTTCCACTTCATACAGTTGAGAGTTAAAGAAGAAAAGATAAGGATTACTGATCAACTCCACTACCAAGGACACGCCAGATTCTTTCTCATCTTCTTTCTTGTATAAAAGGGGATGTCCTCACCCATTGTTGAGGCAGATTTTCTTTTACGTTTTCTCTGTATTCTCTCTCTCTCCCTCTCTCTCTAAATATTGAATATATAAGTTTGAAGTTTGAAGATATCCAAGGCTCCCTTGTAAGTTTTAAGTATTGCTTCTGTTAATTATTATGTCTCTTTACTAGAGCTTTTAGATTATCATAATGAAAACAATAATCGTTATAAAACAGCATATCAAACTGCATCCAATAGCCATAATCGTTCTTATTTTTTAGAACAGTTCAACAAATCTGAACAATTTATCGTTTTAACTAAAAACGTTATACAGGAAGAAACCTGTCGGCTTATAGTTTTGGGAAGACCCCCAAATCAACAGTAACTTTATGAGATCATATATGTAATAATTTATCTGCTAATATATATTTAATATGCCTTTAAACATTCATGCCATCTTACTAGATGAGATAGATTAAGATTGATGTCTGATTAAGTGGAACGTCACCCAAGTCGTGTTTTAGGACTTTGCCTTTAGCCGTGTTATGGCGTTGTGGCTTTTATCCTCTATAAATCATTGACAGACGTGCTTTATTTATATCAATCTTTGATCCTCCCTCCTTTGGTATCAGAGCCATGTTAAGTTTATTGACATATTAATGAATATATTACTTATAAATTATGCATATATGATCACTTTGAAAAATGACTGATTTTTCAACCTCATCTGTAACAATAATAGCCAATACTTCAGCTTCTACTTTGGAAGCAACTGAACTTATTGCCTACCAGGATGTTAAGGAAGCCCTTGACAAATGGACCCTTCCTAAGATCAAACCAGAAACTATTTATAAATTTGGAACCTTTGATTTTATCAGCAAAAGAATTATTAAAACCTTTGAACATGATGTTCCTTTACAGAATAATGATGAAATATTATATTTATTGCATGTTGAAGATTTATATCCCTTTTTGCAAAAATATAAATATGTTCATATAGGACTTGTCCAAGTAGCTTTTAAACCTTTGACTTTACTTGGTCAAAATACCAAAGATTCAATGCACACTTAGAGATGGTAGGTGTCTCAACCGGAAAGCCTCCACTTATGGGTGCTATTGAAACTAGTCTTACCATGGACCATTTATTTTAATATTTATCCGAACTTAAGCGTTGCTTTAACGATAATAATTTGTCAAAGTTTTAGAAATGAGAATTATATCTCATGGCTATGAGTATCTACCAGGATCTCCTCCTTTTGCCATATTATTCCGTATTCATCTTAAAGTATTAACTACTTTAAATCCCTATATCAGGAAACAAAGCCAACAAGGACATACTGTCCTAATTGACACTAATCTCCAAAAAGTCAAATTTGCCAATATTTAAACCAGGAGTTCATGCAGGATAAATACCAGAATTTTAGAAATTGGTATTTTAAGAATCATAATAATGATAAATTAGTAGAAATAAAATCTGATTTTTATACTTATCTGAACAAGAACCAATGTATTTTATCATTTGTTAAATGGTATTATGATTTTGTTTCTAAATCAGACCTTTACAATGAAAGTCAACTAAATGTGTTGACGGGAATCCAAAAGGACTGGATTACCACAAATGGTAGTGTTATCCAATCTATTCACCCACCTCCTAAGTCCCTTGAACTTATCTCAGGAAATAAAAACCTGAAACCTTTAGTTATTAATCCGTATGTTGATATTACTGAAATACCCCGTCAACATGAAGATGTTAAAATAAAAAACATTTTACCCTTGTCTAAACAGAATAATTATACAAATTTATTCCTTCAAACTGTAGGAAAACAGTTAACCAGGATAGAAGAACCATGAAGCAAAAACTGTGCACACTAACTCACAACCAAGAACAACTTTTTCTTGCTTTTTAATTTTTTTCATAGAACCTTCTTTTTAGCACAGATGAATGTATTTTCATGCTTCTTTTTTTCGTATTTTTTCTCTTGACATGTGCGATGTCTCCTTTTCTTAGGCTTTTTCGAGTTACCCATTAGCGAACTTTCCACCAATGGCTCCCAAACCGGATGATCTTAGGTATTAGGTGTAGAGACACCCTACGAACTTACTTATTCAAGTAACAAAGGCCACAAAAGTCGACTAGTCAAGCTGCTTTTATCCATCGCACTTTTCAGCGGGAATACCGATGCTTCCCGAGGCTTAGATACCCAGTTATTTCGCACAATAGACATTGAAGTAGATTTTTAATTTTCATTTTCTTTTCATTTTTTTTTCATTCATCATTTTTTCACATGGTTCTGCAACAACATAAGCAAATTAAACAGTTCTAAGTCGTGAAATCGGTGCACATAGACAACTCCACAAATAACTTAGCCAAATAAACATGTTTCTAATATTCAAGTACTAATGTATCATAAATTCAATTCAAATCAATTACTATGGATCATGGCTTAGTTGTCATCATTCATTAACAAATTAAGCATCAACAGATTCTGAATTTTAGCATCAATTTTCAATCTTTGACTTTAACCTTCGAACACATAAGCAAATAGAACCATGGAACCCAAGTTTTCAGTTTTTTTTTCTTAACTTCCCATCAAAATTGGATTATTATTCCTACGTAAAATAAAACCTAAATCTCTCCCCACACTCAAACCTTACATTGTCCCCAATGTAAGAAAATCATCAAAAGAAGAAAATACTACTAGCAAAAACATGCAATAAAAAAAACTAAAAAAATAAAGGGATAGAAAAATCAAATCGAGATCTTGGGTTTGCCTCCCAAGTAAATTGCCCGTGTTTAACGTCTTTGGCTCGACGTCATGCCTCTCTTCTCAACTTTCATAGATCGGATCGCCTAGCAGCTCCACCATCTCAATATTTTCCACCGATGCCCCTCATAGAAAGGCTTTAATCTATGTCCATTCACCTTAAAGATCTTGTATGTGCTTTCTGCTCTGAATCTCAACTGCACCACGAGGAAACACATTAGTGATAACAAAAGGACCAACCCATCTAGATCTCAATTTACACCGAAATAACTTAAGCCGAGAATGATATAGCAAAACTTTTTGTCCCATAGTAAAGGTTTTCCATTACAATCTGCTTATCATGAAAAGCTTTGGTCTTTTCCTTGTAAATCTTTGAACTTTCATAGGCTTTATTCCTCAATTCTTCTAACTCTTGTAAGTCGCGATTTCTGTATGTACTCCAAATTACTCCAAACTCATGTTACAACGTTTGATTGCCCAAAAAAGCCCTATGCTCCAATTCAACGGGTAAGTGGCATGGTTTTCCAAACACAATCTGTATGGTGACATCCCAATAAGTGTTTTGTCTTGCTGCTTTCTATAGGCCCAAAGTGCATCATCTAATCTCGGACTCCAATCCTTTCTCGCTTCTAAGTTGACTACCTTCTCCAAAATGGATTTTATCTCTCGGTTAGACACCTCGACTTGACCATTACTCTCTGTGGATGGTAGGATGTAGAAACCTTGTGCGAACATTGTATTTCTTGAACAAAGCCGCTAACACCCTATTGCAAAAGTGGGTTTCGCGATCACTAATGATGGCTCGTGGTGTTCCAAACCTGACAAATATGTTAGTCCTAACAAAATCTGCAACAAATTTAGAATCGTCAGTCCTAGTGGCTTTAGCTTCCACCCATTTGAGACATAATCAACAGCCAAAAGAATATATAAATTCCCAAAGGATGAAGGAAAAGGTCCCATAAAATCTATACCCCAAACATCAAAAATTTCAACAACTAATATAGGAGTTTGGGGAATTTGATTTCGTTGAGAAATATTCCCTGTCCTTTGGCAATTAACTCATGTTTTACAAAACAGATAGGATTCTTTAAAAAGAGATGGACAATAAAAACCACTTTCCAAAACTTTATTAGCAGTTCTTTTTGGACCAAAATGTCCTCCACAAGCATAAGAATGACAAAAGGAAAGAATATATTGAAATTCACTGTTAGGCACACATCGTCTTACTATCTAGTCAGCACAAAATTTCCATAAGTATGGATCATCCCAAACATAGTGTCTAGCATCACTTTTCAACTTTTCCTTCTGGGATTTAGAAAATTCTTTAGGAAAATATGCACTTACCAAATAATTCACTATATCTGTATACTAGGGAATCTCAGCATGGATGAAAAGAAACTGCTCATCCGGGAAAGAATCGTGTAACGGTAGCTCCTCTTCGTAGCTCAATAACCTACTCAAGTGGTCTCGCTTTTAAGTTGTCTGCACTTTCTTATCCTTGATCTCTAAGTCGAATTCTTGTAGTAGCGTAAATCCATCGAATAATCCTTGGTTTAGAATCTTTCTTGGTGAGCAAATACGAGAGGCGGCATGGTCGAATAAACTATAACTTTAGTACCAAACAAATATGATCGAAATTTATCTAAAGCAAAAACCACGGATAAAAGTTCTTTTTCATTGTGGAATAGTTTATCTGAGCCTCATTCAAAGTCCTGAAGCATAGTAGATGGCATGAAACGGCTTTGTCGATCCTTTGTCCCAAAACAAATTTGCTTCTGCATAGTTACTTGCGTCACACATGATCTCAAATGGCAACTTCCAATTTGGCGGTTGAATAGCGAGAAGCGAAGTTAATAATTTCTTTAAAGTGTCAAAAGCCTCCTTGCATTCATCATCAAACCGAAAGTCCACATCTTTTTGCGAAAGAATCTTACATAAGGGTAATGCCATCTTCGAGAAGTCCTTGATAAATCTTCGATAAAATCTGCATGACCAAAAAAGAGCGAATCTCCCTTTGCCGACGGGTAAGTCAAAGCAGATATAACATCTATCTTAGCTTTATCAACTTTAAGACCTTTAGATGACCTGAACATGACCAAGTACTATTCCTTGTTCTACCATGAAATGACATTTTCCCAATTTAAAATAAGATTAGTTTCCATGCATCTATCTAGAACACGATTTAAATTATCTAAGCATGCATCCAAAGAATCACCATGAATTGTGAAATCATCCATAAAAACCTCGATGCATTCTTCTAAAAGATCCGATAAAATGCTTACCATGCATCGTTGAAAAGTACAGGGGCATTACATGATCCAAAAGACATTCGTCGATAAGCGAAAAAAGTACCAAAGGACATGTGAATGTGGTCTTCTCTTGGTCCTCGGGTGCAATCACAATCTGGTTATATCCTGAAAAACCATCTAAAAAACAATAATAAGTGTGCCCAACTAATCTCTCCAACATTTGATCAATAAAAGGAAGAGGAAAGTGATCTTTTCTTGTTACAACATTCAATTTTCTATAATCTATACACACTTCTCCACCTGTTTGCATTAGTGTGGGCACCAACTCATTATCATCGTTCTTGACAACGGTGATTCCGAATTTCTTTGGGACTACACTCGACCGGACTCACCCATTGACTATCGGAGATGGGATAGATGATCTGAAGCATCAAGCAATTTGAGCACTTCTTTTTCACGACCTCCATCGTTGGTGGATTCAATCTCCTTCTTGCGATCTCTTATAGGTTTAGCTCCATCCTCTAACAATATCCGATGCATGCACATGGCGGGACTAATACCCTTAATATCCGCTATTGTCCAACCAAAAGCGTAACATGGTCCCTTAGGACTCTCAAAGAATTTTCTTCCTGCACACTTGGTTAGATTACTAGCAATAATTACAGTGCAAAGTGTCATTAGTCCCCAAATATGCATATTTCAAATGAAGCGGTAATTGTTTCAATTCTAGAGTTGGGGCTTGTATAATGAAGTAATAACTTTTGATGAGAAGCGAAATTGAATAGAATATACTTGCTGATTTATTTGAGAATTTTGGCAATGAATGTAATGCAGCCTACATTCTCTTTCAATTCTGGTTTCATGATCTCTTCTTCCTGTCCATGTCCAAGCTATTTGGTGATTGCAATTTCTAAATTGTCCCTATGTAATTGTTCAAAAGCTCTATGCACCAAGGAGTCTCTCACATCGATAAAGAAAAACACATCTATATCACTAGGGTACCTCATGGCATCATAGATGTTAAAATTTGAATTTTTTCGCCATCAAACTCCATAGTCAAGGTCCCATTATGCACATCAATCATGGTTTTTGTTGTTTTCAGGAAGGGTCTTCCTAATAAGATGTGGGAGGGGTTTGGTGATGTATCATCTTCCATATCCACAATATAAAAATCTGCAAGAAAGATTAGTTCGTTCACCTGCACTAGGACATCTTCAATTACCCCTTGGGGGTAGGTGTTAGTACGATCTGCCAATTGGATAATCACACCAGTGTTTTTCAAAGGGCCTAGATTTAAGGAAGCATAAACAGATAAAGGCATAACATTAATTGAAGCTCCTAAATCTAGCATGACTTTTTCAAATCTGGTGTTTCCTATTTTGCATGGGATTGTGAACATTCCTGGATCTTTACATTTAGGAGGCATTTTTCTTTGAAGAACAGCAGATACATTTTCTCCAACTGCGACTCTTTCATCATTTTGCAATTTTCTTTTATTAGTGCACAATTCTTTTAAAAATTTAGCATACCGTGGTACTTGTTTAATTGCATCAAGAAGTGGGATGTTCACTTCTACTTTTCTAAAAGTTTCCAAAATTTCTTTTTCTTTTTCATCGTTCTATGAAGTTTTAGAATTTCTGGAATGAAAAGGAAGAGGAATGTTTTTAAGCTGATTAGGAGGTTTAGGTTGTACCTTGGATTTTTCTGTTCCCTCCTTAGCTGTTTCCTTCTCGAACTCTACGAGGGTTGGTGGTGTATCCAACTGTGTTCCATTCTGCAAAGTTATGGCACTTGCATTCTCCCTTGGGTTGACTACTGTTTGAGATGGTAATTTTCCTGAGCCTCTAGATTCCAATATCCCCACAGTTGTAGCCAGTTGTCCTACTTGGTTCCTCAAATCTTGAACCGAAGTTTTTGTCTCTTCTTTGGGCTAACGTATTCGATTCATGAACTTGTATACATCCCATGAATGCTTTGAACATATCCTCCAATGATGTTCCAAAGAGGGTGCGAGGCCCTGCTTGCTTGATTGATATTGAGGTTGGGGTGGTTGAAAGCCCTGCTTTGCTTAGTGGAAATGTAGGTGGTGCCGCTTGCTTTGCTCCCCATAACTCAGTTTGGATGATCCTCCATCCGGGTTATATGTGTTTGAGTACGGATCATACTTTTTACGGGTGGTGGTGATAATTTCCCATTGCATTAGCTTGTTGCATGCCTTCGTCATCTTGAAATGTTGGGCATTCATCAGTATTGTGATTTGGTTGTAGACATATTCCACAAACCTTTGCAATTGGCGAGTTGACACAGTAGCTAATTGTCTAACCATAGCATTAATTGAAATTTGTTGACCATAATCACAAGTGCTTACCTCACTTACCCTTCTTTGGTGCATGATTTGTTCTAGTGCCGTATTGTTGCGAGTTCTTTGCCATGTTTGCAATTAAATTCCTTGCACGCCTCTGGGGTCTTGTCAAATAGTGCTCCTCCGCTGCATTTGCATCGATCATGCTTCATCCATCGCATTACCAACCCTTCGTAGAAATCTTTGGATCGTGTTGTTCATCTATTTGATCGGTGGACAATTTGGAACAAAGCTTTTGAATCTTTCCCAATACTCGTATAGTGTCTCCCCCAATCAATTGTCTAATCCCACAAATCTCTTTCCTTATGTTGGCTACTCTTGAAATTTTGGAAAGTATCTCTCAAGAACAATCGCTTCATGTCATTCCAAGGTAGATTGAACACGAGGGTAGGTAGTACTGACCAATCCTTTGCCAAGTCTGCTAAGGAGAATGGGAATGCTCTTAGCTTGATTTGCTCTTCGGTGATTTCGTGTGGTTTCATAGTGGAGCACACCACATGAAATTCCTTTAGATGTTTGTAGGGGTCCTCACCTGTAAGACCACGAAAAGTAGGCAGTAAATGGATTAGTCCGGTTTAAGTTCAAATCGACATCTAAATTAGGATATTCAATGCACAGAGGTTGTTGATTTAAATTAGGAGTTGCCAACTCCCTGAGAGTTCTATTGTTGTTTGGAATCGCCATCTCTTCTTCTTTGTCGGATTCGTTGGATAATAATTCCAAAGCTAAGTTGAGACCTGGTGATGACGCAGGAAGCCTCGTCTATATCTGCGCAGAAAGACCGGCTGAACTTTAAGTTTTTCCTTCTTTAGCCTCCTTGCAGTTTTCTCAATCTCTGGATAAAAATCTAATATAGTAGCCTGAGAAGATCGAGTCATAAAACAAGAACAAAACAAATAATAGAATAAAAACAAAACGCCAAATTACTCCCCGGCAATGATGCCAAAATTTGGGAGCTGTCGTTTACACTCCTAAATTAACCTCACTTTCACTTCACAATTTATAATAATTAGCACAGTAATAAGTAAGGATCGATCCCACAGAGAGTAAAGTTGTTTTATAATTATTCTACTATTTCAACAGAAAATAAAGATGGGGGGTTTTTGAAAATTATTTTTAAACTAAGAGAATAAGAATTAATGATGAAGTTAACCAAATATATAAAAACTTCAGTTCTGCAGTTCAGTTTCACCAAGTACAACAATCAATTAATCAAGTAATTATTATTTTTCCTTCAATGAAATTATTAGCCCTAGATAACAATATCCGAAATTCTCCTTAGATTATCACTGTATGAAACAAGCTCTTCACCAGATTCTAACTAGCATACAACCTAGAACAAGCTCTCTAGATTTAATATGATAGAAGCATTAAGAAATAGAGAATTAGGCTAATCCAAGCAACAAACACATAAGCTCGATTTATTTAACTTGTTTTCTAATAATCTTAGTAATAAACAAAAGCTTGTCCACAATTATTATTACCAAGTTGCTACTTGTAATGAAGAAAGATATCAATTACACGTAATACCAATCTTAATCTAGCATATGATAATGATCAAACTAACTCAATTGGCCATATTAAATTAATTAGATCAATTAGCATGCAATCAATGAAAAGCAGTTATCGGAAGAAATTTCACACAAGAAGAAATAAATAATAATACTCAATTAATCAATTACTTGTAACAAGGATTCACCTCCCTTTAGAACTAAATGAAAAGAACTAGCCTGACATGCTCTTGAGCCTTTACTCCAATAGAGGATAGTTGAATATTGAATGAATAAAATCTTGACTCTCATCCTCTATTTATAGTGCTAGACAAAGTCCTAAATCCTATAGGAAGTAGAAATCCCAATCCTAAAGGAATTACAAATTATACTAATTTCCATAAATAAATAGAATTCAATTTGGAAATAAATCTTATTCTAAAAGAAATCCTAATTACAATAGAATTATAAAAATCAATCTTCTAGAATCCAAAATTCAGATTTGAAATTAGAATTAAATTCCAAAGTTTACCGTGATCAAAATCCTTGTTAAGCTTCGATTTCTTCAATTTTCGTGTAAAAACCAAGTTGATTAAAATTGTGGACTTTGGAGATGAGTGTAATTCAGCTGATAACAATTGCATAGGAATTAAGATGGTGAATAAAATCATGGCCCACATGATATATCATATAAATTCATTTAATATCATTTATCTTTGCTTACGTGACATAAGTTCAAGAATTGCAAGTCGATCGCTTGGTTGCTTGTTATCTTTGGAACATTAATTGGGCTAGGATCTCATGTTGCCCATATTGTTAGTTTAGAGTCATGCATTACATTGCTTCTTCCATTAACCAAATTGTGAGAAAATTAACAATGGCCCACATCATATTTGTAATATATTCACTTGATTGCTAGGAATTCTTTCTCCAGTTGAATATTTCGTGGCCCACGTGAATATTAGCTCCTTTAATCCAATAATACTCAATTTGTCTTCAAATTATTTCCAAATTCACAGAGCCCATCAATTGTACCTAAAATAAAAATATACAAAATAATGAGTATATTTAGGCACAAAATAAATATAAAAGATTAAGTATTAAGGAATAAAAATATAACATATTCCATACTCATCAAAATTCATCATATTAATGATAATTGTCAAGTTACTCCTCAGAAGCTTGATCTTCAACCCGTAATCGTTAAACCACCCTTAGAAGTTAGTAATTTTAAAATGAAATCTTCTAAATCCGATAATGAGTTCATTGATAATCTTTTAAATAAAATGAAAGATTTAAACCTCACTCCTGCCTCCACGTCCCAGATCAATATGATGTAATAATTTATCTGCTAATATATATTTAATATGCCTTTAAACATTCATGCCATCTTACTAGATGAGATAGATTAAGATTGATGTCTGATTAAGTGGAACGTCACCCAAGTCGTGTTTTAGGACTTTGCCTTTAGCCGTGTTATGGCGTTGTAGCTTTTATCCTCTATAAATCATTGACAGACGTGCTTTATTTATATCAATCTTTGATCCTCCCTCCTTTGGTATCAGAGCCATGTTAAGTTTATTGACATATTAATGAATATATTACTTATAAATTATGCGTATATGATCACTTTGAAAAAATACCGATTTTTCAACCTCATCTCAGAATAATAGCGATATACTTGACTTTTCTACTTTGGAAGCAATCCCGAACTTATTACTTACCGGGATGTTAAGGAAGCCCTTGACAAATGGACCTTCCTAAGATCAAACCGAAACTATTTATAAATTTTGAACCTTTGATTTTATCAAAGAAAAGAATTATTAAAACCTTTGAACATGTTGTTCCTTTACGAAATAATGATGAAATATTATATTTATTACATGTTGAAGATTTATATCCCTTTTGCAAAAATATAAATATGTTCATATAGGACTTGTCCAGTAGCTTTTAAACCTTTGACTTTACTTGGTCAAAAATACCAATTATTCAATGCACACTTAGAGATGGTAGGTGTCTCAACCGGAAAGCCTCCTTTATGGGTCTATTGAAACTAGTCTTCTTCGTATGACCCAGTTTATTTTAATATTTATCCAAACTTAAGCGTTGCTTTAGCGATAATAATTTGTCAAAAGTTTTAGAAATGAGAATTATATCTCATGGCTATGAGTATCTACCGGATCTCCTCCTTTTGCCATATTATTCAGTATTCATCTTAAAGTATTAACTACTTTAAATCCTATATCGGAAAAAAAAGCCAACAAGGACATATCGTCCTAATTGACACTAATCTTTTTAGCGATCAGTGGCTATTCCCAGAATGATCCCTTGGGAAGAGATAACTTTCCCAAAGCAATGGCAGATTACTAACACCGTTCCAACCAGACCTATAATTAGACAATCCATTGAAGATGTTGTCCAAACCAGTAATGGAAATGTTTATTTAAAATTTCAAAGACCTTTTACCCGGCCGGAATTATTAATAATGTTCCTTATAATATTGATTTCCTGAATCTTCTGAGCGATTACGTGTTTGACCCCTTAGAATCTATTTTTCAAGAGTCTAAGAATCCCAGCAATGAGTCTGTCAAAAATGAAGACTTAATCAGAGGAATTCATATTTATGAAAATCAAATACATCATGGTATATATGAAACAAATACTCCAAATAGAAGACCTTATAGTCCAACTGCTAGTGATATGAATTTTGAATGTTAATGGATTTTTCTCCAACAAGTAAAATTTGCCAATATTTAAACCAGGAGTTCATGCAGGATAAATACCAGAATTTTAGAAATTGGTATTTTAAGAATCATAATAATGATAAATTAGTAGAAATAAAATCTGATTTTTATACTTATCTTAACAAGAACTAATGTATTTTATCATTTGTTAAATGGTATTATGATTTTGTTTCTAAATCAGACCTTTACTGATGAAAGTCAACTAAATGTGTTGACGGGAATCCAAAAGGATTTGGATTACCACTAATGGTAGTGTTATCCAATCTATTCATCCACCTCCTAAGTCCTTGAACTTAGCTTTCGAAAATGAAAACACGAAACCTTTAGTTATTAATCCGTATGTTGATATTCTTTGAAATACCCCGTCGGCATGAAGAAGTTAAAATAAAAGACATTTTACCCTTGTCTAAACAGAATAATTATACAAATTTATTCCTTCAAATGTGGAAAATAGTTAACCGAGATAGAAGAACAAATTCATCATATTAATGATAATTGTCGAGTTACTCCTCGAAAGCTTGATCTTGACAACCGTGTGATTAAACCACCCTTAGAAGTTAGTAATTTTAAAATGAAATCTTCTAAATCCGATAATGAGTTCATTGATAATCTTTTAAATAAAATGAAAGATTTAAACCTCACTCTCTTCCTCCACGCGTCCCGGATCAATATGATGTGCGGGCGACCCTCTTCACAAAACCAATAATGCTAATCACGATAATGAAGAAGATTCCGATTCCTTTTCTCCTATTAATATTTTGGAAATCCAAAATAATTTTCGTGAAATGCAAAATATTAATAAAACTACTTACGGTAAAAACCCATAAATCGTATGGCTTTATCTCGGACCTAGTAGGTATTATTACCCTGAGACCTACTCCTCGGGATATTACGTATGAAGAAGACTTTCTTCATTCTCAAAAAGTCTTACCATGGAAAAACCATTTATGAATGGAATATTGATGGCAAGACCGAATATCAAATATTCGAAACCATCCATCATATCATGATGTATGCATTTGTCAGTAAGCAGAATGATAATCATCGATCACCGGATCTGCGCTTTCTTAGTTAATGGCTTCACCCATCCTTAAAGGATGGTGGGATAATATCTTAAATGATAAACGAGAGAAAAGAAGTTCTTCAAGCCTATAAAGAAGAAATTGATCCTGTTTCTTAGACTTCTAACCGGAAGGAAGACGCTTGTTACACCTTAGTTCAAGCGATCCTCCACCATTATGTTGGACCGGGACTTATGAATACTGATAGGAGTAGAGAACTTTTACAGAACCTTCGATGGACCTCCTTGACCCATTTTAGATGGTATAAGGATGTCTTTCTCATGAAAGTCATTCAAAGGGCAGATGCTAACAGTGAACATTGGAAGGCCAAATTTATTGACGGCCTCCTTACTTCCTTTGCTGAAAAAGTCCGTAAAAAATTAAGAGATAAACATGATCGCATGAGTATCCCTTATGACCAATATTCTTATGGCCATCTTATTTGATAAATTATCAAGAAGGATTATCGTTATGTAATGATATGAAACTCCAACAATTAATGAAACAACGAAATCTCACTAAAAGACATGAGATAGGAGAATTTTGTGACCAATTCTCTTATGATACAAAATTACAATATACCAATAAGGCTAAAAAACAACAGAGTTCAAGCACTCTGACCTTCTAGAAGACGTTCTTTCTAAGAAATCTAAGAACAAAACCCTAAAAAACCACTAAGAAAAGAAGGAGCGATAGTAAAAAGATAAATCTAAAGTTCGATGTTATAAATGTGGTAAACCGGGACATTTTGCTAATAAATGTAAATCAAAATTGAAACGAAACTAAATGAAATGTCCTTGAAGAAGACATTCAACAAAAATTCTTAATTGTTTATCCAAAGGTGATTGAGAATCAAGTGCGAGAGGAAGACTTGGCGAAATCTATTACGAATCGGCGATAATTACATTGAGATCAATGTCGAGCTTGTACTATTAAAAATAAGCGTAATAAAACTCAAATTTACTATTGAAAAGCCATTGTTGAAATGAATGGTTTAGATATTGGAGGACCCGATGTCGATGTCTAACGAAACCCAAAAGTCCCTTCTCGACTTGGCGGATCGAGTTAAAGATCCGAGAAATTAAATTAAAGTTTTTGGAAGCTTTGTTATAAAAACCAAAAAATGAAGAAATTCTTCCCATAGAATAATATAGCATGAGAGAAGTCGTGAAACGTGTTCAAAATGTTTCTACTAACTTGAAAAGCTACTACTATCCGGGACCTTAAAAGTGATATTAATATTCTAAAATCGAAATAAAGCAATTATAGAATACTAATGTTATTATTTTCAAGACTTAAAAAATATTAAAGAACAATTAATTCATAAACATGATAATAATATAGAATCCTCTAAGACTAAATCTTCAAATCTTACGATAAGCTAGAATCTTACGAGCGATTATTTAATGCTTATGAATCAAGTAGTCTTTCAAAAATGGTATATCGAAATTACTTTTGTTATTAAACCTGGATTTTATTATTAAAGATGTCATTGCCACTTGTAGATAGTGGTGCCGGCATGAATTGTATCCAGGAAGGGTTAATTCTACTAAAAGTACTTCCGGAAAACCACTCAATCTTTAACTTGGTCAAGTGGAAACACTATGAATATTAAATCTGAGATACACAAGCCTTAATCAGTAATCAAGGTTTATGTTTACCTACTTCTTTTCCTTATTAAGTAATATGAATCAAAGTATCATATTAGGCACCCCTTTCTTATGTCTTTTAATGCCTATTTCAAAAATCGATACTTTAGGAATTAATACTACTCTTAACAATGTAGACATATTGTTTTTGAATTCATAATGAACCTTATACAAAAAGAGTTAAATCAAGTTAAACACATGATTTATTCTAAAAAAAGCGATTAATTTTATTCAAAAGAAATAAAATTTCTTCTTCTGAGAGCAGAAATTTACAACCTTCTTTACAGAGACAAGATAAAATTGATCTGAAGACTCTTCAAACCGAAATCAGTAGTGATGTCCCAAATGCTTTCTGAAGCAGGAAGAAGCGTATTATTTCTCTTCCCTATGTCCCTAATTACAATGAGAAAATATTCCTACTAAGTCTCGACTGGTCAAATGAAAAGGAATATTTACTTCTTTAAAAAGCGAAATTGAGTCCCTTAAATGCAAAAAATTGATAAAACCTAGTACTTCTCCTTGGGTTATACGACTTTTTATGTCAATAAAAATTCAAAAATTGAACGAGGAACTCTAGACTCGTTTTAATAATAAATCGCTTAATGAAGCCCTTGATGGATTAGATATCCAATCTCGAATAAAAAGGACCTTCTTGACAGGACTTCATGATGCCACTATTTTCTCTAAATTTGACATGAAATCGAGGATTTTGGCAAATACAAATTAGAAAACGGGATACTTATAAAAAGCGCTTTTACAAGTACCCTTTGGTCATTATGAATGGAATGTTCTTCTATTTGGTGTCAAAATGGACCTTGAAATTCCAACATATCATGAATGATATTTTTAATCCCTTTACCGAATTTATTATCCATTATATTGATGATGTTTTAATTTTCTCTTCATTCATGTACCCAACATATTAAACATTTAAATATTTTCAAAATGTTATCATAAAAAAGCTGGTTTGGTAGTTTACGCCCTAAATGAAACTTTTCCAAACTAAAATCGATTTCTTGGACATAATATTTTCGATTGGAACTATAATTCCAATTGATAGATGTATCGAATTTGCATCTAAATTTCCAGACGAAATTAAAGGTATTAACCAACTGCAAAGATTTTTGGGAAGTCTTAATTATATTCGGGATTTTTACCCAAATCATTCCCAAGATACTGCTATTCTGTATACTCGATTACGAAAAAATCCTTTACCTTGGACTAATGAACATATTGAAGCAGTAATAAAAATCAAAACCAGGGTTAAACAAATACCTTGTCTTTCCCTACCTAATCCCGAATGGAAAAAGATTGTTCAAACTGATGCTTCTGACACAGGATATGGTGGGATTTTAAAGCAATTTAATCCTAACAGTAAAAGAGAAGATCTTGTCCATTTTACTTCAGGAACTTGGAAAAGACCCTCTTTAAATTATCCTACTATAAAAAAGGAATGCCTTTCAATTGTTAAATGTGTTTTAAAATTTCAGGATGATCTTTTGAATCAACACTTTTTAATCCGAGTTGATTGCTTTCATTTAAAAACCGATATTTAAAAAGATGTTCGTAATTTAGCATCTAAATGGATATTTGCAACTTTGGCGAGTACTTTATCCAGTATTTGACTTTGATATTGAATATATCAAAGGAAAAATGCGAATTCTTTACCGATTTTCTAACCCGAGAATATTTGCGGGAATGACCAAGTAGAAGCGTGTAGCCATGATGAGGCCGAGGCGGCGAGCTAATTTCTACTATCTGAAATTCCGTCCTTAATTACTCAATCCAAAGATTTCTTCTATTTTCTAGCCAACCAATAGTAAAGGATGTTCTCTATTACCCGAACGAAGACATTCCCAACAAAAATACGGAAGAAAGCAAGATTGATCATTGAATCGGAATGATGAGAAATGGATGAAAGATCCATGGGAGATAAAGAGACGTTATTTAATGACTCAATGGTCTCCTCCCCGTTTCAATCGAAGATCGCTATGTTTATGAGCAAATTATCCTTGAAAAAGATCCATGGACATTAAGCACACGCTTCATGATCCATCAAAATCACCTAGTCCAATCCAATACAAGAAAATAACCGTCGAGAGCATCATGCCTCTTTGCTAATTGGGGTATTAATCCCATACTACCAACCATTGAATCTAGTCACACAATGAGAAACCAAATACAACTATTGGGATTATATTGATTCCTTTACACGGTATTTTATTATCGAAATCCAATTCATAATCATAGTTGGTTTATCCGTATACATCTCGATGTTCTAAAAAAAGCGAAATTCCAACCGATTTTTTCGTTTGGTGGGATAAATTTGGAATCACTCTTGAAACCCTAGAATCCAGCTTCAAACAACATTCAAAGAATGGCAAGTAGCTTATGCCCATATACCAATAAATAAAAGATTTGTCGATGCTTAAATTATTGGCCCATTTCATAATTCGTTTTAGTATCCCTTGGATATGGAAATGGGATTTCAATGTATTATCGAATAAAATTCCCGTCTTAAAAGGGTATTTTTACCAAATGGTGGGATAAAGACTTAATCCCACTTTACCGAACTTCTCAAATCCATAGAAAATCATACTCAGGGCTTGTTTAGATGTTATACCTCAAAGCCTTCCAAAGACTGACACCATCGATCCTTTTGTCAAAATCCAAGCAGACTTAAAATAGAAGTTTCCAAATCTAACTGACACTGAACTCATAGTCAAGACCATGGATTATATGAAAATACAATTCCTACAGTCTCTAGTCCAAGATGATGTTTCTATGAAAACAGTTAGCGATGATGAATCTGAACAGGATGACAATCAATTCAACGTCTTAGCCGGAGAAAGTCAAGAACAAGAACCCACCATGGGAGACTTTTGGGATTCTCTAACTTCCATGATTTTCGAGAAAATGGAACAAAACAAAAAAGGAAAAGGAAAAGAATAAAGCTATTCTCCACTACAGCATCAATAATCAGAAAAGGACAACCACAGTACCTCCACCAGCAAAAAAAACATGGCCAGCTGTACTTCAATTATCTAAAAATGACGCCAGCTGTCAGCAATAATACTCCACTCAACCGACAACCTGTCTCACGCCTTCCACTTCCTACGGCTGAGAGTTAAAGAAGAAAAGATAAGGATTACTGATCGACTCCACTACCAAGGACACGCTAGATCCTTTCTCATCTTCTTTCTTGTATAAAAGGGGATGTCCTCACCCATTGTTGAGGTAGATTTTCTTTTATGTTTTCTCTGTATTCTCTCTCTCCCCCTCTCTCTAAATATTGAATATATAAGTTTGAAGTTTGAAGATATCCAAGGCACCCTTGTAAGTTTTAAGTATTGCTTTTGTTAATTATTATGTCTCTTTACTAGAGCTTTTAGATTATCATACTGAAAATAGTAATCGTTATAAAATAGCCATAATCGTTCTTATTTTTTAGAACAGTTCAACAAATCTGAACAATTTATCGTTTTAACTAAAAACGCTATACTGAGAAAAAACACATCGAAACATAGTTTTGGGAAGACCCCCAAATCAACAGTAACTTTATGAGATCATATATGTAATAATTTATCTGCTAATATATATTTAATATGCCTTTAAACATTCATGCCATCTTACTAGATGAGATAGATTAAGATTGATGTCTGATTAAGTGGAACGTCACCCAAGTCGTGTTTTAGGACTTTGCCTTTAGCCGTGTTATGGCGTTGTGGCTTTTATCCTCTGTAAATCAATGATAGGCGTGCTTTATTTATATCAATCTTTGATCCTCCCTCCTTTGGTCAATTGAAAGGCATTCCTTCTTTATAGTAGGATAATTTAAAGAGGGTCTTTTCCAAGTTCCTGAAGTAAAACGGACAAGATCTTCTCTTTTACTGTTAGGATTAAATTGCTTTAAAATCCCACCATATCCTGTGTCAGAAGCATCAGTTTGAACAATCTTTTTCCAATCGGGATTAGGTAGGTAAAGACAAGGTATTTGTTTAACGCTGGTTTTGATTTTTATTATTTGCTTGATGTGTTCATTAGTCCAAGGTAAAGGATTTTTTCGTGAATCGAGTATCTGAGAATAGCGATATCTTGGGAAAGATTTTGGTAAAAATCTAGAATATAATTAAGACTTCCCAAAATCTTTCAGATTGGTTAATACCTTTAATTTAAATGCGGAAATTTAGATGCAAATTTGATACATCTATCAATTGGAATTATAGTTCCATTAAAAATATTATGTCCAAGAAATCGATTTTAGTTTGGAAAAGTTTCATTTAGAAAGAAAACTACCAAACCATTTTTTATGATAACATTTTGAAAATATTTAAATGTTTAATATCTTTGATACATGGATGAAGAGAAAATTAAAACATCATCAATATAACAGATAATAAATTCAGTAAAGGGATTAAAAATATCATTCATGATATGTTGGAATTCTGAAGGTCCATTTTTGACACCAAATTAAAGAACATTCCATTCATAATGACCAAAGGGTACTGTAAAAGCAGTTTTATAAGTATTCTGTTCTCTAATTTGTATACCAAAATCCTGATTTTATGTCAAATTTAGAGAAAATAGTGGCATCATGAAGTCAGTCAAGAAGGTCCTTTTTATTCGAGATTGGATATCTAATCCATTGAAGGGCTTCATTAAGCGGTTTTATAATTAATAACTTGAGTCTAGGAGTTCCTCGTTCAATTTCTCAATTTTTATTGACATAAAAGTTGTACAACTCCGTGAGAAGTACTAGGTTTTATCAATTTTTTCATTTAAGGGACTCAATTTCGGTTTTGCAAAGTAAATATTCCTTTTTCATTTGACTAGGTCGAGACTTAGTAGGAATATTTTTCTCATTGTAATTAGGGACATAGGGAAGAGAAATAATATGCTTCTTCCTGTTCCAGAAAGCATTTGGGACATCACTACAGATTTTAGTTTGAAGAGTCTTGTAGATCAATTTTATCTTGTCCTGTAAAGAAGGTTGTAAAATTCTCTGTTCTGTAGTAAGAAATTTTATTTCTTTTTGAATAAAATTAATCTGCTTTTCTTTAGAATAAATCATGTGTTTAACTTGATTTAACTCTTTTGTATAAGGTTCTGTTATGAATTCAAAAATAATATGTCTGTTGTTAAGAGTAGTATGAATTCCTAAAGTATCGATTTTGAAATAGGCATTAAAAGACATAAGAAAGGGGTGCCTAATATGATACTTTGATTCATATTACGGATAAGGACAAAAGAAGTAGGTAAACATAAACCTTGATTACAGATTAAGGCTTCAGGTATCTTGTATTTAATATTCATAGTGTTTCCACTTGCACTGGTTAAAGATTGAGTGGTTTTCTGGAAGTATTTAGTAGAATTAACCCTTCCCGGATACAATTCATGTCAAGACCACCACTATCTACAAGGGCAATGGCATCTTTAATAATAAAATCCGGTTTAATAACAAAAGTAATTACGATATACCATTTTTGAAAGACTACTTGATTCATAAGCATTAAATCTTTTATTCGTAAGATTCTAGCTTATCGGAAGATTCAGGTCTTAGAGGATTCTATATTATTATCATGTTTATGAATTAATTGTTCTTTAATATTTTTAAGTCTTGGAAAATAATAACATTAGTATTCTCGTAATTGCTTTATTTCGATTTCGAATATTAATATCACTCTTAAGGTCCCGGATAGTAGTAGGCTTTTCAAGATGGTAGAAACATTTTGAACACGTTTATGACTTCTCTCATGCTATATTGTTACATGGGAAGAATTTCTTCTGCATTTTTGGTTTTATAACAGGCTTTCAAAAACTTTAATTTAATTTACGGATCTTTAATCGATCCGCCAAGTCGAGAAGGGACTTTTGGGTTTCATTAGACATTGATCTTCGGGTCCTCCAATATCTAAACCATTCATTTCAACAATGGCTTTTCAATAGTCGACCCGATGGTTGTATTACAGCTTATTTTTAATAAGATGAAGCTTGACATCGATCCTTAATGTAATTATCGTCGATTCGAAATAGATTTACGCCAAGTCTTCCTCCGCACTTGATTACGAATCACTACTGGATAAACAATTAAGAATTTTTTGTTGAATCATATATGTAAAAAATAATAATAACAATCGAAATAATAATAATAAAAGTCAAAATAATAATAGTAATAATAATAATAACAATAACAAGAGTAATAATAATAATAGTACTAGTACTACTACTACTACTACTACTACTACTACTAATAATAATAATAATAATAATAATAATAATAATAATAATAATAATAATAGTAGTAGTAATAATAATAATAATAATAATAACAACAACAACAACAACAACAATAACAACAACAACAAACAATATTATTATTAATAATAATAATAACAATCATAATAATAATAATAATAGTATTAATAATAATAATAATAACAATAACAATAATAATAATAATAGTAATAATAATAATAGTAGTAGTAGTAGTACTAATAATAATAATAATAATAATAATAATAATAATAGTAATAATAATAATAGTAGTACTAATAATAATAATAATAATAATAATAATAATAATAATAATAATAATAATAATAATAATAATAATAATAATAATAATAATAACAATAACAATAAATAAATAAATATTCATATCTAAATTTTAGATGAAATATTTATAAATTTATAAATAAATATTTGTTTATAAATTTTAAAGATAAATTTATATGAATATTCAGAGATAAATTTATAAATATTTATATGAATATTTGTTTATAAATATATATACATATATATATATATTAAAATATTCGTAGTTACGTTATATAAATATTCATAGTTACTTTATATATATTTAGTTTAATGTGGAGATTTAATATGGGTATATATATAGATGGAAATAGAATTTATCTAATACACACAAAATATAACATAAGAAGCAAAAATATCATAGCTAGGTTTCGAACCTAAGACCTATGGGTTATTGGGCCATTAAGTTACCAATGAGCCATTCTAATTTATTAGTTAATTAAACTACCGCCATAACTTGTAGCGATAAGCGATTGTAGCACATAAAGCGGTAGGACTAACAAATGAATTGGGGCCAAAATGGCTCAATTTTTACGGTTTGAAAATATGAGACCTGTGGCTCGGTTGGATTTGGCAGGCCGAACCGGCCCATGGGATATATATATATATATATATATATATATATATATATATATTTTTAACAAAACAATGCTCCTTTTGAGAGTCAAACTCTAAACCTCCCCACTACTTAAACAAATACTCAAACCAACTAAGCTATAAGACTTTTTTTATTATAAAGTACAATAATATTACAATTTAATATTACCAAATTAAACTTTTCGTTTAGAGAAAGTTTAAACTGGATAAACAAGTATTGTTAGGATGACAAAAAATGACTTATAAAATGATGTAGCTAAATGGTAATTGACTGATGATCTATCATACATAAGTGGAGCTAATGATAATCAACCACGTTATTTTATATTTATATTTTATAACCATTCGTTGATCATTATAGTATTATTACAACAAAATCTATTTTTTCCACGCACGGAAAAGATATTTAATAAAATTTAATAGAGTAATATTAGGAACACTAAATATATACAAAAAATTATGCACACGTAATATAAAAGAAAAAAAAATAGGAAGCAAGACATATAATTAAATGTTTTATCTATTTTGATTGGTGAAGAATATATGAGTTAAATTAGTGCATAACTTTTTGCGTACAATTAGTGTACAGAATATTATACAATTTTATATTACCTTAGCTAATACCCAAACTCTTTTTTAGCTAAGGTAAAAAAACATGAGTTTTGCAAATTAATTTCATATAATAAGTATACAAGGTTGAAAAATACTCATTTATCTAGACTTATTATTTCTAGAGATGCCTCTACATATAAAAAAATATATGAAATTCTTTGTAGATAATCTATCTATATTGAATTGTAATAATTTATAGTTAATGAATATAAAAACTTTTCTTTTCTTAATTTTTAATTTTTCTTATATTTTAAAATATAAGAGTAAAAGATTACTTAGTAAGACTTAACTCGATATATATATATATATATATATATATATATATATATATATATATATATATAAATAAGTTATCAAGTTAGGGAAAAATTAAATTTAATGCACTCTTTGATAAATCTCATATAAATTTTAAAAATTAGTCAAATAGGGATTTAAAAATAAAACCATCACATAATCTCTTATTTGTTTATATAATAAACAAATATAAACCATCACATAATCTCATATTCACTTACCCTTAATCCGGTTCTTTGAGTAGTATTATTAAAAAGAAGATATATATATATATATATATATATATATATATATATTAATAACTTATATTCAATAATTAATAAGTCACATATATATAAATTAATTATATATATATAGGTATTAGCTTGTTACAAATTTTGTACTTTCAAAATTTACTTGCGATAACATGAGGCAATAAGAATGAATAATATAATTTTATTATTAAAATTTGTTAGGTTCAATTAATTTAGAATTAATGAACTATACTTTAAAATTCATTATTTTTTCTTATTCTATTTATAATTGTAATTAGAGCATTCATTTTAAAATTAAAATTTAGAATTTCAAAATGATGAAAAGTTATTTGAATTATAATTTAGATTATTGATTATTGTATTTATTAAAAATAAATAAATTAACATTCATTCATTAATACTATACTTTAAAACTTATTATTTTTTTTTTCTAACTATAGTTGTCATTAAAGTATTCGTTTTAAAATTTAATATTTCAAAAATAATACAAACTAACTCAAATTATAATTTAAATTATTAATCATTATATTTATTAAAAATAATAAAATTAACATTCATTTATTAATAAATTTTATTTTAAAATTTATTAGTGTTTTTATTGTACATAACTTTTATAAATTTGCTATAAACCGAAAAGATATCTAGATGTAGATCTAGATTTTCTTAATGTTTGCTGAAGAGACGGAGGAGGATCGTGGATTGGAGATGGAAAATGGTGGCTAGAGGTCGGAGAGTTGGACTGTTTTGTAGCGGATCTGGCAATTGGGATCGGAGATCTCGAGCATATGTTCTTCGCAGCCATCTAACGCTACTTCTGGTTTTCGGCTAAATCATATACTAGGCACCACCTCTCTGTCCTCTTATTATCTCCATTGTTGGCTCCCCGCCGGCAGACCCTTTCCTCTTCTTGGTTAGTTCTGGCTCTCTTTTTGTCTCCGTGCAAGCTTTAGAATTAGGACTATAATATATTTGTATCTAAATTTCAAAAGATAGTTTCTTATTCGTGTCATCTACAGTTTTTTGTTGGCATTTACTGTACTGTATTCTTCGGATTCTGAAATTTATGTGGGTAATTGTAATTCTACACCTTGGTGATTGTCTGATTGCATAGCTCTTTCATCTTTACATCGTCTTCAGTTGACGGAATCCAATACACACACCATGTGTTTGATAATAGGTCTCATAAAGATGGCACTTTTCTTTGCAGCATCATATTCTTCATACTGGGGCACTTTATTCTACTTTATTTTGTTTTAATCTGAGCGGCCAGCTTGAATTCAATTTTTTTAGAAGATATATAAACAAGGTACTTAGGATGATGGATTGATAATAGAAAGTTTTCATAAAGAACAGTGTAGTTTCTTTATTTAATAAAAGCTGTTTTGGTTGTTTGATTTGTATATGCAATCTATCTGGAAATGATTTCTTATTTAATCTGCTAGTTCTTACAATTTTTGAATTTGTCTTTCAGATTGGATAGTTTTCAATTTATACTAAGGAAATTGTGATCAGGATAAAAACTTGAAGGCAAATATTGAAGTTAAACTCTTAACTCCACTATACCTATGACTCCGATAAAAACTTGAAGGCAAATATAAATATTCTCGAAATCGATGACGACCAGAAACTGTGAGTTTTTTTTATGAACTCTGTTTACTTTGATTCCTTATTGTGTTGGACAATTTTTTTCATTTTCCTGTTTGTTTACCTGTTAACTGTAGTGTATTTATTGTAATTTAATTTGTATAAAAGCTGGAGATTCATGATTAATGTTATTAGGCTAGTAGCTCTCTAGTAATTGCTGTTGTATGCCTCTATATAGTTATAAATTCAGAATTTTCTCTTTAAAAAGCCTAATATATGGGGGGAAAAACCTAATTCAGCATTATAAAATATTACATTCTTGAAGTTTAGGTATACTCAGTTTAGCAGACATGTTTATACGTTTGTGCAAGGATTGCTTAAACAAGAAATAATTATTTCGAATTGGTCTGTAGAAAGTAACAATTTTTTAAATGATTGGGCATAATTACAAAAACATATCCTTAATAGTAGTGCTCGCTATGTCTTCAACAAACATTTGTATTATGTTCTATTTTTTAACAAAATTTAAATACTGTATAAGGGATCACCTGCCTCCACTAAGGGCTCTATTTCCCCCCCATTTCAATCAAATTGTGAATACAGGAAAGGAGAATCACTGATTTCTGTTCCTGGGAATGACCTCAAGTCCTATTGGCATTTGCTCCTTCCTTTTTCCTATGCTATTGTTTCAGGTGCTGTTGGATCATGCTCAGTGTTATTTGCAAAATCTCTGTAAGTAGCTGCTTTTATTGCTCTCTTGGTTCCTAAATTGAATGGATCATTTTATCTAATGCAAGTTTTTCTGTTCATTGGAGCTCAAACCTGCTAAGATATTATCAATGTCTAGTGACTATGAGTTGCATAGTTGGTTCACATACTCCATGCTTCTATTATTTCTAAGTACTACTGGATTTTGGGTAACTTTAACCATATATTAACGTTTTTCTATTTGATTGTTTGCAAAAGTTGCCAAGGCTACAAGTACTCGTGAAGTTCTGCTAACATCTGGTTTTGTTCTCAAATTATTATGATTACAGATGGCAAGGTTAAATGAAGGATTATCACTGTTCGATGCTATACTTATCGTCCCTATGTTTCAAATTGCTTGGACTTTTTTCTCCATTTGTACAGGAAAGGGCTACTGCTCAGAGGCAGCAGCGGTTATCGACTGTCCGTTGAGAGCTTGGTTTGCAAATGTAATTTAATGGCTGCGATTGTGGGTTAACTTAGAAGGTGGGTATAACATCTACAAATTCTGAGAATAAATCGTAAATAAGCTACCTAATAGGAAGCCAGAAATGCCGTGATATAAATAGCACAGCTGTATCTAGCCATGTTCCTCAGGTCTTTGATTAACTGGTTTGTTATATTTAATTGGTTTAGACTTAACTGTTAATATCAGTATCTAATAGCCATAATGAATTGAGACTTTTTTAGCTGTTGATTGAGTAGGTTCAAGTAGTGGTATTGGGTATACATTTTGGTGCTTTGGCTTGTGATGTATTTTCTACTAGTATTTATGTGAAATTTCCTGTGTTTCAGAAACTTCGAGTTTGGTGTCAGATACAGTCAACTTCAGCAGAAACAGCGTCTATTTTGCTAGAGAACGGAAATGTCAGTTTATTTCCGCCAAATTCTTAGAGCTTGTATTTTACCTGAACCAAATGTGTGCGCACTTGTACTCTTTGTCTGTGTAGGTGGTGACAGTGTCTACAGGAGATCTGTTACCTGCAAATCCGGATATAATCTGTAAGAATCTTTTTGGTAGGAATCCGCAAGTGCTACGAATGAAACAGATAGATTGAAGCTCTTGATTCATAATCTTGATCTCTCGTACCGGCTAGAATGGGTTGGTGACAGAAAAATACTACTTTCTAGACATGGTCAAAATTTAGGCACTTTCCAGTTATAAGCTATTGTTGTCATGGGGATTCTAGTTCAGAGGAAGATTTTCTTTTCATTTTATTTGAAGAGTTCCAGTTGAGAATTCCGTCACACGGTATCACTCCTGCTCCTTCAGCAAGAAATGTAAATTTCTAAACATTTACTTCACTTGGCAAAAGATCTCCTCATACCTTCAGCTGCTGCTTACATTTATAGCTCGTCTACAGTCCTTGTTCCTACTGAGGTATAATTTTGTTTCAGTGCAGCAGGGCAGCCCAAACTTCCTTTGTAGGTTTTTGGTGGAAGCAGATAATAATGTAAGCCGGATATTTGCTGAGTCGACTGCGCCCTCCATATTTGCTGACTTTGGTTGGTTACTGTTCTGAGAGTAATCACAAACTGTTGGTGTATGAGTTTATGGCAAATGGTGGTCTGCAGGAGCACTTGTATCCCATAAGTGGTAAGTGGATTTTATGTTGCTCAGACAATTTGCTTTTTGATTAGTCGTTAAATAGCACTTAAGCCTAAAGTATTGGTCACTTTTATTAAAATCCCATGTCGATTTGAAAACTAAGACATTAAAATGTTGTGGGGCCGGATTTCCAAAAACAATGTCAAGAGAAGAGAACTACACTGGTAAGAACGGCTTTGTTTATAGCTAGGCTTATGCAGAATCTGAACTACCTTACTATACACATGGATTGAGGTTATTACAACATGTTTGGCCTCTATATACCAGATCCAAGCTAATCTAACAAAAAACAGAAAACTATTTCTACATACCAGCGTGGCCGTGCTGGTTTTGGCTTAAGAAGTGGCCGTGCCACTTCGGGACATGTTCTATTTTGATTTTTCAACTGCAGAACCCAGAATTTAAATCATCAAGTTTTCAAATTTTATTTCTTAGCTGCTGTATTTCAAGTCTGTATGACTTTAGACAGGTTCCCAACATTTCTTAATACCACGTACTTGACTTAATTTCTCTAATTTCTTAAATTTTCAAGAAATTCTCACTTGAACATTATATCATACAACTTATAAGCATGATCTCAAAGCTTCTATTTCATAAAATTCTAAATGTGCTCTAACCCAGATTTCACCTAGGAATCTTATATGATCATACCCACTACAGCAATTCCCAACCAACGCAGTCAATAATTTTGACATATATCAATTACTACTTAGCTTTTATAAATAACAAGAGATAGAAATTTACATCTTGCTTGAAGAATTTTTTTCAAGTTCTTCTGCTAATCAAAGCTTTTGCTGGGATTTTCCTTCAACTTTCTCTTCGAACACTAATATCTCCTTATGTAATTTCAGAATTCAAAGCTTTGGTTTGCTATGAGGTATAAGAAGAGTGCTTGGAATGAACAAAAAAAAAACATAGAGAGGGTGGACTGTTATATATGTAAGGATTCATAGCTTTGATAGTCACGTACAATCCTTGATCATTATGTTATAACTGTGCTGAGTTTTAAGGCCTAGCTTTGCGCCTTTGCCAGCTCCAACTTAATTATAATGACTTAGCTTGAAGGTTTAAAAACTCTTTTTGGTTTTAACGTGACTCAGCCTTATTTTCCTACATCTCATACAACTCATTTAGTTAGTTAACATGCACCTCATGCTTATATTAATGTAATACATATATTACATATTCCTTATATATATTAATACATAATGCATCATGCATTAAATATTATTATGTGCTATACCAAAAATCTTTCCCATAAATAGAGTTTACATATTAATAAAATATTATATTTAATGTGTTAAATTTCAAGCAGCTTTTTTCTATGTCTGATTTGTAGAAATCAGAAGACTGAACTTTTATATGTACATTGTTTTTAGGTTTCACTTGTTCTCTCTTCTACTAATAAAAAGTTCTTTCTCCATTCGAAAGTTTTTTAATCCCTCCCTCCGAATTCAAATGACACTATTAAAATACATATTTTTTAAACCATTTTTTTATTTTTTTTATTTTAATTAGACTTTGTTAAAAATGTAACACTACCAATTTTGTCCTTCTCGAGGGTGCAATAATTTTACGGAATCCATTTGGTGATTACTATACAATTTTCGATTCGGTTTTATTGATTTTTTAACTCATAAATAAGGTGCAAACTATGGAAGAACAAGTTAGAAATTGCGGTGAGCATAAACTTGAGTTGCTAATCGAGCATTCTTCTCACGGCTTCTTTGACAATAACACAAGGTAATGTTATATAACTTGATTTTGTTATATTTTCCCAATCATTCTGAGCTTGTACTAAATAGATTCTCGCTATATTCTCACACGGTCTTGAAAGAGGCCAAGAAGAATATTTGGAATCCCTTCTGCGAGTGTGACACCCCCAAATTCGGGTACTTTCATTTTCGCAGGATTTAGTGTTCACTAAGCAAATATCATCTATCTATCTACCCATAAATAAAGCAAACCATGCAATAGATAAAATAAAATAAATAAATCTCCCCTTATGGGTTACATCATCTGCATAAAAATACAATCCCAGGTCACTCTAACCTTAAACATCTGTGTGGAATCATAAACAAATAACAAGTCTTTAAATAGCATCAAGTCTAAATATCATTACATAACCACATAAATAACCAGTCTTCATTACTTGCTAATCTTGCCCTTGCCTTTACTAGTGGAAGGCTCGTCGATCTTCGTTTTAATCTGCAATTATTATTATTACCAAGAGAGTGAGCACGATTGCTCACAAGTATAATAATATAACAAATAAATAATAACATGCGAATAAATCAAAGACTTCTGAAATAGGAAACTCAGCTTTTGAATCAAGAATGAATAGCAAGAGACAAAAGAACTTCTGAAGGTCATAAGACCTTGAACTATGTCTTAGGTTGTCAAGTGTTTATACTTGAAACCTTTAAAAGTCATAAGACTATGGACTCTTCTTCTGGTACTTAGGGGGATCTGCCTTTAGTACCATACTGTGCACAATATCTTAACGCTAACACATAAGTAATCTCCTATACAGGGTTGTTCATCTCAGTTTGACATTAGAGTCCGCACCAAAGGAAGTTTGGTTTGGATAATTCATCAAGGGTTCTGAAATTTAGAACGCTCATCAACTATGGACTAGTCGAATCATTAAGGGTTCACTAGTCTAACAAAGTTCAACAATAACTGATAATTTAAAATTGAATAGCAATCTCAAAAGATATACAATAGAATAATTATTGTATAACAGAATCATACTTTGAAAGATTAATACATTTTAATATAATAAAATGGACTTGATCAATAATAACGAGAGTTTGCTCGATGTAAAGAGACAACTTATAAACTCATATAAAGATAACAAGTAGGGTTAGGAAACTTGCCTCGTGCGTAGATTACAGGTTAATTAAACTCGTTCCTTGATTTAAATTCTACATATCATTTACGTTCACAATACCAGTCAATTATAACGTACTAGTCATCACAAGTTCATTCTTTTGTCTAACTCGAATTCATGGCTATACTTAGTCAAATTATTACACTCATTGTCACAATTAACACTTCATGAACGATAAACTAACTATGCATTCAATCATTCAATTCACACATAAATATGTTATTGACATGTTAAGAATTTATTTTAACACCTCATTATATGTCTAACATGTTTTTATGCTCATTAGATTAAGTTACCAACACCTTGATAGATTTGAACATTTAAAAACTCATTTCTGGACCATTCTGCTAAGTGGCGGCTGCTTTTCTACCGTTAGGCTTATTCTTCTTGGCTGCTGACTTTGAGACTTAGTGTTGTATTACGGGACTTTAGTTCTGGAGTTGGCGTCATGTAGCGAGACTCGATTTAGAGCTCTATGATTAGCGAAAATTGCATAATATGGTCGAAAACCTCCAATTAACTTATTTTTACACGAATTTAGACATACCCAAACATTGTAATACACAATTAACTAATACTCAACCCTTCTAGTATGATTTTAACAAGTTAAAACACATAATCACATAATTAAAACATGTAATTTTCACTGTTCTTGATGTTCTTGAAGGTTTTGGACATAAAACATAAAATTTAACACCACGGATTCGATATACGACCAAATCTGTTCATTTGAAGTTTGTTTCCTTCGTATTTACATACATAATATATACAAACATAAAAATTTAGGAGATAATATATGATCAACATATTAAATTTGTTCGTAAGGGCCATATGACCATAATTCAACACTCTGTAATTTTAAAGCAATTATATACGACATATTTTATGAAACTGATAATATGAAATCATACAATATATATAGTAAAACATGCTACCGTGACATAAGATCACATATAAATTCACAGTCAAAACAATCTCCAACTACAGTGATTTTACAGAAATTTGAGAGCCATATTTTATAAAAATTTTAACAACGTAATAATAATGGGTTGAAGAATTTACCCAAAGCGTAAAGTGTAGATTAGTAGGAAATGAATTCCTTTTCAACTCTTCTTCAATCACACACTCACAATCTCCTCAAAATCATCAATTTTTCTCTCTATAATGCTATAACAGACTTAGTAAAATGAAGAAGAAGACGTATATACTACAAGAAAGGAACTGACACGTCGTGGTCAGTTGCCCAATCATGGGTAACTGCTATTAACTCCCTTTAGGGCCTTGTTTGGTTGGCAATAATAGGTTTTCAAAACCCTTTAATTTAATTAAACTTTTATCATATAGTTTAACTCATGTCACATCCAATTAGATAATAAATCAAACGTCTTATTTAAATAACATATAATAATTTCTCATTAATTCACATAGTCACATAATTAAATGTCTCATTTATTAATAATGTCAAATTATTAAATTTCTAATTAATTATTAATTTAATTAAAATAACACTAGGCTCATTAAATATTCCTTTTAATTCATAAGCTCACATAAATATATGCTTGAATAATAAAAATTCTTCACATTAATTTAATAAATATAACACATATAATTAAATTAATCGACCACAATTTCATTAATTAATTATTTAATCTAATAATTAATTCATCGAAAAATATTTATTCAATTCAATAAATATTAAAATTAAATTACAAAAATCTCGGTTATCACAGCGAGAGTCTAAGAAAGAGGAAGTTGCACCTGTTTTACATGACAATGCTTTAAATGATCTCATGCCTTTGGTATATGGTTTTTTTAGTATCATAATCTGCTTGCCTTCTTTATTTTGTTTCAGATTGTTCTTATGTGTTATTCAGAGAAGCCTTTGTCTAATTTCTATTGCATTTCTTTTTGAACTGTTTGTGTGATTGAGAAATGAGAATGAGTACATAATAGGTGCAACATGGCCAATTAAGATTTCAATTTTTTCTTATATGAGCAATCATATAGTTGCTTTGAAGATTCTTTTTCTATTTGGATTTGTAGCAAATAATATTGTGATTGCCTATGTCTTTTTACCTTGCTTATGAAACAATACTTGTACATTAGTTAGTACCACAAAGCAACTCTATTGTCTTTGTGTATTGATTTTGGCACTAAAGTGCCTCTGGTGACCTATTTGCTTCATTTTTCCGACTTGCTATTATTTTTAAATATGTGTAGGAAGGCATCGCTTCTCTGACACATGTCTTACAATCTTGGGTATCAAATTTTCGTACTACGTTTACGGAAGATAAGGGACGAAAATTATGAAGTGTACTCTCTATATATGTAGATATATACTTTGATTGAAGAACTGTGGTAGCTTTAGATGGTTAATTGTAAAGATAATGAATGATTATGTAGTGGATGATTTTATTAAGTTAATAATATTTTAGTTTTTATATTTTTGTCATTATTTGCTATGGGGACATTAAGCAAACCAAGTACACAAAAAGAATGTAAAATTTTGATTTGACAACAATATAATTCGTTACCAAAGCATTGAACAAGTTTTAATATAAAGACAATTTTTATACATTTAACAACAAATTTTGTTGCTAATGACATTAAAAATATAATATTTGGCAACGAAAATTTACCTAATAACAACGAATAGGATATTGTTCTTAATACTAAAATAAAAGCGGCATTTTTATCGTTGCAAATTATATTAACTTTCGTTGCACATATAAAGAAATGGTAACATATAATGTCGTTGCTAATCGACGACTTTCGTTGCTATTGAAAAATAACCAGTAACAAACATTTTCGTTGCTGATTCAGCATAATGTCGTTGCCAAATAATATAATCAGCAACGAAAATCGTTGCTTAAAAGTTTACATTCCTCAACGAAAGCAAGCTTAGGCAACAATTTTCATAATTTACTGTAACGAAAAATGTTGTTGCAAAATGGTGTCAATTGCAACGAAAATGCATGGTCGTTGCAAAAAAAAAAAGAGTTCATTTCGTTGCCAATTAGAAGGCTTTTTAGCAACGAAAGTTTAATTATTCTGTAACAATACATTTTGTTGCTAAAGGATCGATATCTTTGTACGAAAGCTAAATTTCGTTGCAAAATGTATTACTTTTGGCAACGAAAAAAATCGTTATTCTTGAACAATTAGCAATGCTTTCATTCTTGTGAAAGACGAACGACAACAGAAAAATCGTTGCAACAAAATTTGGCATCTTTTGCAACGGAAATTGGTTGTTGCTGAAGCCCCATTTTTTTGTAGTGAGTTGTTTAAACCATCATAATTAATTCGTTTGCCATGCTTAAACAGTTATTTTATTGCAAGCTTTAGAGTTTCGGAACTGAAACCATGTGTTTTGAAGTTCTATTCATAACACAATCTCTACTACCATGTAACATAGTCTGATAACTCTAGTCTACTCTTACAGTTGAAAATTTATCCTTCAATAGAATTCCACTGAAGCAGGGGTGGAAATGGCCCCTCTCTAACCGCCCCACCACCAATTAGAAGCCACACCCATAATTCTATAAGCAACCACTTTAATACGTTCATCTATACCCTCTTTCCATCCTGACAAACACCTCCACTTCAATAATTTACAGAATCACCCATCATGACCAAAGATATAGACCAAGTTACACAATTCACCACTGTAAATTTGATTTTGGTTCACAGGACAATATATAAAATTAAACCTTACATCTGCAAAAGAAAAATATATTATTGCAAGTTCTTTTCTCCATATTTGGCTAGTTTTATACAAGCTCAAGAAGATCAAGCTTTTCCTCATGCCATATTCAATTTTTGTTTCTTGAAAGGATTTAGTGATACTTTCTTTTAATACTTAAGTAAAATTTCCTATTGGAAAATATTACAATAATGATAAATTCATGGAATAATCAGTTATATAACTATAAAGGTGGTATTGAACAAAAATCAATTATTATCAAAGGAGGTATAATAATGCTCAAGTCGTCCGAATTTGGTGTTTTCTATATTGGTTGCTGCTTTGTGCTTAGCTAAAGTCCCCAACAAAAAGCATCACCGATCACAACAATTGGGTCTAATGGTTAGTTGAGACGTGTATGCTGAAGAAAACTATAAATATGGTATTTTTTCTATAAAAGAACTTTATAGATAGAAGAGAAAAGAACAATAAATGTGTCTTTCATATTATCCACTGTGTTGTATACTGCATGTGCTCCTGGGTTCGCTCCTTTCTGGTGCTTATAGTGAATTTACTCATTCACATATCAAGAAAAAAAGAGAGAAACGAACAATAAGTGGACAAGAACTCCTCATCAAAAGGAGGAAAGACACATAACAACAAACGAATTAGACTCAAATTTCCCATTAGGTCTGTGCTCCCTCCTAAACAGTTCCTTGGTAAACAGTTCCTTGATAAATAGTTCCTTGGATAACTGATTTATTTATTTTTTGGGTTGCAAGATCTCTCGCAAGATTGTAAAATTATTAATTGCAATGTTTTTGATATTTTGTTCTATTCATTTTAGTATCTTATCTCTTTCACTTTCAATGTACAGTTGCTCCGATCTGCTATGCTCACTTGGCAGCCACTCAGATGGGCCAATTTATGAAGTTTGAGGACATGTCAGAAACATCCTCAAGTCATAGTGGGTTGACATCTGCTGGGGCTGTTCCCGTCCCCCAGTTGCCACGGTTGCAGGATAAAGTGTGCAATTTAATGTTCTTTTGTTGAAGGCTTGCGGCCGTTTCCTTCTGGTTTGTTAGAATGATATGCTTGACATTAGTTTGTATATATTATTCCCATCTCGCTTTTGTTGTGACACTTCTCTAGTAATGAATCATATCCTAAATCTTTGGATTCTGTAATTATGTATCCGTTGTTGGCACTTGACACTTGACCCTTTGCTCTTTTAGACCTTGGCTGTTGCCTTTTTTGTAGCCTTTTGCATATATCGCTGATTTGCAAATTTTGCTAGTGAGTTGCAATGAATTTTGATTATTTATCAATTAATTTTTTATTTATAAATTTATAATTTATGAATGATTTTACTTGAGAAATTGACATTAATGAAGAATTATTTTCCTCACTAAAATATTTTTTAGTTAATTAGTTAGTCATCAATGAAGGATTATTTCCCTCACTAATTTGAAGATACATTCTCAATTTATAATTAGTGAAGGAAAATTTTCTCTCGTTAAATAAATTTTGTTCTTCATAATATATTATTTGTGAGGGAATAAAGTTATTCACTAATTTTAAATAGTCCTTTTAAAATATTATTTGTGAAGGAAATCAATCTTTCACTAAATAACAATATTCCATTACTAAATACAATTTGTGAATAAAAAGTTATTCACAATATATCTTTCATAAAAACATTTAGTTACTACTTAGTGAAGGATACTTTCAATTATGAGGGAGGTCTAATCGACGCGATAATCGCGAAGAAAATATTTCTTCGAAATAAATCACTTGTGAGTGATATAGTATGTCTTGTGAAGGATTTGTCCTTCATTAGAGGCCATATAATTGTGAGATAACATAGTTGTTTTAATTGTTTACCTAGCCTATATAAACAAATTTCAATTAAGGTTTCAACTTTCCTTTTGTTCCTTTTGCTGAGGTTAACTTCCCGAACATAATTCAACAGAAAATTTAAAGAGCAACAGAAGTATATGAAACCCATAAAATTAAAGTTCAATTACTAGGAAAATTGATTCCGTAAATCAAAACAAATTCACCATTCCCAAAACATCACCCAACAAATTTTTGATGAAATACAATCATAGTAACACACAAATAATTGATTCAAAAACATATATGAATGATTGAATTTGTATATTGAGTTATCATCAAAATTTTAATTTTCTTAAAATTTTAACTACAAAAATAGAGAAGAAGTAAACATGTAGAGCTCCTTGAAACTAAGGCCACTTTGGCGTTATGATTTTAAATCTAAATGAATCGCATGCTCCATCTTCCAAGTCTTCTGCGTGCGTTCCGGATCCACCACGACCCGATGCTTAAAAGCCACAATTTAAAAATTTCTCTTCTTTTAAGCACTCATCCTCTTAAATCCCGATAATCCCCGAATCAAAACTCCTCCTTTTCCCTAGTTACAATTCAAGGTTCGACAGTCCAAATCTTACACGACCCTTTTTCAAATTAGGGTTTGAAATTTTACAATCATGAATATGTCGTCAAAATTAGACATTACAGATGATTCATAAAATAGGGATTGAGATTAATGGAGGAAGATTTATGAACCAGCAGAAATGTAAAAGCAACAAAAGAAGTGAAGAGAAAAGGCTTCGGGGTAATTGAAACTTGGAAGTCTTTTTGTTGTTTTATTTTTTTCAATTTCTTTTTAGGAACAATATACGTTTATTTATCAAATTGGGGATTAAAGTAAAATTTTTAGCCTAAAGTTATTTCATTGACCTCGTCTAAATTTATTTCACTATTCAGCCTAAATCAGTGATTATATTTTTAGAAGTTGTGAATTAATTATTATAATTTTTTATTATCAATTTATAATATTTTAAAATTTAAATTATTATAACTTAATATTTTAATTAATAAAATATTTAATATTATAAATCACTTAAAAATATTATTAAGAATAAAAATTTAAGGTATTTATATTCACCATAATTAATTCAAAAAAAAGTATTTAGAACTTTAGCGACCAATTTTATCCCTCGCAAAAAACTTCTGAATAATGATATATAGTGAGTAATAATTCCTTCACTAAATAGATTTTTTCCTCGCAAATTTTTATCATAAATTGGCTCCAAAAATCTTTATATCGCCTCAATTTTGCGAGGAAAAAAATATAAATTATGAATGATGTTTCTTTCGCTAATAACTATATTGTCACTATACTTTTTTCCTTCACTGTTCCTTCGCTAAACAACTCATGATCATGTGAAGGAATAAATTCCTTCACAAAATTTCCTTCGCTAGAGGCCATTTTTGGTGTAGTGGCTCAGCAAGTTTAAGTACAATAAAGATATATCATGATTGAAAGAAAGAATAAGCTTTCAACAATATAATGATTGTGAAAGAGCATGAATCAAATTTTAATACATAGATGATTGAATTAATAACGCTGAGTGGTCAATAATGACCATGAACAATTACTTTGGTAATGAAGATGATTAGCCTTTCATACCTGATAAACATATGTAATGTGCACTAAATGCGAATCAATAATCATAGATGTGGAATAATTATCAATAATTAAACCACTAGCATTATTGAAAATTATTAACTCGAGTTTGAGTTAGAAAACTTGCCTGTACCGCTGATTACCGCTAAACAATCTATTTTAATCTCTTATGAAAAACTTATTATTAATAAGATCGATCTTCCAATTAGCATAATACACTTTATATCACAATACTATTACTCGAATAATAAATTAGCTAATATTTAGCCACATAATCAAACATTGAATAATTCTTTAACTCATTAGTAATATTAATATCCCTTAATAATATTACTATCACTTAACCATTATCTTAAACTCTTATCTAATATTATTAATTCTTTAATAATATTTTAATCACTTAATAATATTTAATCACTTCTTAACATTATTAATCATTTAATAGAATATTAATCATTCACAAATATTATTAATCATTTAATAATATTTTAATCATTTACCAATATTAATAACCCTTTAATAATATTCGAATCAAACACTAATATTATTAATCCTTTAATAATATTTTAATCCATAACTAATATTATTAATTATTTAATAATATTTTAATTAATCACTAATATTATTAATCATTTAATAATATTTTAATCCTTATCTAATATTATTAACTATTTAATAATATTTCAATTATTATCTAATATTATTAATTATTTAATAATATTTAAATCATTTACTAATATTATTAATCATTTAATAATATTTTAATCATTATCTAGTATTATTAATCATGTAATAATATTTTACTTGTTTCATAAATAATAAAGGTCTCACACATTTTAAGATATAAATATCTTACATCTTGAAGCTTAAACCATTTAAATTTTATTTCGAAATATCTTTTACCTTTACTCACAAATTTAGGGTTTAAACAACTAATACATAGCTTTTATAGTAAAACTCAACTTACTATATTATTTCTTTAATTTAAATAATTTTTACATCAGTTTGTCCGTTCATAAGTCAACACTGATTGTTGCCTCATACATAAATATTTTATCTCACTAGTACATTTGCTTTATTTTCCATTTTACGATTATTCTCATTTTCACTATATATATATATATATATATATATATATATATATATATATATATTCCGTTACCTAAATCTCAGCTCAAAAACCATATTTTGAGCATCGAAAATATCAAAATATCATTTTTATGATTAATACATTTTTTCAAAGGTTTTACATTCGTTGCACCACAAAATAATTTTATAGGCAATTGTAGTTTTTATTTCACTTAAATATGTAATTTATATTTATTACATATTTTTATTACTTTATTTATGCCTGAAAAGAAGTTTCTCGGCATAAAATATCATTTAGAGTCAAATCTCGCCCCATAGGACTTAATTTATTAGATTTATTAATACTTATTATTTCGCCAGAACGTGATTCGAAACATCGAACGTCAAAATTGCTCGACGCGCCGACGCTCGGCGTTCGCTCATTTACAAGTTCTAACATGCTCATTTGCTCATTTTTAACTTTTAAACCATACGTCTTATAACAGTAACTTTTTGGGCATGTTATAGATCTTATGTCATAGTATTTTAGAAGAATTTATAACCGCGAAAACCAATTACAGAAATCAATCAAAACATCGAGCAAAAAAGCATGTCGAGTAATTGTCCAAAAGACTACATACGTCTATCGCCCTAGCTACTTCTTTGCCAGTCTTCTTCTTTCTTTCTGTTCCGCATTTTTCGAACTAGTTAATTCGCGAATTTTTTACGCAGTGCTCGTAACTCCGATTAATCTGATTTTTAGATATGTTATACATGGCATACCAAAGTATTTTTAAAAATATCAGAGCTGGGTTTCAGGTATGATAGGCTACCCAAACAGAGCGCCAAAAGTGTGCGTTCATCACAGCTTTTCAACTTTTTGCCAGATTTACCCTCTCTCGCTAAAACATTCATACTTTTTTCGTTTCAAAACATTTTTGAGTGATTCTTGAACCCACGCGAAGCTAACTTCCGGGACTACAACTTTTATTCCTTGACCATTTCCAAATTCTAAACACAGAATTCCAGAAATTCCGTGTAAAGTGGCTGACCCGAGTGGGTTTTCTAGTTTTTACTTGGCTACTTTAAAATAGTATAACTATTTGCTAAAATGTCGGAATTAGTCTGTTCCGGAGTCTATAGAAAGCTTATTCAGTGTACTATAACATACCAAAAGCTCAGAATTTTTAGGGCATTCTAGCTAACCCCAAATTCTCTATTTAGGGGCAGCAGTCACCAATTTTTTTTTAGTTAAAAACTATTTTGGTTCTTCTTCTTTGTTCAAGCTCATCAACCCTAAAAATGGCAAGATCTAACCATAAATATCATATATTATGTAGATCTACCCTCATATGATTCAAAATCATAAGTTCAACACTTGATCTAAAACAACTATAACAAAACACGTTAAACTAGCTAGGGTTTTGAGTTTAGGAAATTTTATACCTTTAGTGTTAGATCTTTGTAAGACCCCGAATTTTATGAAATGAAAGTATTCAATTTTCTTATAATTATTATGTTATTTAGTATATGGTTAAATTGATAAAGGTTAAAGTTAAGGGTGATATTTGAAAATTTTGCAAAGTAAGCAAGTTGATATAAAATATTCTTTTTGTTTGGAATATCTCATGCATTTACAAAGACAATCATTGGTGGACCCCACAACGGAAGTATTGTCGTAATTAGAAAATGACAAAAATATCTTTTATAAAAATAACGGCAAAAGTTTCACCGTTAAAACTGTTGAACTACCCAGGTAGTAAAGTACAAGAATATGTCTGGCGTGGTTTGCGTAGTAGCAAGATTACGGTATTGATTATTGATGCTTACGTAAGAAGTCACTCGGTTATACTCCATTATTGCTACAATAATTGTTTGCATCATATCTCTCATATTATTGATTCGATTATTGTCGAGTATCATCTCAGATAATATGTTATATTATTAAATCAATAATTGAGACGACAAAAGTTATTCATATTATTATTTGCAATATTGACAATGTCTAGAAGTTCACATCGAGGAGAGGTTTGGTCACCTAATTACGCCGCTAATAAGGAGAAATCCTTATCTGAAAGCCCCTATTTCTAGTGAACGACACAGTTGTTAAATATTGTGAATTATAATATTAATGATGAATAAGTTCATGTTGATTAAAGATGAAATTGATAGTTCCATTGTGTTAGAATTATTAGTATTAGTGAAAATCGATAGTTATTTCGATAACAATTGATGTTTGAAGGTTATATTGACCAATCGGGTAATTAACCGGATAAATGAGCAATTAATTGCTATTAATTCACATGCTTATAACTATGTGATCACATGTGTGTACTATTGATTCCCATGATTTACTATTAGGGAAGTTGGTGCAAGATTGATAATACTTGCATGACTAAGTTAAAAATGGAGGTATAGATGGAGGTACTATACTGTAATTCGTATTTTCATATGATTATAACTATTGATTCACATGATTGAACTATTGATTCACATTATTTACTATTAGGGGAGGTGGTGCAAGTTTGATAATACTTGCAGGACTAAATTAAAAATGAAAGAAAAGTTAGAGGTATTGTACTGTAATATTTCGAGCCCCAAAACGTGCAATTATCGAAACTATATTTTTCTATAAATAGAAGCTCATTCTTCCTTCATTTCTCACTAATTCACTAAAGCTATAGAGCAATTATTATAGAGAGAAATTATAGAGAGAAAGAAGAAGAGAAGTTTGCTACCTCTCTATTCCAGTATTCAACTTTATTCTAAGGTAAGGGGTATTATTTCTTTTGTATTCATGAAGAGAGCTTCTGTTATTCCATTCTTTATTAATATGTTGAAATAACCTGTCTATGCGAAGTACCGCATACATGGTGAAATTCTTCTGTTATTCTATTCTTTATTATTACATTGGAATATCCTCATGCATGCGGATTACGCTAGACACAGTTCCATTCTTTATTATTCATTGGAATAACTTTGTCATGCATGCGATCTATCACATGCATGGTGAGTTCTTTGTTATTCCATTCTTTATTATTCATTGGAATATTCTATCCGCATGCGGTTTACTTTCATGACCGGTTCCATTCTTTATTATTCTTTGGAATATCATGTCTGCATGCGGTGCGGTTACGCATGACTTCGTTCCATTATTTATTATTCTCGCTGAGAATAACTCGTCTGCATGCGGTCTATATCGATGCATGGCGAATTTTTTCTCATTATTCCTTTCTTTATTATTATGTTGGAATAACTGCATGTGTGGATTACCGCATGCATGGTGAATGATCCTTTGTATTCATATGAATAATATTTTTATTCAAAAGGGATTTCTTTCAGGGGCAGTTTCATAATTTTTCTGACTCTCAAAAATTCTAGAAAAATTTGAAATGATAATTTGATGAGTTTTCTAGATTGTGTCCAAAAATAGCGATTTTTGGATGTATAGATTAAGAGTTATGGATTTTATGGGAAAAGACTATTTTAAAAGTAAACCCTTATAACTCTTTTTGGTTAACTCCAAAATTGGTGAAATTTTTATTGGGAGTACATGTATATAACAAGAGTATACCCTGTAAATTTTGGAATTTTTGGACAAAAGTACAATTTATGATAAATGTCTAAATATTCGACAGTTTTGGCCATATGAAAAATAGTAAATAAATATTAAAAATTCCGAGAAAAATATATGTTCAATATGGGAATATATTCTGCTAAATCCCAGAAAAAGATATATTTTTGGGACTGATTTGATATTTTTATGAAAATAAACTAGTTATGAGTAAATGAATTAAATGTGTTATGTGAAGTAACAAAATTAGAAAATAGGATTTTATGGCTTGAGAATCCTATATAGGGTATATTTAGATTTTTGATGAGGGATTTGATCATTGGTGATAAAATCTTATGTTTATGGCATTTTTGAATGATTAAATGCATTATTTGGTAAAGTGTAAATAATTGAAATAAATTATTTATAAGTTTAAGAAGTGATTAAAATATTGTTATAATATTAATAATATTAGATGATGAGTTTATTAAGTGATTAATAATATTTGGATAAATTTAAAGTTTTTAATATTTATCCTTGTTTTTGTTTGATTAATGCTTATATCATTGTCATTATCCTCATTCTTATATTGTGATGAAAGTCATCTTTGGCTTACGTGCATAGATGGACTTGGTATGATTATGACCAGGGATCATATGGTATAATCATGACCGTAATGTAACGACTGATGTGGTAAAAGTCCTCATTGGCCGGTAGTGCATTAATGGACAGTTTTTGGTATGATTATGACCAAGGATTATTCGGTATAGTTATGACCATTGATGATTTAATAAATATCCTTGGCCCGTAGTGCAGGGATGATTCGATGATGTGGTTTATTTATTAAGCTGAGTCTCAGCGATAAAAATTGATGAAAACATTTTAAATCATAGAAGATAGTAGATATCATGCTCTACTTGACTCTTCTAATGGATTGCTTATTCCGCTGCAGTTAAACTTGATGTCTATTGTATTTTATCAGTTTAACATTATTGAAGACTAATGATAATTTATTCTGCATTATCTTAGTCATAATATTTTTTACTGGGCTAGTTGAGCTTACCCTTTTTTTCATTGTTCTCTTCAGGAAATGAGAATATAGCTGGGACGAGTCGGGGAACGGAGTGACGGTCCAGATGATAACATCAGTAGTCCTCACTATTCTGTTAAATAGTGTGATAATAAATGTAATGAGGACTCCATTGAGTGTGGATATTGTCTAGATGACAATATTCTTATTAAAACTCTTAGATTATATTTTGTCGTATTTTACACGACTGTTGTATAATTAAGTTGTATTTAAATTCTGTACCATGTATTTGGCGACTCAAGATGGGTGATGTATACCTATTTTGGGGGCATCACAGTTGGTATCAAAGCTTAGGGATATGATCCTTGGTTGAGATGTGAGACAAGAACTAGGAAGGGAGAGACGGGAAATTCCTTCGCTAGTATGACCTACCTAAATTTATTTGGTATTTAATTGGTCGGTAAGAGTATAGGGATAATATGTGGCATGTCAATTAACCCTTATTTTGAAACTGTATTCTAGAATGATATCTGAAATACAGGAGATGAGAAATGGGAAAATCCTGATAGAGAGGAAATAACAAGGAAGGTACAATTCGAAAAGAAAGCAAGGTATTCTCATTTCTTCGGCATACCAAGTACGTATATAAATTTCGAGGGTGAAAAGGAGGGGAGATTGTAAGACCCCAAATTTTATGAAATGAAAGTATTCAAATTTTTTTATAATTATTATGTTATTTAGTAAATGGTTAAATTGATAAAGGTTAAAGTTAAGGGTGATATTTGAAAATTTTGCAAAGTAAGCAAGTTGATATAAAATATTCTTTTTGTCGGGGAATATTCGTACGACGGCACAATCATTGGTGGACTCCACAACGAAAGTATTGTTGTAATTAAAAACAACAAAAATATCTTTTTATAAAAATAACGGCGAAAGTTTTACCGTTAAAACTGTTGAACTACCCGGTAGTAAAAGTACAGTAATACGCGTGGTTGCATAGTAGCATACGGTATTGATTATTAATTCTTATGTAAGAAGTCACTCAGTTATACTCCATTATTGCTATAGTAATTGCTGTATCATATCTCTCATATTATTGATTCGATTATTGTCATAGTATTAGTTTTATAATATGTTATATTATTAAATAAATAATTGAGACGGCAAAGTTATTCATATTATTATTTGCAATATTGACAATGTCTAGAAGTTCTGTCAAGGAGAGGTTTGGTCACCTAATTGCGCGCCAATAAGGAGAAATCCTTATCGGAAAGCCCCCTATTTCCTAGGAACGACCTGGTTGTTAAATATTGTGAATTATAATATTAATGATGAATAAGTTCATGTTGATTAAAGATGAAATTGATAGTTCTATTGTGTTGAAATTATTAGTGTTAGTGAAAATCGACATTTATTTCGATAACAATTGATGTCTGGAGGTTATATTGACCAATCAGGTAGTTAACCTAATAAATGAGCAATTAATTACTATTAATTCACATGCTTATAACTATGTGATCACATGTGTGTACTATTGATTCACATGATTTACTATTAGGGAAGTTGGTGCAAGATTAATAATACTTGCATGACTAAGTTAAAAATGGAGGTATAGATGGAGGTACTATACTGTAATTTGTATTTTTACATGATTATAACTATTGATTCACATGATTGAACTATTGATTCACATTATTTACTATTAGGGGAGGTAGTGCAAGTTTGATAATACTTGCAGGACTAAATTAAAAATGAAAGAAAAGTTGGAGGTATTGTACTGTAATATTTCGAGCCCTAAAACGTGCAATTATCGAAACTATATTTTTCTATAAATAGAAGCTCGTTTTTCCTTCATTTCTCACCAATTCACTAAAGCTATAGAGCAATTATTATAGAAAAAAATTATAGAGAGAAAGAAGAAGAGAAGTCTGCTACCTCTCTATTCCAGTATCCAGCTTTATTCTAAGGTAAGGGGTATTATTTCTTTTGTATTCATGAAGAGAGCTTACATTATTCCATTCTTTATTATTATGTTGGAATAACTTTGTCTATCTGGCACCGCATACATGGTAAAATTCTTCGTTATTCCATTCTTTATTATTACATTTGAATATATTCTATCTGCGATTACGCTGAATTGGTTCCATTCTTTATTATTCTATTGAATAACTCATGTCTGTCTATGCCTATCGCATTTATGGTGAATTCTTTGTTATTCCATTCTTTATTATTCTGTTGAAATATCTTGTCTCGCATGCGGTTTACTCATGACTGGTTTCATTTTTTTTATTATTCCGCTGAATATCCTCATCTGTCAAGTGCTTACGCATTTACCTCGTTTCATTCTTTTATTATTATTCTCGCTGAGAATAACTTGCTATGCATGCGGTCTATCGCATGCATGGTGAATTTTTTTTATTAATCCATTATTTATTATTCTGCTTGGAATAACATCGTCTATGTGGATTACTGCATGCATGGTGAATGATCCTTTTTATTCATATAAATAGTATTTTTAATCAAATGGGGTTTTTGCCATGGGCAATTTTATAATTTTTCTGACCCTCAAAAATTCTGGAAAAATTTGAAATGATAATTTGATGAGTTTTCTAGATTGTGTCCAAAAATGGTGATTTTTGGATGTATAGATTAAGAGTTATGGATTTTATGGGAAAAGACTATTTTAAAAGTAAACCCTTATAACTCTTTGTGGTTAACTCCAAATTTGGTGAAATTTTTATTGAATTACATGTATATAACAGAGGTATACCCCTGTAATTTCGGAATTTTTGGACAAAAGTACAATTTATGATAAATGTCTAAATATTCGGCCGTTTTGGCCATATGAAAAATAGTAAATAAATTTTTAAAATTTCAAGAAAAATATATGTTCAATATGGGACTATATTCTGTTAAATCCCAGAAAAGAAATATTTTTGGGACTGATTTGGTATTTTCATAAAAATGAACTAGTTATGAGTAAATGAATTAGATATGTTATGTGAAGTAACAAAATTGGAAAATAGGATTTTATGGCTTGGGAATCCTATATAGGGTATATGCTGATTTTTGATGAGGGATTTGATCATTGGTGATGAAATCTTATGAGTATGGCATTTTTGAATGATTAAATGCATTATTTGGTAAAGTGTAAACAATTGAAATAAATTATTTATAAGTTTAAGAAGTGATTAAAATATTGTTATAATATTAATAATATTAGATGATGAGTTTATTAAGTGAATGATAATATTTGTATAAATTTAAAGTATTTAATATTTATCCTTGTTTTCGTTTGATTAATGCTTATATCATTGTCATCATCCTCATGCTTATATTGTGATGAAAGTCATCTTTGGCTTACGTGCATAGATGGACTTGGTATGATTATGACAGGGGATCATTGGAAAGTATTATGCATTTTCGGTCAAGCCAATCATGTATGATGATAAAGCATATCTTTTCTTTGTGTAATCAATCTTATTTATTTATTAATAAAATAGAATTATTTATTAAAGGCATTTATTATCTACATGGTAAATTTGTTTTAATAATATGTGATAAACCCATAGTTTTAAGCAACGCTTTTAGAATAATGATGATGATCATTCTAATGAGATCTAAATTCTTAGAAAGCTTAAAACTAAAATAGTTCCCAATCATTGGATTACTAAATTGGGGATTAGTGAATCCTTAGATAGATTGGTACATACGTTTGGATTACTAAATAGGGATTCATTGGATGAGGATGATTGATCTCATGATCATTTGTGTGGAACACTAAAAGCAAGTATGTAGGTGCTTATTAGAGAATAAGTTCATTTGAGCGTGACTCATTAAGGAATACCTAATGGAGTTTTACTTACACATCGATAGGAATTCTGTAGTGATAGTAGTCTGAAATGATCCTTAGACTTGAGATCATCATAGTATCTTATATATAATGAATTACACTTTGACTTATTCCTTAAGACTCTTAGAGTATATCAAAGGGTATGCTTGGGTGTAATAAGTTATATATGAAGATAATGAATGATCGATAAAGAATCTACCACTTCTAGTAAAAGGAGAAATGTCTATGTGATTCGATAAATGACAACCCGGAATCCTTGGCGAGGTGGAATGAAATTAGAAAGTAGTTTCTAATTTGCATTCATTAGGAGTTATTCATTTAGGAATCGAAATACATATAATTAAATAAAATAAGACTTGTGATAATTCCATGTCTTATATTTAATTGGGACATTGTATGGTGGAAGGATTGAATTATCACGTAACTATTTACTCAAAAGGTTCTTTTATGATTAATGTTGAAATCTATATTATCTGGAAAGTCGTTGATCATTGGGGAGAACTTTATCCTATTGTAGAATAAATATTATTTATTTAAATAAATTATTTGTTTAATTTATTTATTTAAATGAGATTAGAATTGTTCTAATTGATTTATTCTGTAACCGGTTTAATATGGAGAACCTAAAGGGTCACACCATAAAAGGAAGAATAATTATTTAAGAAGTTAATGGCATAATTGTAATAATATATTAAGTATATTTAATTTAATCTATGGTGATAGAATAAATTAAATAGCTTAATATTATTATTTAATATTTTAGAAATATTAAATATAAATTAATAAGAGAGTCTTATTAATATTATTATAATTATTATTATTTTAATTTCTAAAAGGTTTAGGAATTAATTTAATATTAGTACTCTCATTTATTCTAATTGGATTAGGAAAGAAAATTAGTTAAAGGAGTTTAATTAATTATCCCTAATAGGATTAGGGAGCCCATTTAATTAAAGAGTTTAATTAAATAAATAATACCTTATTTTAATTAAAATAGGGTTATATAATATCTTTATAAGAGGAGTCTTATATATTAGATATCTAATATACGTAATTCCAAGATTTGGAGAGTACACCTTTTTTTATTCAGATAGGAGGAAAACTAGGGTTTGAGCGAATCCCTTCTTCTTGAAAATTCCTCTTCCTTGGTGGATCACTATAGAGGCCACACACTTGGGTGGCTTACATTGATCGAAGGAAGGAATCTACAGGAGATTGAGGAGATCATGGAGAAGTAGGAGGTGAACTTCGTGCACGAGGAAGCTTCGTTTCTACAAGGTATGATTTCATAATTTCTTATTCTTCGTTTAATTAATAATATGCATAAAGGATGATCAAGATAATTGGTTTGTGAAAAATTTTAAAATCGATTTTATCTAAACTTATTAAATTTTGCAATTTGATTGCTACTTTGATTTTCACGAAAACCTAACGATTGGTATCGAGAGCCAAACTTTATCACGAATTATTAATTATTTTGATTCCATATATGTATGGGTATGTATTTAGAATAATTTATTGGGCATAATTTGTTGTATAAAATTATTATTTCAAAAAAAAAAAATTATTTTTTTTTAATTTTTAAAAAAAAGCACATTAGTGAAGTATAATAAAGTGTAAAGTTTATGGCAATGAGTAGTTGATCGTGCAAAAAGTTGCACATTAGATTAAAAAAAAAAAAAAAAACCACATGCTTATGACAAATTATTAAAATGGAATAGATGGCGTGGTCAGTTTTTTTTTTTTTTTTTTAATTTGCAATTTCATTTTTTTTTAAGTAAGCGGTTTTTACCTTTTTTGTTGTTAAGGGATTACAAAACCGTGACTTATTGATATCATAAATATATATATATTTTTTTTTTTTTTGCGTGAATCAAGAAATTTATCCACGTGGCGATGAAATGTCCGGATTATTGTAGCTATATATATATATATATATATATATATATATATATATATATATATATTATTAGCACCTCTTGGTCAATTTTAATTAAGGCCATCACGTTGTTGAGGATTTGCAAGAAGGTCCTAATTTTTTTGTTAATTGAAATCAAGTAATGTGTCCTTTTATTTTTTTTAGGATTTTATATATATATATATATATATTATTATATATATATATATATTAATTTTAATAATTTTATAATTAAAATAAAAGAGTTTATTTTAATCTTGAAATTGGATTTCATGCAACATAAAATTGCCCATTAAATGATACTTTCGTATATATATGGAATGATTTTATTTATTGATACATATGATGATATGTATGATAATAAATGGGATTGATTATGGACAATTGACCAATATGATTGGATTTATTTTAGTTGGATGTTTGAATGAATGGGTTTTATTAAATGGGGTTACTGCGTACCTCGTCTTTTACGGTTTTCTTCTTGATGTAAATTCTATCTCTCTCTATGTACTTCCCTTGGCTTTGATCAAGGTTTCTATTTAAATTAAATAGTTTAATGTAATAGGATTAGTTAGAATTTTTTTTGAAGAACAGGAGATCAAGATCGAGGCGCTTGAAGACCCAGATTTGTAATGGAGCAGGGTTTAAATGTAATAGTTATATTTAAATGTTTATTCTTTTGCACCCTAGGGTTTGACCTTTTGGTTCACTTGGTGGCTCTAGTGAACGAAACTAGAATAAAAGTCCATAATCAATCCGGGTAGAATATAGTATTCTATATGTGCATGCTAGTATTATATATATTATATATTATGCAAACATGCTTAGCATGTTTAATAATATGGCGCGTATTTTATATATATATTTGCATGCGCTAAACAAGATGAGACAAATAATAACAAATCCCTCAAAGTTTTTATTATTAAGTCTTAAGCGTTCAAAGATATTTAGAATATCGAGCGATAAGCCTTCTAGCATGATAAAATTAATAGAGTATTAAATATTTAATATGAGTTTGTTGTGTCACCACAAGGCAAGTATTAAGTATTTAAGATGTTAATTATCACATTTGATGCTTATAAAGAAAATTGAACAATATTGTTTTGTTGTGTCACCACAAGGCGATATTTTTCTTTTTGAATATATGGAAGTGCTAGGTTGGACTTAACTTAGATAATTTTGATTCGGATGTGTCACCACTTGATCAAAATAATCTAAGAGGCAAAACATAAGGAGTTACATGTTGATGTAATTGACAAGGAGTTGTCTACCTATTTATTTATATATAGTTTGTTGTGTCACCACAAGGCTATATATATTTGAAATGGGATCCTTATTCTCACTAACAAAAAACTTTAATTAGATTTTGCGAACTATATAAATGAGGTAATATAGTTTGAAGAAAATAGTGGGAGATACCAATATAAAATAAGACCTAATTTATTTTGGTAATTAATAAATGAATGTTTGCTAAAATATTGTCTTTTACATGCGAAATTTTGAAAATGTCACATTCACTAATTTCATTTGAAGCATACTTGATCTTAACAAACCGGCCGGGACCGAACTACGCAATTTGGTTAAGGAATCTGAAATTGTTCTCACTTCTTTGAAAAGATTTCTTATGTCCTAAATTAATCCGTATACTGCAAAAAAGTTGAGAGCGACCTCTGAGGAAGAGATTGCTACTTTTAAGCGATGGCAAGATGATGCATCGTGGCTCGATGCATCATGCTTTCGCATCCATGAATGTGAGCTTGAGCGTCGGCATGAAAAACATGGATGCTCTCTTATCTTACTACACCTTGGAGAGTTGTATGGTGAGCAAAGTAGGATTGCTAGATATGAAATATCTAAGGAGCTCTTAGATCTCGGATGGCCAGAGGGCACTTCTGAGATTGAGACTCATGTCCTAAAGATGATCAATCGATTGAGCGTCTTGGGCGACTTGGAGTTCGTCGTGGATGGGGAGTTGAGTCGAGATTTAGTCTTGCGGTCACTCCCGACACACCTTCTCACAATTTGTTGTGAATTTTCACATGAATAAGTTGGATGTCGACTTGCACGAATTACTTAACATGTTGAAAAGCTATGAAGGTCACTTCCCATCCAAGAAGAACCATGTCTTCTTGGTGGATGATTCTTCCAAGAAAGGAAGAGGCCCAGGTATCTTACGAAAGAAGAAATCCAAGAAGGCTAAGGAAAGGCGAAAGTGAAGGATCAAAAGAAACTGATCCAACTAGCAAAGGAATTTGCTTCCATTGCAATAAAAGCCGGTCCTTTGGAAGAAGAAGCTGCAAGGATTATCTTGCGAGAACAAAAGCGAAGAAGCTTGGAAGCTTGAATCCTAATCAAGGTTTGTTTATGATTGAAATTAATTTTTACGAAAGTCGATCTTCTACTTGGGTATTGGATCTGGGATGTGGTTCTCACATATGTAATAATATCTGAGGGGCTTGGTCGAAGTAGAAAGGCGAAAGCGAGGATGAGGTTAGTCCTACGAGTGGGAAATGGAGCAAAGGTTCTTTGCATTAGGCTGTAGGGACTTATTGTTTAACACTTTACTACTGGCAAGTTCATTAATTTAAATAATTGTTATTTTGTTCCAAATATCATTAGAAACATTATTTCTATCTCTGTATTGGATATGGATGGTTTTAATATTATAATAAAACAACAACGGTTGTTCTATTTATAATGATAATGTTTTATATGGTGTTGGTAATTTGCGAAATGGACTTTATATACTTGACTTGCATGAAAATATATTTCAAATTGAACAAACTAATAAAAGGAAAAGAGATGATGTTAATTATACCTTCATGTGGCCTTTGTAGACTTGGTCGTATTAATGAAACAAGATTATCCAAGTTGCGTAAAGATGGGCTCTAGAGCTATCGATTATGAATCATATCCAACTTGTGAATCTTGTCTCATGGGTAAAATGACTAAATCTCCTTTTAGTGGAAAAGGAGAAAGAGTTCTGAGTTGTTAGCGTTGGTACACACGGATGTATGTGGACCTATGACAACGACACTTACGAGAGGTATTCTTATTTTATTACATTCATTTGACGACCACTCAAGATTTGGATATGTGTATTTAATGAAATACAAATCTGAATCATTTGAAAAGTTCAAAGAGTTCGAAGTGAAGTTGAGAAGCAAAGCGGTAAGAGTATTAAGATTCTTGATCGATCGAGGAGAGAATACTTAAGTGGTGAGTTTCTCAATTGTCTCAAAAAAATGGTATAATCTCACAATGGACTCCACCGGGGCGCCCACAGATGAATGGTGTGTATCGAGAGGAGAAATCGAACATTGTTGGACATGGTTCGATCTATGATGAGTTTCTGAGCCTTCCGGTTTCATTACGGGGATATGCCTACTAGAATCATTTGCATACCTACTTAACAAGGTACCTACAAAATCCATCCCCCCCAGACCCCATATGAGTTATGGACGGGGAGGAAACCAAATCTTAAGCATGTTAAGACTTGGGGTTGTCCGACTTATGTCAAAAAGTTTGAAAAGCGATAAAGTTGCAGACTAGATCGACAAATGTAGATTTGTGGGATACCTAAAAAAAACATCGGGGTATTATTTCTATCATCCAACTGATCAAAAGGTGTTTGTTGCGAAACATGCGCCTTCTTGGAAAAAGAGTTTATCCTTGAAGGGGTCGATTGGGAGTAAGATATATCTTGAAGAAGTTCAAGAACCACAAAATACTACTGAGATCAAAGTGAGGTACCTAACCAAGTAGAGATTCATACATACCACACCTATTAAATAAATCTGGAAGAGTACCAAAGATACCAGAACGGTATGGACTTGTCATAGAAGATGACAATGAGTGCATGCATCATAGATGATGATGATCCATTGAATTCTGAGCAGGCTATGAGTAGTAAAGACTTCGGAGAAAAGTGGCAAAAGCCATGAAATCAAGATGGACTCCATGTATGAGAACCAAGTATGGACTTTGGTCTCACCACTTGAAGGCATTAAGCCTATTGGGTGTAAATGGGTCTTTAAAAGAAAAATGGAAGCGGACGGCAAGGTAGAGACCTATAAGGCCCGGCCGGTTGCAAAAGGTTTCAAACAAAGACAAGGAGTTGACTATGGCGAAACCTTCTCACCAAGATAGCAATGCTCAAGTCCATTCGGATTTTGCTTGCGATTGCGACTTACCATGACTACAAATCTGGCGGATGGGCGTGAAAGCGGCCTTCCTCAATGGGAAACTTGAGGAGGATGTGTATATGACACAACCGGAGGATTTGTTTCAAAGGTTGGAACAAATCAAGTCTGTAAGCTTCTGACGATCCATTTATGGATTAAAGCAAGCTTCTCGTGGGTGGAACATCCGTTTTGATGAGACAATCAAAAGTTTGATTTTATCAAAATGAGGATGAACCATGTGTGTACAAGAAGGTTAGTGGGAGCGCTTGTTTCATTCCTTGTATTATATGTTGATGATATATTATTGATAGGGAATGATATTCCTATCTTTAAAACAATTAAAATCCAGTTATCTAAACACTTCTCCATGAAGGACTTGGGAGAAGCATCCTATATTTTGGGGATAAAGATCTATAGAGATAGATCTAATAGGATGCTTGGCTTATCCCAAGGAACGATACATTGACATGATGCTAAAAGGTTTAGCATGGAAGATTCCAAAAGAGGTCTCATCTTGGATGAGCCATGGAATACATCTCTCAAAAAAACAAGCCCCAAAGACACACGAGGAGAGAAACGTATGAGTAAGATTCCTTATGCTTGAACAATAGGATCTATCATGTATGCGGTATGATATATACTAGACCGGATGTAAACTCATGCACTTAGTGTAACAAGCGAGATATCGGTCGAATCCGGAGAAAAGAAACAACGGAAGGCGGTGAAAAATATCTAAAGTACTTAAGAAGAACTAAGGATGTATTTCTTGTCTCTACGGTGGAGTGCGAATTAAAACTAGAGGGCTTCACGACTCAAGTTTTCAAACAGACCAAGATGACGATAAATCCGTTTGGGTATGTGTTTACCTTAAGCGGTGGCGCGATGAGTTGGAAAAGTTCAAGCGACAAGCGATTCTTGATTCGATGTGAGGCGAAATACATAGGCTGCAAGTGAAGGCTGCAAAAGAAAGGCATTTGGATGAAGAAGTTCATTCTAGAACTTGGTGTGGTTCCTAGCATTAAAGGACCGTGCCTTTATTACGTGACAACACTTGGGCAGTACATTGCATGAAGCTAAGGAACCCAGTCTCATCGAAATCCAAACACGTGTTGCGGCGATTTCATTTGATCGGAGAGATCATTGAAAGAGGAGACGTCACCACAGGCGTGTGGACTCTCAAGACAATATTGCAGATCCATTTACTAAAGCGTTAACACAACAACGGTTTGATCGTCACTTAGAGAAGATGGGTATGAGATACCACGGCGATTGGCTTTAGTGCAAGTGGGAGATTGAAAGTATTATGCATACAAGCCGATCATGTATGATGATAAAGCATATCTTGTGTAATCAATCTTATTTATTTATTAATAAAAGAATTATTTATTAAAGGCATTTATTATCTACATGGTCTTTTTTTAATAATATGTGATAAACCCATAGTTTTAAGCAACGCTTTTAGAATAATGATGATGATCATTCTAATGAGATCTAAATTCTTAGAAAGCTTAAAACTAAAATAGTTCCCAATCATTGGATTACTAAATTGGGGATTAGTGAATCCGGATAGATTGGTACATCGTTGCTTGCTCATTGGATGAGGATGATTGATCTCATGATCATTTGTGTGGAACACTAAAAGCAAGTATGTAGGTGCTTATTAGAGAATAAGTTCCTTTGAGCGTGACTCACTAAGGAATACCTAATGGAGTTTTACTTACCCGTCGATAGGAATTCTGTAGTGATAGTAGTCTGAAATGATCCTTAGACTTGAGATCATCATAGTATCTTATATATAATGAATTACACTTTGACTTATTCCTTAAGACTCTTAGAGTATATCAAAGGGTATGCTTGGGTGTAATAAGTTATATATGAAGATAATGAATGATCGATAAAGAATCTACCACTTCTAGTAAAAGGAGAAATGTCTATGTGATTCGATAAATGACAACCCGGGAATCCTTGGCGAGGTGGAATGAAATTAGAAAGTAGTTTCTAATTTGCATTCATTAGGAGTTGTCATTTAGGAATCGAAATACATATAATTAAATAAAATAAGACTTGACGGTAATTCCATGTCTTATATTTAATTGGGACATTGTATGGTGGAAGGATTGAATTGTCACGGTAACTATTTACTCAAAGGTTCTTTTATGATTAATGTTGAAATCTATATTATCTGAAAGTCGTTGATCGCTAGGAGGCTTATCCTATTGTAGAATAAATATTATTTATTTAAATAAATTATTTGTTTAATTTATTTATTTAAATGAGATTAGAATTGTTCTAATTGATTTATTCACAACGGTTTAATATGGAGAACCTAAAGGGTCACACCATAAAAGGAAGAATAATTATTTAAGAAGTTAATGGCATAATTGTAATAATATATTAAGTATATTTAATTTAATCTATGGTGATAGAATAAATTAAATAGCTTAATATTATTATTTAATATTTTAGAAATATTAAATATAAATTAATAAGAGAGTCTTATTAATATTATTATAATTATTATTATTTTAATTTCTAAAGGTTTAGGAATTAATTTAATATTAGTACTCTCATTTATTCCTAATTGGATTAGGAAAAAAAAATTAGTTAAAGGAGTTTAACTAATTATCCCTAATAGGATTAGGGAGCCCATTTAATTAAAAAGTTTAATTAAATAAATAATACCTTATTTTAATTAAAATAGGGTTATATAATATCTTTATAAGAGGAGTCTTATATTAGATATCTAATATACGTAATTCCAAGAGTTGGAGAGTACACCCTTTTCTTATTCGGATAGGAAAAACTAGGGTTTGAGCCAAATCCTTCTTCTTCTTGAAAATTCCTCTTCCTTGGTGGATCACTATAGAGGCCACACACTTGGGTGGCTTACATTGATCAAAGGAAGGAATCTACCCGGAGATTGAGGAGATCATGAGAGAAGTAGGAGGTGAACTTCGTACACGAGAAGCTCGTTTCTACAAGGTATGATTTCATAATTTCTTATTCTTCGTTTAATTAATAATATGCATAAAGGATGATCCGGGTAATTGGTTTGTGAAAAATTTTAAAATCGATTTTATCTAAACTTCCGCTACGTTTTGCAATTTGATTGCTACTTTGATTTTCACGAAAACCTAACATCCCCTCTTTCATTCCCTCGCTCTCAAGCTCTAATTAAGCTTTCATCAGGGGTTTTTGGGTGAGAGTTATAGAGAAATCCATGGTTTCTTCTTTTCTTTCTTTCTTTTTCCTCTCTTTTCTTTTCCTTCTCTCTCTTTCTTCCATCTATGGTAGCCCTCTCTCTCTCTTCTCCCTATTTTGTCTGGTGTGTGAGAGAAAAAAATGAGAGATAAATGCTTCTTATTTGTTAAATGAATTAGAGGTTTAAAATTAATTAAAGGGAAACTAGATCCACTTTTTAGGGGAAATTATTGGGGGAGTTGGTGAGGTTAGGTGGACTGCCCATGTGCTAAAATTTTCAGTAGCTTTTGGTCCAGTGGGTCCCACTTTTATTATCTCGTTTTGCGTGCTTAATCCCGTCTTTGACTTTCGAACCCAAAAAGTAGAATTTCCAAGTTTATAGTCGATTCCTACTAAAATCGACACTCCCGACGTCATGGACACATCCGTTTCTCCAAATTCATTTTTGAATTCTAAGTTTGACTTTTCTCTGAAAAATTCAACTGTTGACTTTGACCAAAAAGTCAACCTCGACACATTTTTTTTTTTACAGATTATTCTTACTAATTTCGACGTTCCGGACTCAAATATCCAGTTCGCGTCTCAAGATTCCACTCCTAACTCTAATTTTGACTTTTCTCCATAAAAGTCAACTATTGACTTTGACCAAAAAGTCAACTATTGACTTTGATCAAAAAGTCAACCCTGACACATTTTTTGTTTATAGTCTATTTTTACTAAACTTAACACTCCGGATTCAACAGAGCAGTCCATACTTCAAAATTCTACCCCTAACTCAAATTTTGAGTTTTAACTTCCTTTTTATTGATTAATCATATTAGCTAATTATTTATTGATTATTATTTATTTCATATGTCATTCAAGGCCATCATTCAAGCTATATTAATTTATAACATAGTTTTATCTTGTTTCTCAGATACTTAACTTAATTAACCATATAGGTTTATCTATTCATCCTTTAGTTATTACTTTCTTCCCATTTACAAGGATTTCATACTGGAATCACTATTACTGCAATTTTCTAGTTTAGTTTACTACTAAACCCTTGCACAATTTCTCATAATCAACTTATTTCATTAACTTACCTCATCATAAGTATTATCTTCTTATATTTCCTTTATCCCTTGTTATCCCATTCATGGATAGAATTCCATTCTTAACCCAAGTCTTATCTGACTTATTTTAATTCTTGATTACCCGTTAATCTTAGATATCAATTTCTTAAATATTTTATCATCCACCATCAATTTTCTTTACATTCTTTCAGATATTAAATCATATAAGTTTTTTTAAAAAATTTTAATCATCCCTTTACTTTCAATTTAAATTTTATTCTTTGAACTTTTATTTATTTATTCGAGACAAGTCTCATAAATTTTCGAGTTATTACAATGGTCGACTCATAATTGAAGCACTTTAATTTGGATAAAGTGATGGAAAATATATATAATCCTAGCTGGACATCACTTTGCATGTAGTATTATATATGTACAAGTGCATGTACATGTATGTATATATACATATATAAATTAATGTATATTTGGGAATTTGCTTTTACTAATAATTTAAGCAAGACGAAGATGCATATTAATTAAAGTCCATACAGTCCTGGTGCACAAAATCCATCTCTCTCAGTACTCGATATTTTTCTCACTTTCTGTGCTTACACGCTTGGGCCCTCTACGCACTCCGGTGGGTTGGGATGCCCATATCAGGACCATTTTGGTGCCCCATACCCATGCATGCATCCATCATTTACCTGCCTGCACTGCACTGCACTGCACTGCACATAGTCACATACTATTATTATTATTATTATTCCATTTTTCCCACAATTGATTATGGCTTTATAGTCTCCGCTCATAGGGCGCATGCCCCGCTTTGTGCTACCACCACAAGTCCACAACCTTCATCATGTAGATGATACCTTCTTTTCTGGAAGAAAAACAAGTTTAACTTTATTAAGTTAAATTTTGCTCCAGAGTTCTATTTTATTTATAATAATATATGTTAGAATCATAATTTAGTAGAGTCAAAATTATTGTTGAAAACATGATACGGGTGATCCCTGTCCTTAAGGTCTTTATTGCCCCCACCACGATCAGTTTGCTAAGGGTTACAGACGATATAACTCCAAGATATATGTCAAGCCTTGGTGAATTATCTGTGATAACAATTCACATAAAATTCCAATAGAACACTACTTTGTAGTAGTTATTTGTTTGTAAGAAGAATTGGAGAAGATCAAAAAGAGAGAAAAAACATGTGCAAAATCATATATGTAAATTTATATCTTACATATGCATATATCTAATCTTATGCATATATATCAACATATATATATATATATATATATATATATATATATATATATATATATATATATATATATATATATATATATATATACATAATATACTATTTAATTCTATATTTAACCATACTTATTAATACTAAATATGTAAGTTACATACTAGTTAGTATTAATGTAGTGGTTAATTAGAATTTAAATAGCACTTAATATGTGAGACCACGAATTTTATAAAATAAAAGTATTCAATTTTTCTATTTTAGTAAATGGTTAAATTGATAAAAGGTTAAAGTTAAGGGTGATATGTGAAATTTTTTTAAAGTAAACAAGTTGTCATAAAATACCCAGTTACTATTCACTCTAGTATTATTCACTCGGGTATTTGGGGCACTTTTTGTATCAGAGTACTATTCACGAGTTACTATTCACGAGTTACTGTTCATGAGTTACTATTCACGAGTTACTATTCACTCTGGTATTGTGCATTCGAGTATTTGGGTACAATATTATTCCATGAGGAGATGTGCTAATTTTTCAGACAGTTGATTAAAATTATAATAGTAAATCAATATGGATCGTTGATTTAAAGTCTTAATAGTAACTTGTCCCTTCAATATTACCAAGAGTTAATTGCCCCTTCGTAAATAGTAACTTGTCCCTTCAATATTACCAAGAATTAATTGTCCCTTCGCAAATAGTAGTTGTCTCTTCAATATTACCAAGAGTTAATTGCCTCTTCGGTGTTCCAAGGGTTAATTACCCCTTCGCAAATAGTAGTTGTCTCTTCAATATTACCAAGAGTCATTTTGACCTTTCGTAAGACCAAGAGCCACTCTCAGTTTTTTTTATAAATAGAAGCTCATTCCTTTATTATTTCTTTACGAATTTCTCAAAACTCTGAGAGAAATTATAGAGAAAAGAAGAAGAGTATTCTCGCTACTTCACTACTTCTATATCCAGTTCTTTTTTACTAAGTAGGGATATTATTTGTTGTATTCGTAAGGGGTGTTATTCTTTCTTATTCATGAAGAGAACTTCATTATTCCATTCTTTATTATTACATTGGAATAACTCAGTATAAGCGGCATACCCTATACATAACTTTGATACGCTGGATACCCTATACTTGGTGAAATCCTCTCATTATTCCATTCTATATTATTATGTTGGAATAACTTTTATTAAGTCTCAATCATGCATGTGTACGCCCCAAAATAGGTATACATCACCTATTCGAAGGTTGTCAATACATGGTACGTAAATAACTACAACTTTATTATTACAACAAGAAAAGCATGAGTTTGAATACAAATATTATCTTCTGTACAATATCTATACTCAAATAAATCCTCATCACATTTATTGATACATTATTTTACAAAATGGTGAGGACTACTAAACAACCCTTTCTAAAACCTTCATTCCATACCCCCACTTGCATCGCTTATATTCTCGCCTCCCCGAGAAGAAAAAAATGGAACAAAAGGAAAAGGGTGAGCTCAACTAGCCCAAAGAAAGAATATTATGACTAAGATAATATACAACAAATTACCGTTAGTCTTCAACAGGAAAAATCTAATAGAATACAATAGACAACAAATTTTAAATCAATATTCGCAATTAAATAATAATTCATTAAAAGAGTTAAGTAGAGAATGCAAACTACTATCTTCTATGTATGAATTTAAAAGTTCATCGCTCATCTTTTATCCCCAGAACATCAATCAATATACATCCGAATCAAATATTCATCTTTTGCACTACAGCCAAAGATATTCATCACTTAATCATGTTCATCTAAACACTGCTCATCTTTGCACTACTACCAAAGATATTCTTCATAAATTATTCATCTTTTGCACTACAGCCAAAGATATTCAATAATATCATCATTTAAGATCGAGGATGATGAAAATATTTTTAAAGAAACGAATCCAAAGAAACAAAATGACAAGGATTAAGGATTAAGGATTCGTACTTTGTTTTATCCATGTTCAAAAATACCTCAAAAATAATCATAGTGGTGTAAAATTCAAGAATGATCAAAACATGGATACAATCAAAGCTAGTATCCGAATAGATATTTTGGACAAAAGAAGAAATTTTATTTTTCGATGAATAGTGCAGTATATCGTGAATAGTCACCAGTATCGTGAATAAGTAACTCAGACACCAAAAGATAGAAATTTCCCAAAAACATCTTCACGCTTCATGAATAGTACTCGTGAATAAGAACTCATGAATAAGAACCCCGAAGCATGGAAAAGTTCCAAATTTGATAAAAAGTTTCAACTAATATTTCAAATAATTGTGACACCCCAAAAATAGGTATACATCACTCATTCCGAGTTGTCAATACATGGTACGTAAACAACTACAACTTTATTATTACAACAAGAAATCGTGAGTTTGAATACAAATATTATCTTCTGATAATATCTATACTCAAATAAATCCTCATCACATTTATTGATACATTATTTTACAAAAATGGTGAGGACTACTAAACAATCCTTTCTAAAAACTTCATTCCATACCCCGACTCGTACTCGCTATATTCTCGCCTCCTCTGAGAAAAATGGAACAAAAAGGAAAAAGGGTGAGCTCAACTAGCTCAGTAAAGAATATTATGACTAAGATAATATACAACAAATTATCGTTAGTCTTCAACAGGGAAAAATCTAATAGAATACAATAGACAACAAACTTTAAATCAATATTCGCAGCGGAAATAATAATTCATTAGAAGAGTTAAGTAGAGAATGCAAACTACTATCTTCTATGTATGAATTTAAAAGTTCATCGCTCATCTTTTATCCCCAGAACATCAATCAATATACATCCGAATCAAATATTCATCTTTGCACTACAAGCCAAAGATATTCATCATTAGTCATGTTCATTTAAACACTGCTCATCTTTGCACTACGTGCCAAAGATATTCTTCGAAATCATTCATCTTTGCACTACAGCCAAAGATATTCTTAAGAAATCATTCATCTTTTGCACTACTGTGCCAAAGATATTCCATAATATCATCATTTAAGACCGAGGATGATGAAAATATTTTTTAAGAAACGAATCCAAAGGAAACAAAATGACAAGGATTAAGGATTAAGGATTAAGGATTCGTACTTGGTTTTATCCACGTCCAAAAATACCTCAAAATAATCATAGTGGTGTAAAATTCAAGAATGATCAAAACATTTATACAATCGTAGCTAGTATCCGTAATAGATATTTTGGACAAAAAAAAAAAATTTTATTTTTCTATGAATAGTGCCGATATCGTGAATAGTGTCAGATATCGAATAGTGCCGTATACGTGAATAGTAACTCAGACACACCAAAAGATAGAAATTCCATAAAAACATCTTCACGCTTTCATGAATAGTACTCGTGAATAAGAATCGTGAATAAGAACTCGCTAATAGTAATCGTGAATAGTAACTCATGAATAAGAACCCATGAATAGTAACCCGACATGAAAAAGTTCCAAATTTGATAAAAACTTCAGATCAACATTTCAATTATAATGATATTGAAGAAATAATATCATTATGAAAAAAATAATATCCCTTACCTCGAAAGATTAAGACTTAAATTTGAATCTAAAGGTATAGTCTTTGAAGGAACTTACACCGCCTAGCAATACTCAAAGTATACTCAAAATACTCACAAGAATACGCTCAAAATATCGAGAGAGAAATAGAGAAAACTTCAGCTTACGTGTGATTTTCAATTCTAACCCAAGACCCTATTTATAGGAAAATGCTTAGAACACCAAAAGCGTAAAATTTAATATAATATTAATATAATTATACAAATTTTCCTTAGCCCACCTTTTGGTCAAAACACCAGCCACACATGTTAATGATGTCCAAAAAAAATACACAAAAACGTTTTTCTTAACAAAAATAATTTAAACTCCCAAAATCAATTATTTGAGAGCTTCTAACTTCAATAATTCATAATAAATAGCCCTTTCATCAAAAAATTCGAATCTCATGAGTTTTTATAGGAAATTCAATTCTCTACAACTTTGCAGAAGAAAGTTTTTCCAAATTCCAAATAGAAATTGACCGAAATCCACAAACGGGTGATTTTACAAGCTGTTTATAATCAAATTTCGGTCCAATAATTGTGTCCACCAACACACAAAACATGTGTTAAACATTTAATGCCACAAAATACTCTTCCTCCTCATATACTCATATATCCCACATTCATTGTAAAATATCATCATAATATATTATTAAAATAATATATTTAAATGAATTATTTTATCGTAAAAAGATAAAATATTAATTTTCAACAATTGTCATTTTAAAATTTTTCTCCATCTATATCCACATAAAATCAATATTTTCCTCATCATATAAATCAATAATTAATTATTCACAAATAATATTACGTAATCACAATATTGACAACCGTGCGCCTCCTCAGAGTAGAGGGGCTTTCAATAAGAATTTCTTCTTCTTGGCAGCAATTAGATGACCAAACCTCTCCTTAGATGTAACTTTCTAGACATTGCCAATAATGTTATCTAATAATATTATTCAGATAATATGAATTATTGCTTCGATAATGAAAATACTTGTGTAATGACAATTATTGAAACAACAAAGAATATAAAATATCAACGCAAAGAATTATTAACTCAATAAAATCTTTGAGCGGTAATTACAGAACCATTATTGAGTAGTGCCTTCTTCACGTAAGAATCAATAATTGGTGCAATACTGTAGTGCTTCTTGTTCAACAACGCGTATTAGTGTGTTTTAACCACCGGGTATTCCAACAAGATAATTGTGAATAACTACGCCGTTATTTAAAAACAACTTATATTTGTCGCTTTCTTCATCCAATCGCTTTCAAGCATGGGGCCCACACATGGTCATTTACCGTCGTGCATTTAATATTCCCGACAAATATTAATATTCCACGACCAAACGAATATTCCCCACAACAATGAATATTTTATAACCACTTGCTTATTTTGAAATATTTAAGTATTTAACCCTTAACTATCCACATTAATCAAATCAACCCTTACTATTTCAAAATAATAAATAAAGGAAATTCCTTTTTATTTAAAAAATTTCTGAGGTCTTCAACCTCCCTCCTTATGAAATTTCGTCCTCGAAATTGATGTACGTACTGTGTTTTGAAAAGGTGAGGATACCTCGCTTTCATTTCCGCTTCCAACTCCCGGTGTCATTTCCTCTATAAGATGATTCCTCCACAAAACTTTAACTTGTGGTATGACCTTTCATGCGTAGGGACATGCTCCTTCCTATCCAAGATCTTGACAGTACCTCCTCATACGTTAAGTCTTCTTGGCTATCTCGTCCTGGTTCTAACTCAATAACGTGGTTCGGGTCTTTCACATATTTACGAAGCACGATATGTGAAACACATTATGAACACGAGACATATTCGGAGGTAATGCAAGTCTATAGGCTACATTTTCTACTCGGTCCAGAATTTGAAATGGACCAATAAATCGTGGATTGAGCTTTCCTCTCTTCCCAAATCTTGTAACTCCTTCCATGGAGCAACTCGCAACAATACATGATCCCCCTCACATTAAATTCCACGTCCTTTCGATGAAGATCCGCATAACTCTTTTGTCGATCTTGTGCCGCTTTGTATACGTTGTCGAATCATTTGGATCTTTTCGGTGAGTCATATCGTCTTTAACTCGGGTCCCAACAATGTTGCTTCACCCACCTCATCCCAACATATTGAGAAATCGACATTTTCGTCCCATATAATGCTTCAAATGGAGCCACACCTATACTTGCTCGATAAATCGTTGTTGTAGGAGAATTCCACCAATGGTAAATACTTATCCCAACTACCCTTGAAGTCTAGGACACGAGTCTTAATAGATCTTCAAGAGTTTGAATAGTCCTCTCGATTGTCCGTCCGGTTTGGGGATGGTATGTTAGACTAAATCGCAAATCCGTGCCCATAGCTTTTTGCAAGCTAACCCAAAATCTTGAAGTGAATCTTGGGTCACGATCCAAAACTATGGATACAGCATGCCATGCAACCTCACAATCTCATTCACGTATATACTAGCAAGACGTTCAAGGAATAAGTCTCCGTATCGGCAAGAAATGAAAGCAGAGACTTGGTTAATCTATCAACAATAACCCAAATAGCATTGATGCCTTGAGAAACCGTAGGAAGACCCGTAACGAAATCCATAGTAATGTGTTCCCCACTTCCATTCCTAATCTCAAGTGGTTGCAACGGACCCTTAGGTACAAGATGCTCCGCCTTTTACACGTTGGCAAGTTAAACACATCGAGATAAACTTTGCAATCTCTCTCTTCATATTGTTCCACCAAAATGTATGTCGAAGATCACGATACATTTTAGTACTTCCAGATGGATTGCAAAATGGCGTATTGTGTGCCTCCGTCATAATCTTGTACTTCAAATCGAGTCGTTAGGAACACAAAGTCTAGAGTGGACTCAAGTATTCCTTCTTCATCAATTCTCGCCCTAATAGCTCCTTCTTGTACTTTCTTCTTCATACGCATCGCTCTCCGCCCGGTGGCTTGAAGCAACCTTAACTTTTTCTATTAAAGTTGGCTCTGTCGTATACTTGACATCATCGCACTTTCGTTCCGATATGATCTTCTACTCAATGCGTCACCACCACGCTCGCTTTACCGGGATGGTATTGAATAGTGTGGTCGTAGTCTTTCAATAGTTTGAGCCAACGTCACGCCATTAGCATGTTGAGTTCTTTTTGAGTGAAGAAATATTTAAGGCTTTTATGGTCCGAATATATCTCCACTTTCTCCCCATATAGATAGTGCCTCCATATCTTTAACGCTGAAAACGATCACCGCTAACTCTAGATCATGAGTAGGATAATTCCTCTCATACTCTTTAAGTTGTCATGCGAGCATAGGCTATGACTTTCCCGCTGCATGAGAACACATCCTAACCTTTGCACGAAGCATCATCAGAGATAACAAATCCATCCGAACCAGATGGTATTTTTAGAACAGTCTTAAAATAAGTCTCCTCTTAAGCTCTTGGAAACTCTTCTCGCATTCTTCACTCCAAATGAATTTTGTATCCTTCCGAAGTTAAATTTGGGTTAATGAAGTAGCGATTCGAAAAACCTTCCACGAATCTCCGATAATAACCAATTAAGCCCAAAAACTACGTACCTCGACCACCGACTTCTGCAGTTCCTCAACTTTGTATTGCTTCAATCTTCGCCGGATCAACAGATACTCCATGTTTCGACACCACGTGCCCAAGGAATGCTACTTCCTCAAGCCAGAACTCACATTTCTTCAATTTGGCATAAAGTTGGTTTTCACGAAGCCTTTGGAGTACTAGCTTCAAATGGTGCTCATGATCTTCACGGCTTTTGGAATATATGAGAATGTCATCAATAAAGACAACAACGAATTGATCCAAATATTCCTTGAATACTCGGTTCATCATATCCATGAAAGCCGCAGGAGCATTAGTTAGTCCGAAAGACATGACTAAGAATTCATAATGCCCATACCGAGTTCTCAAGGCGCTTTGAATATCCTCGCTTTTAATCTTCAAATGATGATATCCGAGCGAAGATCGATTTTGAAAAGAATTGTGCCTTACAACCGGGTCAAACAAGTCATCAATACGAGGTAGAGGATACCTATTCTTGATGGTGACATGGTTCAATTCCCGATAGTCAATACAAAAGTCGCATACTCCCCGCCTTTCTTCTTTACTGAATAAAACAGAGCACCCCAAGGAGATGTACTAGACGAATGAAACCGATGTCCAACAATTCCTCAGTAGTTGGACCTTTAACTCCCAAGTTCAATAGAGCCATTCGATATGGGGTTTTAGAAATGGGCTTTGTACCAGTTCAAGATCAATAAAGAATTCAACTTCACGCTCGGGGTGAATCGAAGTTCTTCTGAAATACGTCGGAAAGTCAATAACAACAAGAATATCATTCAAATTTGACGTGTCTTTATTCAAATCCATAACATGGGCTAAGAAAGCTTGACATCCGCTTTTTAATAAACGAATAGCTTTATGATTAGATATGATGTTGATCGATTTTAATGGTTTAGTTGCTTGAATTGCATAACAACAGTTGGTTAGAAATATGAAAACTAACAACCTTACGAAAAACAATCAATTTTGGCATGATGAGTAGTTAACCAATCAATCCCTAAAATCACATCAAAAGCAAGTATCTTTAAAGAGATAAGGTCAATGGTAAGGTAATGGTGCCAACTTGAATCAAACAAGATTTATAAACAATGGATGTGATGAAAGTTTCTCTAACGGAGTTTCCACAAATAGGTCAAAGTCTAATTTCTCCTGAGTCAAGTTTAAACGTTGAGCACATGCAGGAGAGATAAATGAATGGGTAGCACCCCAGGTATCAAGTAAGGTATAAACTTCGCAAGAATTTATAAATAAACTTACCCGTGATCACCTCGTTTGGTTCCTCGCATTATGACCAAATACAACAAACGCTTCTTCCCTAATCGTTGACTTTGACTTTTCCGGGACGATCTTTTGAGTCACCGTCCCCACCGAACTAGGTTTCGCCATCTTGTACAATCTCGAGCGATATGTCCTTCCTTTCCACAATTATAGCATACCTTGAACTGTTGTGGGCGCTTTGATGATATGTCCCTCTTTCCGCATTTGTAGCATATAACCGGTGGTCGTTCTCCTCCCTTAGAACCAAGTTCTTTGTCACCTTTGATCGTCATCTTCACATAGTCGTTTGTTAAATCTCCTCTTTTTAAAATCTCCCCGACTTCGCTTCTTCTATTTTCATGGCCATGATTACCACCAGAGTGGTTACCATTTCATCCGTCTGCTTTTTCTCCGCAGAGTTATCATTATTCTGCTGACCGCTATCTCGATATGATCCTGGTTGTGGTCCCTCGAATGACCGTGACTTTCGTTATCTCGCTCTAATAATTGAGCCCTGCTTACAACATCTCGAATAAAGAGAAAATTTATGAGAAATGAGATATTTGACGTATCTTAAGGTTTCAAACCTCTAAGAAACATCCGCGTCATCGTTCCTCATTCTCCACCAAATGAGGTGCAAACTCGGATAACTCTGCAAACTTTGCCTCGTCTTCGAGACACCGCCATGTTGTTTTGTTCCAATCGATGAACTCCACTTCCTTCATATAATGAACACTTTCGGAAAGTATTTGTCATTAAATAGCTCAAACGCTCTCCCAAGACATCGCCGAGTCTTGCGGATGGATGGTGCGCTTCACGAACTCCCACCAATGAGTCTGCGCCTCGCCACGGAACATAAAGGTGGCGAATGGAACCTTCGTTCTCCGTGCATCCCAAGACATCGAATATCTTGGTAATTTGTTTGACCCATGCTTCCGCCATGATCGGATCTGGCTTTCCCTTAAATTCGGTGGTCCCAACTCTTTGAATCGCTTGGTTGTGATAACCCGTGAATCTTATCATTTCCTCTCAGATTTTGAACACGAGTTTCCTCGTCGATTTTGCATGAGCGCAAAAACTTCTAAACATCCCTCGTTCATCATCTCGCTTCAACGGTTGTTTGTTCACGGAGGTACATTGCCAACCTGTTGCACGTTCTCCTCGTTGGTAAAGACAGCATCTCCACTTGGTCTCATTTACTCCATTATTAATATTCTCAATGAAATTCTCAAATCTTTGTCATAAAACAAGGGTTAATTAAGGAAATCAATATATCACATAATATCCCTATATCTTGACCAACTAACAAATAAGCTTAGGTAGGACACACTAGCGAAGGATTTACTCGTCTCTCCCTCTAGTTCTATTCCCCCATCTCCGCCAGAGATCATATCCTAAGCTCGATACTAACCGTGACACCCCCAAATAGGTATACATCACCTATTCGAGTTGTCAATACATGAGTATGTAAACAACTACAACTTTATTATTACAACAAGAAAAGCGTGAGTTTGAATACAAATATTATCTTCTGACAATATCTATACTCAAATAAATCCTCATCACATTTATTGATACATTATTTTACAAAAATGGTGAGGACTACTAAACAATCCTTTTCTAAAAACTTCATTCCATACCCCAGACTAAATACTCGCTATATTCTCCCTCCCGAGAAAAAATGGAACAAAAAGGAAAAAAGGTGAGCTCAACTAGCTCAAAAGAATATTATGACTAAGATAATATACAACAAATTATCGTTAGTCTTCAACAGGAAAAATCTAATAGAATACAATAGACAACAAACTTTAAATCAATATTCGCAATGAAATAATAATTCATTAGAAGAGTTAAGTAGAGAATGCAAACTACTATCTTCTATGTATGAATTTAAAAGTTCATCGCTCTATCTTTTATCCCCGTAACATCAATCAATATACATCCGAATCAAATATTCATCTTTGCACTACAGCCAAAGATATTCATCATTGGTCATGTTCATTTAAACACTGCTCATCTTTTGACTACAGCCAAAGATATTCTTCAGAAATCATTCATCTTTGCACTACAGGCCAAAGATATTCTTAAGAAATCATTCATCTTTACAGACTGGTGCCAAAGATATTCCATAATATCATCATTTAAGATCGAGGATGATGAAAATATTTTTTAAAGAAACGCGAATCCAAAGGAAAACAAAATGACAAGGATTAAGGATTAAGGATTCGTACTTGGTTTTATCCACGCCCAAAAATACCTCAAAAATAATCATAGTGGTGTAAAATTCAAGAATGATCAAAACATTTATACAATCGAGAGCTAGTATCCGAATAGATATTTTGACAAAAAGAAAAATTTTATTTTTCTATTGAATAGTCAGATATCGTGAATAGTGTCAGATATCGTGAATAATCTTAAGATCGTGAATAGTAACTCCAACACCAAAAGATAGAAATTCCACAAAAAACATCTTCACGCTTCATGAATAGTACTTTCGTGAATAAGAACTCGTGAATAAGAACTCGCTGAATAAGAACTCGTGAATAGTAACTCATGAATAAGAACCCATGAATAGTAACCCCCCACATGAAAAAGTTCCAAATTTGATAAAACTTCAGATCAACATTTCAAAGATAATGATATTGAAGAAATAATATCATTATGAAAAAAAATAATATCCCTTACCTCGAAAGATTAAGACTTAAATTTGGAATACCGTATATAGTCTTTGAAGGAACTTACCGTCTAGCAATACTCAAAGTATACTCAAAATACTCACAAGAATACGCTCAAAATATCGAGAGAGAAATAGAGAAAACTTCAGTTTACGGTGTGATTTTCAATTCTAACCTAAGACCCTATTTATAGGAAAATGCTTAGAACACAAAGCGTAAAATTTAATATAATATTAATATAATTATACAAATTTTCCTTAGCCCACCTTTTGGTCAAAACACCAGCCACACATGTTAATGATGTCCAAAAAAAAATACAAAAACGTTTTTCTTAACAAAATAATTTAAACTCCCAAAAATCAATTATTTGAGACTTGAACTTCAATAATTCATAATAAATAGTCCTTTCATCAAAAAATTCGAATCTCGCGAGTTTTTATAGGAAATTCAATTCTCTACAACTTTGCAGAAGAAAGTTTTTCCAAATTCCAAATAGAAATTGACCGAAATCCACAAACGGGTGATTTTACAAGCTATAATCAAATTTCTATTCAATAATTGTGTCCACCAACACACAAAACATGTGTTAAACATTTAATGCCACAAAAATACTCTTCCTCCTCATATACTCATATATCCCACATTCATTGTAAAAAATATCACTTTATTAATATATTATTAAAAGTATATATATTTAAATGAATTATTTTATCGTAAAAAAGATAAAATATTAATTTTCAACAATTGTCATTTTAAAATTTTCTCCATCTATATCCACATAAAATCAATATTTTCCTCATCATATAAATCAATAATTAATTATTCACAAATAATATTACAGAATCACAATATTGACAACCAGTGCGGTTCCTGGAAAGAGGGGCTTTCCAATAAGAATTTCTTCTTCACTTTGGTAGCGCAATTAGATGACTCAAACCTCTCCTTAGATGTAACTTTCTAGACATTGCCAATAATGTTATCTAATAATATTATTCAGATAATATGAATTATTGCTTCGATAATGAAAAATACTATGTAATGACAATTATTGAAACAACAAAGAATATAAAATATCAACGCAAAGAATTATTAACTCAATAAAATCTTCGAATAATTAATTATCAGAACCATTATTGAGTAGTGCCTTCTTCACGTAAGAATCAATAATTGGTGCAATACCGTGTGCTACTTGCTCAACAACGCGTATTAGTGTGTTTTAACCAATTCCACGGTATTCCAATAAGATTAATTCAGAATAACTACGCCGTTATTTAAAAACAACTTATATTTGTCGCTTTCTTCATCCAATCGCTTTCACATTATGGGGCCCATACATGGTCGCATTGGCGTCGCATTTAATATTCCCTGACATCATTTAATATTCCACGACCAAACGAATATTCCCCGACAACAATGAATATTTTACAACCACTGCTTATTTTGAAATATTTGCGTATTTAACCCTTAACTATCCACATTAATCAAATCAACCCTTACTATTTCAAAATAATAAATAAAGGAAATTCCTTTTTATTTAAAAAAATTTCGGGGTCTTACAATAATGATATTGAAGAAATAATATCATTTGAGAAGAAAATAATATCCCTTACCTCGAAAGATTAAGACTTAATTGGAATCTGGGATATAGTCTTTGAAGGAACTTGCACTTGGCCTAACAATACTCAAAGTATACTCACAAGAATACGCTCAATATATCGAGAGAAATAGAGAGAAACTTCAGTTTACGGTGTGTTTTCAATTCTAATCTAAGCACCCTATTTATAGGAAAATGCTTAGAACACCAAAGTAGAAAATTGAATATAATATTAATATATTTTCATATTTTCTTTAGCCCACCTTAGACAACTGATCTCAGCCCATTTGAATCACATGTGAGGCCAACTTAGTTGCAAAAAACGTTTTTCTCAAAATAATTAACTAAAACTCCCAAAATTAATTATTTGAACTTGAACTTCAATAATTCATAATAAATAGCCCTTTTATCGTAAATTCAAATCTCACGAGTTTTTATAGGAAATTCAATTCTCTACAACTTTACGTAAGAAAGTTTTACCAAATTCCAAACAAAAAATTGACCAAATCCACAAACAAGGCGATTTTACAGGCTATAATCAAATTTCAGTTAATAAATGGGGTCCACCGACATGTTTAACATGTTTTAAATATTTATTGCAACAAAAATACTCTTCCTCCTCGTATACTCATATATCCCACATTCGTTGTAAAAATATCACCATTATTATATTATTAAAATATAATAATATATTTAAATGAATTATTTTATCAGTAAAAGATAAAATTTCAATTTTCAACAATTGTCACATTAAAAATTTTCTCCATCTATATCCACATAAAATCAATATTTTTCTCATCATATGAATCAATAATTAATTATTCACAAATAATATTACGAGAATCACAATATCGACAACTGCATGGTTCCTGGAAAGAGGGGCTTTCAATAAGAATTTCTCCTTCTTCAAGCGCAAGATTAGGTGACCAAACCTCTCCTTGATGTAACTTTCTAGACATTGCCAATAATGTTATCTAATAATATTATTCGAGATAATATGAATTATTGCTTTCGATAATGAAAAAATCTTGTGTAATGACAATTATTGAAACAACAACAATATAAAATATCAACGCATCAATTATTAAATCAATAAAATCTTTGAATAAAGAATTATCAGTAACCATTATTGAGTAGTGCCTTCTTACGTAAGAATCAATAATTGGTGCAATACTGCAAGTGTCTTCTTGTGTTTTAACCAATTTAGTATTTTAACAATATTATTGTAACAACTACACCGTTATTTTTAAACAACTTATATTTGTCGCTTTCTTCATCCAATCGCTTTTCAGTTATGGGCCCACACACGGTCATTTCGCTACTATTCGTATTTAATATTCCCACAAAGATGAATATTCCACGACCAAACGAATATTCCCCAACAACAATGAATATTTTATAACCACTTGCTTATTTTGAAATATTTATGTATTTTACCCCCTAACTATCCACATTAATCAAATCAACCCTTACTATTTCAAAATAATAAATAGAAAAATTAAATTTCATTAATAATAAGTTGAGGTCTTACAACCTCCCTCCTTATGAAATTTCGTCCTCGAAATCGACGTCACGTACTGGTGTTTCAAAAGGTGAGGATACCTCGCTTTCATTTCCGCTTTCCAATTCCCGTGTCATTTCTCTATAGCATGATTCCTCCACAAAACTTTAACTTGTGGTATGACCTTTCTTGGCGTAGGACATGCTCCTTCCTATCCAAGATCTTGACAGTACCTCCTCATACGTTAAGTCTTCTGGCTATCTCGTCCGGCTTCTAACTCTATAACGTGGTTCGGGTCTTTCACATATTTACGATAGCATGATATGTGAAACACATTATGAACACGAGACATACTCTAAGTAACGCGAGTCTATAGGCTACATTTCCTACTCGGTCAAGAATTTGAAATGGACCAATAAATCATGGATTGAGCTTTCTCTCTCTCCCAAATCTTGTAACTCCTTCCATGGAGCAACTCATGACAATACATGATCCCCTCACACTAAATTCCACGTCCTTTCGATGAAGATCCGCATAACTCTTTTGTCGATCTTGTGCCGCTTGTATACGTTGTCGAATCATTTGGATCTTTTCCGTAGTCATACGTACTAACTTCGGGTCCCAACAATGATTGCTTCACCCACCTCGTCCCCAACATAATCGAGAAATTACACTTTCGCCCATATAATGCTTCAAATGGAGCCACACCTATACTTGCCTCGATAATCTGTTGTTGTAGGAGAATTCCACCAATGGTAAATACTTATCCCAACCGCCTTGAAGTCTAGGACACGTATTCTTAATAAATCTTCAAGAGTTTGAATAGTCCTTTTCGATTGTCCGTCCGCTTGAGGATGGTATGCTGAATCAATCGTAAATCTGCGCCCATAACTTTTTGCAAGCTAACCCAAAATCTTGAAGTGAATCTTGGATCACGATCCAAACTATGGATACAGGCATGCCATGCAACCTCACAATCTCATTCACGTCATATACTAGCAAGAGACGCTTCAAGGAATAAGTCTCCGTGTCGACAAGAAATGAAGCGGACTTGATTAATCTATCAACAATAACCCAAATAGCATTGATGCCTTGAGAAACCGTAGAAAGACCCAGAATGAAATCCATGGTAATGTGTTCCCATTTCCATTTCGAATCTCAAATGGTTGCAACGGACCCTTAGGTACCGGATGCTCCGCCTTTACACGCCGACAAGTTAAACACATTGAGATAAACTTTGCAATCTCTCTCTCATATTGTTCCACCAAAGTGTATGTCAAGATCACGATACATTTTAGTACTTCCGGGATGGATTGCAAATGGTGTATTGTGTGCCTCCATCATAATCTTGTACTTCAAATCGTAGTCGTTAGGAACACAAAGTCTAGAGTGGACTCAAGTATTCCTTCTTCATCAATTCTCGCTTAGGATAGCTCCTTCTTGTACTTTCTTCTTCATACGCATCACTCAAGAATTGGTGGCTTGAAAGCAACCTTAACTTTTCTATTAAAGTTGGCTCTATACGTATACTTGACATCATCGCACTCATTCCCGCATATGATCTTATCTTCTACTCAACGCGCGGCTACCACGTTACTTTTTTCGGGATGGTATTGAATAGTGTGGTCGTAGTCTTTCAATAGCTCGAGCCAACGTCACCGCCAGCATGTTGAGTTCTCTTTTAGTGAAGAAATATTTAAGGCTTTTATGGTCCGAATATATCTCCACTTTCTCCCCATATAGATAGTGCCTCCATATCTTTAAGCGAACGATCGGGCCGCTTAACTCTAGATCATGAGTAGGATAATTCCTCTCATACTCTTTAAGTTGTCACGAGGCATAGTGTAAGACCCCAACTTATTATTAATGAAATTTAATTTTCTATTTATTATTTTGAAATAGTAAGGGTTGATGTGATTAATGTGGATAGTTAGGGGTAAAATACGCAAATACTTCAAAATAAGCAAGTGGTTATAAAATATTCATTGTTGTTGGGAATATTCGTTTGGTCGTGGAATATTCAATCTTGTTTGGGAATATTCGTATGATGGTGCGACCATGTGTGGGGCCCCATAACTGAAAGCGATTGGATGAAGAAAACAACAAATATAAGTGGTTTAAAAATAATCGGTGTAGTTATGCAGATTATCATTTAAATACCCTAATGGTTAAAACACGGAAGACACCAGTATTGCACCAATTGTTGATTCTTACGTAAGAAGGCACTACTCAATAATGGTTACATTAATTATCGCTCAAAGATTTTATTGATTTAATAATTGATGCGTTGATATTTTATATTGTTGTTGTTTCAATAATTGTCATTACACGATATTTTCATTATCGGCTAATAATTCATATTATCCTCTCAATAATATTATTAGATAACATTATTGGCAATGTCTAGAAAGTTCGCATCTAAGGAGAGGTTTGGTCACCTAATTGCGGCGCCAATGAGGAGAAATTCTTATTGAAAGCCCCTCTTTCTGAGGAACCGCCTGGTTGTCAATATATGTGATTCTCAGAATATTATTTGTGAATAATTAATTATTGATTCATATGATGAGGAAAATATTGATTTTATGTGGATATAGATGGAGAAAAATTTTAATGTGACAATTGTTGAAAATTGAAATTTTATCTTTTTCTCGATAAGATAATGTATTATTATATTTTAATAATATAATAATGGTAATATTTTTACAACGAATGTGGGATATATGAGTATACGAGGAGGAAGAGTATTTTTGTTGCAATAAATGTTTAAAACATGTTAAACATGTCAAATTGGACCCCATTTATCGAATGAAATTTGATTATAACAGAAAATCACCCGCTTGTGTATTTCGGTCAATTTCTGCTTTGAAATTTGGAAAACCTTTCTTCTGCAAAGTTGTAGAGAATTGAATTTCCTATAAAACTCGCGCGTGATTCAATTTTCTGATAGAAGGGCTATTTATTATGAATTATTGAAGTTCCGAAGCTCAGAAATAATTAATTTTTGGAAGTTTAAAATATTTTAAATAATAAAAACGTTTTTTGTTTGTTTTGTGGGCTACAACATGTGCATAATGAGCTGAGATCAGATCTAGGAAGGTGGGCGAGAAATCTTAATATATATATTAATATTTTATTAAATTTTCTGCTTTGGTGTTCTAAGCATTTTCCTATAAATAGGGTGCTTAGGTTAGAATTGAAAATCACACCAGAAACTGAAGTTTTCTCTCTCTATATTATCGGCGTATTCTTGTGAGTATTTTGAGTATACTTTGAGTATTGTTAGGCGGTCTTAAGTTCCTTCAAAGACTATACCCTAGATTCCAAATTAGAAGTACTAATCTTTCGAGGTAAGGATGTTATTTTATTCAAAATGATATTATTTCTTCAATATCATTATCTTAAAATATTGGTTGGAAATTTTTATCAAATTTGGAACTTTTTCATGTCGGAGTTACTATTCATGAGTTACTTATTCACGGTACTATTCACGAAGTGTGAAGATGTTTTTTATGAAATTTCTATCTTTTGGTGTCGAGTTACTATTCACGTTACTCTGGACTATTCACGAATACTGGACTATTCACCTTAAATGAAATTTCTTCTTTTTGTCCAAAATATCTACTATGGATACTAGCTTTGATTGTATCCATGTTTTGATCATTCTTGAATTTTATTCCACTCGATTACTTATGAAGTATTTTGAACTTGGATTGTTTAAAATACTTATCCTTAATATTTGTTCTTTTGTTTCAATTTGGATTCGCTTCTTTAAAATATTTTTCATCATCCTCACCCTAAATGATGATATTATTGAATATCTTTGGCCTTTGTAGTAAAAGATGAATGATTTCTGAAGAATATCTTTGGTAGTAGTGCAAAGATGAATGTGTGTTTAGATGAACATGACTAATCGATTTAATATCTTTGGCCTCAGTAGTGCAAAGATGAATATTTGATTCCGATGTATATCGATTGATGTTACAGGATAAAAGATAGACGATGAACTTTTAAATTCATACATGTAAGATAGTAGTTTGCATTCTCTACTTAACTCTTCTAATGAATTATTATTTCATTGCGAATATTGATTTAAAATTTGTTGTCTATTGTATTCTATTAGATTTTTCCCTGTTGAAGACTAACGATAATTTGTTGTATATTATCTTAGTCATAATATTCTTTCTTTCGGCTAGTTGAGCTCACCCTTTTCCTTTTTGTTCCATTTTTCTTCTCGGGAGGCGAGAATATAAGCGAGTACGCAGTGGGTATGGAATGAAGGTTTTAGAAAGAATTGTTTAGTAGTCCTCACCATTTTGTAAAATAATGTATCAATAAATGTGATGAGGATTTATTTGAGTATAGATATTGTCTAGAAGATAATATTTGTATTCAAACTCACAGCTTTTACTGATTGTAATAATAAAGTTGTAGTTGTTTACATACCATGTATTGATAACTCGTAATGGGTGATGTATACCTATTTTGGGGGCGTCATAGTTGGTATCGAGCTTAGGATATGATCTCCGGCGGAGATCGGGGAATAGAACTAGGAGGGAGAGACGAGTAAATCCTTCGCTAAGTGTGTCCTACCTAAGCTTATTTTTTTAGTTGGTCGATATATAAGGATATTATGTGATATATTGATTTTCTTAATTAACCCTTGTTTTATGACAAATGTTGAGAATTTCGACCGAGAATATTAACAATGTAAATGAGACCGTGGAGACTTTGTACTCACCAACGAGGAGAACGTCGTGAAATTTCGGCAATGTTCCTCCCGTGAAACAATACCACCGAAAGCAGATGATGAACGAGGAGATGTTTAGAAGTTTTTGCGATTCATGCAAAATCGAATGCGGAGACACGTGTTCAAAATACGGAGGAAATGATAGCAATTCACGGGGGTTGTCACAAATGACCCAAGTCGCTTCAAAGAGTTGGGACCACGAATTTAAGGAAAGCGAGATCCGATCATGGCGGAACATGGGTCAAGAAAATTACCAAGATATTCGATGTCTTGGGTTTGCGGAGGAACAGAAGGTTCCATTCGCCACCTTTATGTTCCGTGGCGAAAGCGTACTCACCAGTGGGAGTCTCTGCGTACCCATCTAGCCGCTTTCAAAGATGTCTTAGAGAGACGTTTGAAACTATTTAATGACAAATACTTTTCCGAAAGTGTTCGTCATATGAAGGAAGTGGAGTTTATTAGATTGGAACAAAACAACATGATTTGTCTCAATGACGAGGCAAAGTTTGCGAGTTATCCGTGTTTGCACCTCATTTGGTGGAGAATGAGGAACGATGATGCGGATGTTTCCGAGAGGTTTGAAACCCTAGATACGACAATATCTCATTTCTCATAAATTTTCTCTCTTCGAGATGTTGTTAATGAGGCTCAATTTTTAGAAGCGAGATAACGAGTATATTCAACCAAGGACCATAACCGAGGATCGTACCGGAGATAGCGATCAGCAGAATAATGATAACCAAATGGAGAAAGAAACAGATTGGACAAAAATGGTAACCACTCGGTGGTAATCATGGCCATGAAAATAGAAGAAGCGAGTCGGGAGGAGATTTTAAAAGAGGAGATTTAACAACGACCATGTGAAGACGATGGTCACGTGAAAGAATCGGTTCTAAGGGAGGAGAACGACCACCCATTATATCTTCTAAAATGCGAAAAAGAGGACATATCACCAAATCGCCCACAACAGTTCAAGGTATGCTATAATTATGGAAAGGAAGGACATATCGCTCGAGATTATGCGGTGGCGAAAACCTAGTTCAATGGGGACGGTGACTCAAAAGATCGTCCCAAAAAGTCAAAGTCAACGATTCCGGAAGAAGCGTTTGTTGTATCGGTCAAAATGAGAGAAACCCAAACGAGGTGATCACGGGTAAACTATTTATAAATTCTTGCGAAGTTTATACCTTACTTGATACCGGTGCTTACCCATTCATTTATCTCTCCGCATGTGCTCAACATTTAAACTTGACTCGGGAGAAATTAGACTTTGACCTATCTGTGGAAACTCCGTTAGAGAAACTTTCATCACATCCAATCGCTTATAAATCTTGTTTGATTCAAGTTGGCACCATCACCTTACCATTGACCTTATCTCTTTAAAGATACTTGCTTTTGATGTGATTTTAGGGATTGATTGGTTAACTACTCATCATGCCAAAATTGATTGTTTTCGTAAGGTTGTTAGTTTTCATATTCCTAACCAACCTGTTATGCGAATTCAAGCAACTAAACCATTAAAATCAACCACTGTCATATCAAGTCATAAAACCATTCGTTTATTGAAAAACGGATGTCAAGCTTTCTTAGCCCATGTTATGGATTTGAATAAAGACACGCCAAATTTGAATAATATTCCCATTGTTATTGACTTTCCGACGTATTTCTGAAGAACTTCCCTTCTACCCCAGGCGTGAAGTTGAATTCTTTATTGATCTTGAACTGTACAAAGCCCATTTCTAAAACCCATATCGAATGGCTCCTATTGAACTTCGAGGAGTTAAAGGTCCAACTACAGGAATTATTGGACATCGGTTTCATTCGCCCTAAGTACATCTCCTTGGGGTGCTCCTGTTTTATTTCGTAAAGAAGAAAGACGGGGAGTATGCGACTTTGTATTGACTATCGGGAATTGAACCATGTCACCATCAAGAATAGGTATCCTCTACCTCGTATTGATGACTTGTTTGACCATTGCAAGGCACAATTCTTTTCAAAAATCGATCTTAGATTCGGATATCATCGCCTTAAGATTAGAACTAAGGATATTCCAAAGACGCCTTTAGAACTCGAAGACGGGCATTATGAATTCTTAGTCATGTCTTTCGGACGGACTAATTAATGCTCCTGCGGCTTTCATGGATATGATGAACCGAGTATTCAAGGAATATTTGGATCGGTTTGTTGTTGTCTTTATTGATGACATCCTTATATATTCCAAAAGTCGTGAAGATCATGAGCACCATTTTTTAAGCCGGTACTCCAAAGGCTTCGTGAAAATAAACTATATGCCAAATTGAAGAAATGCGAGTTCGGCTTGAGGAAGTAGCATTCCTTGGGCACGTGGTGTCGAAACATGGAGTATCTGTTGATCCCGCCAAGATTGAAGCAATACAAAGTTGGAAGCAACCAAGTCGGTGATTGAAGATGCGTAGCTTTTGGGCTTAAATTGGTTATTATCGGAGATTCGTGGAAGGGTTTTCTCGAATCGCTACTCCATTAACTCACCTAACTTTCGGAAGGATACAAAATTCGTTTGGAGCGAAGAATGCGAGAAGAGTTTCCAAGAGCTTAAAGGAGACTTATTTCAAGACTTGTTCTAACAATACCATCCGGTTCGGATGGATTTGTTATCTACGACGATGCTTGAGCAAAGGGTTAGGATGTGTTCTCATGCAACGTGGGAAAGTCATAGCCTATGCCTCGCGACAACTTAAAGAGTATGAGAGGAATTATCCTACTCATGATCTAGAGTTGGCAGCAGTCGTTTTCGCGCTAAAGATATGGAGGCACTATTTATATGGGGAGAAAGTGGAGATATATTCAGACCATAAAAGCCTTAAATGTTTCTTCACTCAAAAAGAACTCAACATCTTGCGGCAAATGACGTTGGCTCGAGCTATTGAAAGACTACGACCACACTATTCAAAACCATCCCGGAAAAGCGAACATGGTAGGTATGGACGTTGAGTAGAAGATCATATGCGAGAACAAGTGCGATGATGTCAAGTATCTGACAGAGAGTCAACTTTAATAGAAAAAGTTAAGGTTGCTCAAGCCACCAACCCAGTGATGATGCGTATGAAGAAGAAAGTACAAGAAGGAGCTATTCCTAAGGGCGAGAATTGATGAAGAAGGAATACTTGAGTCCACTCTAGACTTTGTGTACCTAACGACTCTAATTTGAAGTACAAGATTATGATGGAGGCACACAATACACCATTTGCAATCCATCCTGGAAGTACTAAAATGTATCGTGATCTTCGACATACATTTTGGTGGAACAATATGAAGAGAGAGATTGCAAAGTTTATCTCGATGTGTTTAACTTGCGAACGTGTAAAGGTGGAGCATCTAGTACCTAAGGGTCCGTTGCAACCACTTGAGATTCCAAAATGGAAGTGGGAACACATTACCATGGATTTCGTTACGGGTCTTCCTACGGTTTCTCAGGGCATCAATGCTATTTGGGTTATTGTTGATAGATTAACCAAGTCCGCTCATTTCTTGCCGTCACGGAAACTTATTCACTTGAACGTCTTGCTAGTATGTGACGTGAATGAGATTGTGAGGTTGCATGGCATGCCTGTATCCATAGTTTGGATCGTGACCCAAGATTCACTTCAAGATTTTGGGTTAGCTTGCAAAAAGCTATGGGCACGGATTTACAATTCGATTCGGCATACCATCCTCAAACAGACGGACAATCGAAAAAGGACTATTCAAACTCTTGAAGATTTATTAAGACTCGTGTCCTAGACTTCAAGGGCGGTTGGGATAAGTATTTACCATTGGTGGAATTCTCCTACAACAACAGCTTATCGAGCAAGTATAGGTGTGGCTCCATTCAAGCATTATATGGACGAAAATGTCGTTCTCCAATATGTTGGGATGAGGTGGGTGAAGCAACATTGTTGGGACCCGAAAGTTAAGTACGTATGACTCACCGAAAAGATTCAAATGATTCGACAACGTATACAAACCGGCACAAGATCGACAAAAGAGTTATGCGGATCTTCATCGAAAGGACGTGGAATTTAGTGTAGGGGATCATGTATTGTTGCGAGTTGCTCCATGGAAGGGAGTTACAAGATTTGGGAAGAGAGAAAGCTCAATCCACGATTTATCGGTCCATTTCAAATTCTTGACCGAGTAGGAAATGTAGCCTATAGACTTGCGTTACCTCCAAGTATGTCTCGTGTTCATAATGTGTTTCACATATCTCGTATTTCGTAAATATGTGAAAGACCAACCACGTTATAAATTAGAACCAGACGAAATAGCCAAGACTTAACGTATGAGGAGGTACTGTCGAAAGATCTTGGATAGGAAGGAGCATGTCCCTACGCGCAGAAAGGTCATACCACAAGTTAAAGTTTTGTGGAGGAATCATGCTATAGAAATGACACGGGATTTGGAAGCGGAAATGAAAGCGAGGTATCCTCACCTTTTCAAACACACAGTGCGTCGTCAATTTCGAGGACGAAATTTCATAAGGAGGGAGGTTGTAAGACCCCAACTTATTATTAATGAAATTTAATTTTCTCTATTTATTATTTTGAATTAGTAAGGGTTGATGTGATTAATGTGGATAGTTTGGGGTAAAATACGCAAATACTTCAAAATAAGCAAGTGGTTATAAAATATTCATTGTTGTCGGGAATATTCGTTTGGTCGTGGAATATTAAATCTTTGTCGGGAATATTAAATGCGACCAAGCCGACCGTGTGTGGGCCCCATAACTGAAAGCGATTGGATTAAGAAAAGCGACAAATATAAGTGGTTTAAAAATAACTTGCGTAGTTATTACTGGATTAATCTTTATTAAAATACCCGGTGGTTTAAAACACAAGAAGACACCCAGTATTGCACCAATTGGTGATTCTTACGTGAAGAAGCACTTACTCAATAATGGTCACGATAATTACTTTTCGATATTTTATTGAGTTAATAATTCTTCATTGTTGATATTTTATATTGTTGTTGTTTCATAATTGTCATTACACGTATTTTTCATTATCGAAGCAATAATTCATATTATCCTGAATAATATTATTAGATAACATTATTGGCAATGTCTAGAAAGTTACATCTCTAAGGAGAGGTTTGGTCACCTAATTGCGGCGCCCGATGAAGGAGAAATTTTTATTGAAAGCCCCTCTTTCTTGGGAACCGCTGTTTCAATATTGTGATTCATAATATTATTTGTGAATAATTAATTATTGATTCATATGATGAGGAAAATATTGATTTTATATGGATATAGATGGAGAAAAATTTTAATGTGACAATTGTTGAAAATTGAAATTTTATCTTTTACGATAAGATAATGTATTATTATATTTTAATAATATAATAATGGTAATATTTTACAACGAATGTGGGATATATGAGTATACGAGGAGGAAGAGTATTTTTGTTGCAATAAATGTTTAAAACATGTTAAACATGTCGGTGGACCCCATTTATTATTTGAAATTTGATTATAGCACTGTAAAATCGCCTGGTTGTGTGTATTTCGGTCAATTTCATTTTGAAATTTGGTAAACCTTTCTTCTGCAAAGTTGTAGAGAATTGAATTTCCTATAAAACACGCGAGATTCAAATTTTACGATAGAAGGGCTATTTATTATGAATTATTAAAGTTCAAGTCTCAAAATAATTGATTTTTGAAGTTTAAAATATTTTAAATAATAAAAACGTTTTTTGTTTGTTTTGTGGGCTACAACATGTGCATAATGAGCTAAGATCAGATCTAGGAAGGTGGGCGTGAAAATCTTAATATATATATTAATATTATATTAAATTTTCGCTTTTGGTGTTCTAAGCATTTTCCTATAAATAGGGTGCTTAGGTTAGAATTGAAAATCACACCGTAAATCAAGTTTTCTCTCTCTATATTATCGGCGTATTCTTGTGAGTATTTTGAGTATACTTTGAGTATTGTTAGGCGGTGCAAGTTCCTTCAAAGACTATATACCTTATTCCAAATTAAAGTCTTAATCTTTTGAGGTAAGGGATGTTATTTTATTCAAAATGATATTATTTCTTCAATATCATTATCTTAAAATATTGGTTGGAAATTTTATCAAATTTGGAACTTTTCATGTCTGGGTTACTATTCATGAGTTCTTATTCACGAGTTACTATTCACGAGTACTATTCACGAAGTGTGAAGATGTTTTTTTATGAAATTTCTATCTTTTGGTGTCGGAGTTACTATTCACGTATACGGCACTATTCACGTATACGGCACTATTCACGAATACGGCACTATTCACCGAAAAATGAAATTTCTTCTTTTTGTCCAAAATATCTACTATGGATACTAGCTTTGATTGTATCCATGTTTTGATCATTCTTGAATTTTATTCCACTCTGATTACTTATGAAGTATTTTTGAACTTGGATTGTTTAAAATACGAATCCTTAATATTTGTTCTTTTGTTTCATTGGATTTGTTTCCTTTAAAATATTTTTCATCATCCTCAGTCCTAAATGATGATATTACTGAATATCTTTGGCCTGTAGTGCAAAGATGAATGATTTCTGAAGAATATCTTTGGTAGTAGTGCAAAGATGAGCAGTGTTTAGATGAACATGACCAATCGATTTAATATCTTTGGCAGTAGTGCAAAGATGAATATTTGATTCGAGATGTATATTGATTGATGTTACGGGGATAAAAGATGAGATTTATGAACTTTTAAATTCATACATAGAAGATAGTAGTTTGCATTCTCTACTTAACTCTTCTAATGAATTATTATTTCATTATGAATATTGATTTAAAATTTGTTGTCTATTGTATTCTATTAGATTTTTCCATGTTGAAGACTAACGATAATTTGTTGTATATTATCTTAGTCATAATATTCTTCTACCGGGCTAGTTGAGCTCACCCTTTTCCTTTTTGTTCCATTTTTCTTCTCGGGAGGCAAGAATATAAATGAAATGCAGCCTGGGGTATGGAATGAAGGTTTTAGAAAGAATTGTTTAGTAGTCCTCACCATTTTTGTAAAATAATGTATCAATAAATGTGATGAGGATTTATTTGAGTATAGATATTGTCTAGAAGATAATATTTGTATTCAAACTCACAATTTTATGGTTATAATAATAAAGTTGTAGTTGTTTCTGTACCATGTATTGACAACTCAGAATAGGTGATGTATACCTATTTTGGGGGCGTCACACATAGGCTATGACTTTCCCACGTTGCATGAGAACACATCCTAACCCTTTGCACCAAGCATCATCAGAGATAACAAATCCATCCGAACCGGATGGTATTGTTAGAAACAGTCTTAAAATAAGTCTCCTCTTAATCTCTTGAAACTCTTCTTGCATTCTTCGCTCCAAACGAATTTTGTATCCTTCCGAGTTAGTTGGGTTAATGGAGTAGCGATTCGAGAAAACCTTCCACGAATCTCCGATAATAACCAAATAAGCCCAAAAACTACGTCTTGATCACCGACTTGGTTGCTCCCAACTTTGTATTGCTTCAATCTTCACGGATCAACAGATACTCCATGTTTCGACACCATCGCGCCCAAGGAATGCTACTTCCTCGCCGTAACTCGCATTTCTTCAATTTGGCATATAGTTTGTTTTCACGAAGCCTTTGAGTACCAACTTTCAAATGGTGCTCATGATCTTCACGACTTTTGGAATATATGAGGATGTCATCAATAAAAACAACAACGAATCGATCCAAATATTCCTTGAATACTCGGTTCATCATATCCATGAAAGCCAGCGGGAGCATTAGTTAGTCCGAAAGACATGACTAAGAATTCATAATGCCCGTCATCGGAGTTCTAAAGGCGCTTTGGAATATCCTCGATTCTAATCTTCAAATGATGATATCCGAATCGAAGATCGATTTTTGAAAAGAATTGTGCCCTCTTGCAATCGGTCAAACAAGTCATCAATACGAGGTAGAGGATACCTATTCTTGATGGTGACATGGTTCAATTCCGATGGTCAATACAAAGTCGCATACTCCCGTCTTTTCTTCTTTACTGAATAAAACAGAGCACCCCAAGGAGATGTACTTAGACGAATGAAACCGATGTCCAACAATTCACGTAGTTGGACCTTTAACTCTGAAGTTCAATAGGAGCCATTCGATATGGGGTTTTAGAAATGGGCTTTGTACGAGTTCAAGATCAATAAAGAATTCAACTTCACGTTACGGGGTAGGCCGGGAAGTTCTTCTTGAAATACGTCGGAAAGTCAATAACAACAGAATATTATTCAAATTTGACGTGGCTTTATTCAAATCCATAACATGGGCTAAGAAAGCTTGACATCCGCTTTTTTCAATAAACGAATAGCTTTATGATTAGATATGAGCGGTGATTGATTTTAATGGTTTAGTTGCTTGAATTAAATAACAGGTTGGTTAGGAATATGAAAACTAACAACCTTACGAAAACAATCAATTTTGGCATAATGAGTAGTTAACCAATCAATCCCTAAAATCACATCAAAAGCAAGTATCTTTAAAGAGATAAGGTCAACAGTAAGGTAATGGTGCCAACTTGAATCAAACAAGATTTATAAACGATGGATGTGATGAAAGTTTCTCTAACGGAGTTTCCACAGATAGGTCAAAGTCTAATTTCTCCTGAGTCAAGTTTAAACGTTGAGCACAAGCGGAGAGATAAATGAATGGGTAGCCCGGTATCAAGTAAGGTATAAACTTCGCAAGAATTTATAAATAGTTTACCCGTGATCACCTCGTTTGGGTTCCTCGCATTTTGACCAACCACAACAAACGCTCTTCCGGAATCGTTGACTTTGACTTTTCTCGGGACGATCTTTTGAGTCACCGTCCCCCATTGAACTAGGTTTATTCTGCCACCGCAATCTCGAGTGATATGTCCTTCCTTTCCACAATTATAGCATACCTTGAACTGTTGTGGGCCAGGTTTGGAATGATATGTCCCTCTTTCCGCATTTATAGCATATAATGGGTGGTGGTCGTTTCTCCTCCCTTAGAACCGATTCTTCTTGCGTACCTTTGCCTCTTCACATGGTCGTTGTTAAATCTTCTCTTTTAAAATCTCCTCGACTCGCTTCTTCTATTTTCATGGCCATGATTACCACCGAGTGGTTACCATTTTGTCCGTCTGTTTTTTTCTCCGCCGGTTATCATTATTCATTGATTCTATCTTTGGTACGATCCTCAGTTATGGTCCCTCGGTTGAACATACTCGTTATCTTGCTTCTAACAATTGAGCCTTGTTAACAACATCCGAATAGAGAAAATTTATGAGAAATGAGATATTGTCGTATCTTAGGGTTTCAAACCTCTCGTAAACATCCGCGTCATACGTTCCTCATTCTCCACCAAATGAGGTGCAAACTCGGATAACTCTGCAAACTTTGCCTCATCTTCGAGACACCGCCATGTTGTTTTTTGTTCTAATCTGATGAACTCCACTTCCTTCATATACGACGAACACTTTCGTGAAAGTATTTGTCATTAAATAGTTTCTGAAACGTCTCCCCAAGACATGCCGAAGTGCGGATGGATACGCTTGCGCATCCCACTCCAGAATCTGCCTCGCCACGGAACATAAAGGTGGCGAATGGAACCTTCTGTTCTCTCCGTGCATCCCGTGACATCGAATATCTTGGTTATTTGCTTGACCCATGTTTCCGCCATGTGATCGGATCCGGCTTTCCCTTAAATTCGTGGTCCCAACTCTTTGAATCGCTTGCATTGTGACAACCCGTGAATTGCTATCATTTCCTCCTATATTTTGAACACGAGTCTCCTCGTCGATTTTGCATGAACTGCAAAAAACTTCTAAACATCCCTCGCTCATCATCTCGCCGGTGGTGTTGTTCACAGGAGAACATTGCCCGACTGTTGCCGCGTTCTCCTCGTTGGTAAGGTAAATAAAGCGTCTCCACGGTCTCATTTCCATTGTTAATATTCTCGATTGACATTCTCAAATCATCATCATAAAACAAGGGTTAATTAAGGAAATCAATATATCATATAATATCCCTATATATTGACCAACTAACAAATAAGCTTAGGTAGGACACACTAGCGAAGGATTTACTCGCCTCTCCCTCCTAGTTCTATTCCCCGATCTCCGCTAGAGATCATATCCCTAAGCTCGATACCAACCGTGACGCCCCAAAATAGGTATACATCACCTATTCGAGTTGTCAATACATGGTATGTAAACAACTACAACTTTATTATTACAACAAGAAAAAGCTGTGAGTTTGAATACAAATATTATCTTCTAGATAATATCTATACTCAAATAAATCCTCATCACATTTATTGATACATTATTTTACAAAAATGGTGAGGACTACTAAACAACCCTTTCTAAAACCTTCATTCCATACCCCACTGCATTTTCATTATATTCTCGCCTCCCGAGAAGAAAAATGGAACAAAAAGGAAAAGGGTGAGCTCAACTAGCCCAAGAAAAGAATATTATGACTAAGATAATATACAACAAATTACCGTTAGTCTTCAACAGGAAAAATCTAATAGAATACAATAGACAACAAATTTTAAATCAATATTCGCAGTGAAATAATAATTCATTAGAAGAGTTAAGTAGAGAATGCAAACTACTATCTTCTATGTATGAATTTAAAAGTTCATCGCTCATCTTTTATCCCCGTAACATCAATCAATATACATCCGAATCAAATATTCATCTTTGCACTACAGCCAAAGATATTCATCATTAGTCATGTTCATCTAAAGACCTATTCATCTTTGCACTACTACCAAAGATATTCTTCAGAAATCATTCATCTTTTGACTTACTGACCAAAAGATATTCAATAATATCATCATTTAAGATCGAGGATGATGAAAATATTTTTAAAAGAAACGAATCTAGTGAAACAAAATGACAAGGATTAAGGATTAAGGATTAGTACTTTGTTTTATCCATGTTCAAAATACCTCAAAATAATCATAGTGGTGTAAAATTCAAGAATAATCAAAACATGGATACAATCAAAGCTAGTATCCGAATAGATATTTTGGACAAAAAGAAGAAATTTTATTTTTCGATGAATAAAGTGTCAGATATCGTGAATAGTCTTGGCCGTATACATGAATAGTAACTCAGACACCAAAAGATAGAAATTTCCCAAAAAACATCTTCACGCTTCATGAATAGTACTTATGAATAAGAACTCGTGAATAAGAACTCATGAATAAGAATCATGAATAGTAACTCATGAATAAGAACTCATGAATAAGTAACCCCAGACATGGAAAAGTTCCAAATTTGATAAAACGTTTCAACCAATATTTCAAAGATAATGATATTGAAGAAATAATATCATTTGAGAAGAAAATAACATCCTTACCTCAAAAGATTAAGTACTTACAATTTGGAATACTGGGATATAGTCTTTGAAGGAACTTCAGACCGCCTCTAACAATACTCAAAGTATACTCACAAGAATACGCTCAATATATCGAGAGAAAATAGAGAAAACTTCAGTTTACGGTGTGTTTTTCAATTCTAACCTAAGCACCCTATTTATAGGAAAATGCTTAGAACACCAAAGTAGAAAATTGAATATAATATTAATATATTTTTCACATTTTCTTTAGCCCACCTTAGACAACTGATCTCAGCCCATTTGAATCACATGTGAGGCCAACTTAGTTGCAAAAAACGTTTTTCTCAAAATAATTAACTAAAACTCCCAAAAATTAATTATTTCGGAACTTCAGAACTTCAATAATTCATAATAAATAGCCCTTTTATCGAAAAAATTCAAATCACCCGAGTTTTTATAGGAAATTCAATTCTCTACAACTTTGCGAGAAGAAAGTTTTTCCAAATTCCAAATGTAAATTGACCAAAAAATCCACAAACGGGCGATTTTACAAGCTATAATCAAATTTCAGTCAATAAATGGGGTCCACCGACATGTTTAACATGTTTTAAATATTTATTGCAACAAAAATACTCTTCCTCCTCGTATACTCATATATCCCACATTCGTTGTAAAAATATCACCATTATTATATTATTAAAATATAATAATATATTTAAATGAATTATTTTATCAGAAAAAGATAAAATTTCAATTTTCAACAATTGTCACATTAAAATTTTCTCCATCTATATCCACATAAAATCAATATTTTTCTCATCATATGAATCAATAATTAATTATTCACAAATAATATTACAGAATCACAATATTGACAACCAGGCAGTTCCCAGGAAGAGGGGGGCTTTCCAATAAGAATTTCTCCTTCTTGGCCGAAATTAGGTGACCAAACCTCTCCTTAGATGTAACTTTCTAGACATTGCCAATAATGTTATCTAATAATATTATTCAGATAATATGAATTATTGCTTCGATAATGAAAAATATCGTGTAATGACAATTATTGAAACAAAGAATATAAAATATCAACGCATCAATTATTAAATCAATAAAATATCGAATAAGAATTACTCGTAACCATTATTGAGTAGTACCTTCTTACGTAAGAATCAATAATTGGTGCAATACCGCAAAATGCTATTATTGTGTTTTAACCAATTTGAGTATTTTAACAAGATTAATAGTATAACTACACTACAAGTTATTTTTAAACAACTTATATTTGTCATTTTCTTCATCTAATCGCTTTCCAGTTATGGGCCCACACATGGGCTCTACCAAGTCGCATTTAATATTCCCGATAAGACGAATATTCTACGACCAAACGAATATTCCCCAACAACAATGAATATTTTATAACCACTTGCTTATTTTGAAATATTTGTGTATTTTACCCCTAACTATCCACATTAATCAAATCAACCCTTACTATTTCAAAATAATAAATAGAGAAAATTAAATTTCATTAATAATAAGTTGGGGTCTTACAGCATGCATGGTGAAATTCTTCTATTATTTCATTCTATATTATTATGTTGGAATAACCTGTTTATGCGAAGTACCGCATGCATGGTGAAATTCTTCTATTATTTCATTCTATATTATTATGTTGGAATAACCTGTTTATGCGAAGTACCGCATACATGGTGAAATTCTCCTATTATTCCATTCTTTAATATTCTCATTTAATATTACATTTATTGAATTTACTTTGACACGGTTCCATTTATTATCTCATTGGAATAACTCAGATACGCGGATTCTGATACTTGGTGATGTCTGTTGTTATTCCATTCTTTACTATTCTCTTTGAATATCCTCGTTCACATGGCGTTTACGCCGGACACGGTTCGATCTTTATTATTCATTGGGAATAACTTTTCTGCGTGTGGTCTCTATCGTATGCATGGTGAATCCTTCATTATTCCATTCTTTATTATTACGTTGGAATAACTTTGTCATATGTGATTACCACATGCGTGGTGAATGATCCTTTATATTCATTCCTTATTAAATTATGGAAATGATCCCATTCGTTGATTATGATGAGAGTCATAATAAAAGTATTGGACTAATGAAAATCATGGGTATATGTGGTATTAGTAAGTGTTATGATGAGTTATGTTGGTTATTATGTGAAAACATGAAAGTTTCTTAGAAATTACAAAGGGTTGAAAATCAGATTTTGGTGAAAATAGAACATGAAATTCAATTGACCATATCTCCTATTATATTTCGAATTTTTGGGTGTGGTCAAGTTCTAGAGTTAGATTTATGAGTTATGTAACTTATCCAAGTGGAATCACTGGAAAAGGTGTTGTAGATTTTCGTGTGGACTGATTTTAGTAAAGGAGTGCAAAGCTGCAAAAATCGAAAATGCTACTGCCCAGAAACTTTAAGGGGCTGTTTCGGCTACTTAATTTATGAGAAAAATTCTTGCCTTTTGGGACATGAAAATATATGGTATAAAGTACCTCCTGTCCAAAAATGAGATCATTCTAACTTAAAATGAGCAAGTTATGACCATTTCAATATTTAGGTTTTTTCGACGAAAAATGCTATAACCGGAGTTCTATAACTCCGATGACCATGAAATTTTAAACTGGAAGCTCACGTTAACATGCGTAAGATTCTGCCAAGATTTGGGAATTTTTGGAGTTAACCTTGAGGTAGCTAATTTCTTAAGGAATTAATTAGAAATTAATTTTTGAAAAATAGTAAATGAATTTTAAAAATTTCGAGAAAAATATATGTTTATTATGAGATTATATTATGCTAAATCCCAGAAAAGAAATATTTTTAGGACTGATTTGGTATTTTTCATGAAAATAGTTTAGTTACGAACATATGAGTTAAATATGTTATGTGAAGTAACAAAGTTGGAAGATAGGATTTTATGGCTTGGAAATCCTATATAAGGTATATGTAGATGGTTGATAAGGAAATTGATCATTGGTGATGAAATCTTATGAGTATGACATGTTAAATGATTAAATGCATTATTTGGTAAAGTGTAAACAACTGAAATAAATTGTTTATAAGTTTAAGAAGTGATTAAAATATTGTTATGATATTAACAATATTAGATTATGAATTTATTATGTGATTGATAATATTTGGATAAAGTTAATGTCTTTAATATTTATCCTTGTTTTAGGTTGAGTAATGTTTATATCATTGTCATCATCCTCATACTTATATATATGGTGATGAAAGTTATCTTTGGCTTACGTGTAGAGATGGACTTGGTATGATTATGACCAGGGATTATTCGGTATAATCATGGCCATTGATGATTTAATGAATATTCTTGGCCCGTAGTGCAGGGATGATTCGATGATGTGGTTTATTTATTAAGCTGAGTCTTAGCGATAAAAATTGATGAAAACCTTTTAAAACATAGAAGATAGTAGATTTTATTCTCTACTTGACTCTTCTAATGGATTGCTTGTTCCGCTGAAGTTAAACTTGATGTCCATTGTATTTTATCAGTTTAACATTGTTGAAGACTATTGATAATTTATTCTGCATTATCTTAGTCATAATATTTCTTACTGGGCTAGTTGAGCTCACCCTTTCTTTCACCGCTCTCTTGAAATGAGAATATAAATTTGGGACGAGTCGGGAAAGGAGTAATGGTCCGAGATGATAGCATTAGTAGTCCTCACTATTCTGTTAAATAGTGTGACAATAAATGTAACGAGGACTGAATTTGAGTTTGTATACTGTCTATGAGGACTCCATTGAGAATGGATATTGTCTAGAAGGTAGTATTCTTGCTTAAACTCTCAGTTTATGTTTTGTCGTATTTTACACGACAGCTGTATAGTTAAGTTTGTATTTGTATTTTGTACCATGTATTTGGCGACTCAAGATGGGTGATGTATACCTAATTTTGGGGGCGTCACACAATATTTTTCTTTTGTTCCAAAAAATAAAATAAAATAGACTTCTATTAAATGGAACTAAGGAAAAATAGTTTTTATCAAACAATTTTGCACCTTATTAAATCTCTCACTATAGACACTAATCAAATGATTTCTACACAAATCAAATAAAATTCTCTTTTATTCTCCATGTTGAGGACATTAATTTACACCTTTTATACTTACTTAAATTATGTCCACAGATGAGTTTTATCAAACTCAAATATGACATATTATAAGTCACAAAAGTATAAAATAAGGTGCAATATATAACAATCCCCCACTTGTTTGGAAAAACTATTTTTTATCCAAACAATTTCCTATCAAACAACTCTAAAGCATGTGTGCATAAAAGAGGGTGTGACGAACATTGAACCTTCCCTTAGTGTAAACAACTCAAAGTCACATCGAAGTTGAAGGTGTCCGTAAATTGAACCTCTACTTCTATATGATATGACCGGAATTGTCACACATAAACAAAATTCTCCTACCACGTTGAGTATTCTCAATTGCTTTGCGCTAATATGGTCATGCGCAATACCCTGTTTAATGAACCTCTAATAGAGTAAACCACAACCCTCTATAAGAAGCGGCTCCACTTCTAGTTCATATAGGCAAAGTGTTTCACATGTATTTCTGTTGCTAAGAACACAACAACTTTGTTAAGAGTATAACTCAACCTCGGTCATACAACAGACGCTACTACCTTAAACTACATATGGAACCACATCGATAGTAACACAGTCAACAACTGTGACTTGTTTTTCCCATTGAACCTATAAACTAGGGGTAACCTAGGAATAGGTTGGGTTCCCATCACCCCTGACTCAAAGTGGTTTAAGTTCCATATCATAAGTAGTTAAACTTACTAAGATCTCGTCAAAGTCTTAGTAAAAAGATAAGTCAAGTCGTCACTTGACTTTCTCATAGATAAATATTATAATACCTTCTTGTATCAATTATCTAACAAAAATTATGTCTATGACCAACATGTCAAGACTTACCATTAAAGGTAATCTCATATGCTCTATACAAAACAATTTCATTATCACATCATAATGAATTAAGCAATGGAAGTGGCCACAATTTGATGTTTTAACAACAAATTTCGATTCCATTTGCTTTCTCCATCATATAAAGCAATAGTATTACTTGCTACTCCAAGTAACTTATTCCCTCACTAAGGGTAATAATATATCCACCTACTTGCAAAAATATAATTATATATATTCACCTACTTATGAATATTTTCTAACTTATTCAAGATCACAACCAGCTATGAATCCAAGATTAATAATTTGTACTATGTAAAAAAAATTCACTAACACAATATCGTGAAATAGGAGGCTTTAGACTAGGCTACAAACAATGTTTTAACAAACACCTAATCCATTAAACTTCTCTCATAAAATAATAACATTAGATTCATATTGTGAAATGAGAAATACTCATTTGTTTCTTACTCATCTAAGAAACAAAACCCAAGATTGAGTGAAAATTCACCTACTTGTAAATATATAATTTTTCTCACTAAAATATGACACTTATGTGATCTATTAAAACATTGAGAGATCTAACAAAAACCAATGTAAATCATTAGTATACTAAGTTTAAAACTGTATGTTATATCTGATCTCGTGCATTGCATATCAAACACAAGGCTCCCACTAGCGAATGTGTACTTCAGATTTACAATAGCTATATCAGAATTAACTTTCAGTGTACCCCTACTATTAAAGAATTATTAAATTCTTCAATCTCAAGGTATATCAAACTTAGTTTAGTATAGCCTCTCAATACAATTTAATTGGTTTAGTTGGAATCCTCACTATGTTTTCACGTGATATAAGATAACATCTATTTTACAAGTCTTTCAACATAAAACAAAAATAGATATTTCTTAAACTCTTTTACGTTAACAATACTATGTAAAATGATCAACATATCATTAATATACACAAAAACTATCACATTATAGTTTATACAATTATATTGTTAGTGTAAACATATAAATAATTCTATATCCGATAGAATCCCAAGGTAAATATGCACATATTAGCACCTAATATGTATCCACTTTAATATTTATAACTTAGTTGCAAACTCACTATTGAACTAAATCACTATAAATATTTTGGATCATATATAGGCTAATAAAATAGGTATTTTATTTACCAAATTATTATATTAATTTCCTTCACCAAATCAATATTGTTCTTTCTAGGTTTAGTTTATAACTTTGTTGAACCTTAGATAATTAATTAAGTGAAATAAGTTCACACTTCAATATTATTCAAAAGTTTGTGTTTCAAAGACTTTCATTTCATAGAACTACACAATCAAATTGAATTTCGCAACAAGAAATTCAATACTAATCATGACGCCCCAAAATAGGTATATATCACCCATTTTGAGTTGTTAATAACATGGTACGTAAAACAACTACAACTTTATTAATACAACATAAAAAAATCGTGAGTTTAAATACAAATATTGCCATCTGTATAATATTCACACCCAAATAAGTCCTCATTACAATTATTGATTTATTTTACAAAAATGGTGAGGACTACTAAAACAACTTCTAGAACCTTCATTCCATACCCCGACTAAGACTTGCTACATTCTCGCCTCCCGAGAAGAAAAAAAGAACAAAAAGAAAAGGGTGAGCTCAACTAGCCCAAAGAAAGAATATTATGACTAAGATAATATAGAACAAATTATCGTTAGTCTTCAACAGGAAAAAATCGATAAAATACAATAGACAACAAGTTTCGCATCAATATTCGCAATGAAAATAATAATTCATAGATGAGATACGTAGAGAATGAAATCTACTATAATCTATGAATTTAAAAGTCCATCATCAATATTTTATCCTCAGTAACATCAATCAATATTCATCTTGAATCAAATATTCATCTTTGCACTACAGTGCCAAAGATATTCATCACTGTCATGTTCATCTCAACACCAACACTCATCATCTCAACACGCCCAAAGATATTCATCTCAACCATCTCTTTGCACTACAAAAAGATATTCAAGAATATCATCATTTAGGACCGAGGATGATGAAAAATATTTTAAAGAAAAAAGCGAATCCAAAGTGAAACAAAAGAACAAATATTAAGGATTCAGACTTTAAACAATCCAAGTTCAAAAATACTTCATAAATAATCATAGTGAAGTAAAATTCAAGAATGATCAAAACATGGATATAATCAAAGCTAGTATCCATCATAGATATCTTGGACAAAATGAAAATTTATTTTTTTTGTGAATAAAGTCGTATTCGTGAATAAAGGTCAGATACGTGAATAAAGGTCAGATACGTGAATAGTAATCCCGATAATAAAAAGACAAAAATTTCACAAGAAAAATCTTACCAATATTTCAAAGATAATGATATTGAAAGAATTAATATCATTTTAAAAAAATTAATATCCCTTACCTCAAAAGATCAAGATTTCTACCGAATACTCGGATATAAGTCTCAAGGAACTTGCACCGATAATAACAACACTCAAAGTATCAAAATACTCACAAGAATACGCCGATAATATAGAGAGAGAGAGAGAGAACTTCACTTTAGCGGTGTGATTTTCATTCTAAACCCTAAGACCCTATTTATAGAAAAATGCTTAGAACACCAAAGCGTAAAATTTAATAAATATTAATATTATTTTTCCAAAACTTCCTACGCACACCATTAATTGAGCCAACATCATCACCACCCACTCAATTAAATTAAGAAAAAAACGTTTTTCTTAAATAAAATATTTTAAACTTCAAAATTAATTATTTTAACTTTAGAACTTCAATAATTCATAATAAATAGCCCTTTTATCGTAAAAAAATTTGAACCACATATCCTTTCCATAGGAAATTCAATTCTCTACAACTTTGTAAGTTTAAGTTTTTCCAAATTCCAAAATGTAAAGTCGACCAAATCCATAAACCAAGCGATTTTACAAAAGCTATAAACCAATTTCACCAAGAAATGGGGTCCACCAAACATGTTTAACATGTTTTAAACATTAATTGTAATAAAAATACTTCTCCTCCTCATATACTCATATATCCCACATTCATTGTAAAATATCACCATTATTATATTATTAAAATATAATAATATATTTAAATGAATTATTTATCGTAAAAGATAAAATAACAATTTTCAACAATTGTCACATTAAAAATTTTCTCCATCTATATCCATATAAATGAATATTTTCCTTATCATATAAATCAATAATTAATTATTCACAAATAATATTACAAAATCACAATATCGATAACCAGCAGCGCTCCCAGAAAGAGGGGGCTTTCCAATAAGGATTTCTCCTTATCAAAAGCGCAATTAGTGACAAAACCTCTCCTTAGATGTAACTTTCTAGACATTGCCAATAATGTTATCTAATAATATTATTCAAATAATATGAATTATTGATCCGATAATGAAAATACTGTGTAGTGACAATTATCAAAAACAACAATAATATAAAATATCAATGTAGCAATTATCAATCAATAAAATAAAATATTGAATAAGAATTATCGTAACAATTATCGAGTAATGCCTTTCTACGTAAGAATCAATAATTGGTGCAATACCGCAAAGCTATCGTGTTTTAACCACCGGTATTCCAACAAGATAATTAATAACACTACTACGCTATTTATAAACAACTTATATTTGTCGCTTTTTTCATCCAATCGCTTTCCATTATGGGGCCCACAAGGTCATCACTACCGCATTTATTTAATATTCTCCTCACAAGTAAGAATATTCCACGACCAAACGAATATTCTCCGATAAAAATGAATATTTTATAACCACTTACATATTTGAAATATTTATGATTTTACCCATAACTAACCACATTAATCAAATCAACCCTTACTATTTCAAAATAATAAATAGAGGAAATTTGATTTTATTTATAATAAGTCATCTTACAACCTCCCTCCTTATGAAATTTCGTCCTCAAAATCGACGTATGTACTCGTGTTTTCAAAAGGTGAGGATACCTCGCTTTCATTTCCGCTTCCAACTCCCGTGTCATTTCCTCAATAAAGACATGGTTTCTCCACAAAACTTTAACTTGTGGTACGAACCTTTGTAGACGTAAGACATGCTCCTTCCTATCCAAGATCTTGACAGTACCTCCTCGTGACGTTAAATCTTCTGGCTATCTCATCCTGCTTCTAACTCAATAACGTGATTCGGTCTTTCATATATTTACGGCTAATGATATATATATGAAAAACATTATGAACACGAGACATACTTGAGGTAACGCAAGTCTATAGGCTACATTTCCTACTCTACAAGAATCAAATGGACCAATAAATCGTGGATCGAGCTTTCCTCTCTTCCAAATCTTGTAACTCCTTCCATGGGGCAACACGCAACAATACATGATCCCCAATACTAAATTCCACGCACTTTTTCGATGAAGATCCGCATAACTCTTTTGTCGATCTTGAGCCGCTTTATACGCTTGTCGAATCATTTGATCTTTTCCGTAGTCATACGCATCAAACTCGGTCCCAACAATGTTGCTTCACCCACCTCATCCCAACATATCGAGAGCGACACTTTCGGCCCATACAATGCTTCAATGGAGCCACACCTATACTTGCTCGATAATCACTGTTGTTGTAGGAGAATTCCACCAATGGTAAATACTTATCCCAACTCCCTTTGAAATTTAGGACACGAGTCTTAATAGATCTTCAAGAGTTTGAATAGTCCTCTCGATTGTCCGTCCGCTTGAGGATGGTATGCCAAACTAAATCGTAATCCGCGCTCCATAGCTTTTTGCAAGCTAACCCAAAATCGTGAAGTGAATCTTGGGTCACGATCCAAAACTATGGATACCGGCATGCCATGCAATCTCACAATCTCATTTACATACATATGAAGCAAGACGTTCAAGGAATAAGTCTCCGTGATCGGCAAGAAGAAATGAGCGCACTTGGTTAATCTATCAACAATAACCCAAATAGCATTTACGCCTTGAGAAACCGTGGAAGACCCAGTAACAAAATCCATGGTAATGTGTTCCCACTTCCATTTCGAATCTCAAGTGGTTGCAATGGACCCTTAGGCACTTGATGCTCCATCTTTACACGCCGACAAGTTAAACACCTCGAGATAAACTTTGCAATCTCTCTCTTCATATTGTTCCACCAAAATGTATGTCAAGATCACGATACATTTTGGTACTTCCAGATGGATTGCAAATGGTGTATTATGTGCCTCCATCATGATCTTGTACTTTCAAATCGTAGTCGTTAGAAACACAAAGTCCGGAGTGGACTCAAGTATTCCTTCTTCATCGATTCTCGCTTCGAATAACACCTTCTCAGTACTTTCTTCTTCATACGCATCAGCTCCGGTTCGTGGCTCGAGTAACTTTAACTTCATCGATTAAAGTTGGTTCTACGCGATACTTGACATCATCGCACTCGCTCCTCGTGATATGATCTTCTACTCAACGCGCCGCCTACCACGCTTTTTGCTTTTCCAGATGGTATTGAATGGTGTGGTCATAATCTTTAACAAATCGAGCCAACGTCGTTGCCGCATGTTAAGTTCCTTTTTTTGTGAAGAAATATTTGAGGCTTTTTATGGTCCAATATATCTCCACTTTCTCTCCATATATAGATAGTGCCTCCGCATCTTTAGCGTGAAAACGATCACCGCTAACTCTAGATCATGAGTAGGATAATTCCTCTCATATTCTTTAAGTTGTCGCGAGGCATAGGCTATGACTTTCCCACGCCGCATGAGAACACATCCTAACCCTTTGCCCAAAGCATCGCTTATAGATAACAAATCCATCCGAACCAGATGGTATTATCGTAACAAAATCAAATGAGTCTCCTCTTGAGCTCTTGAAAACTCTTCTCGCATTCCTCGCCCATACGAATTTTGTATCTTTCGAGTCACCCGAAGTTAATCTGAGTAGCGATTCGAGAAAATCCTTCCACGAATCTCCGATAATAACCAAATAAAGCCCAAAAGCTACGACTTTGGCCACGCCTTTTGCTTGTTCTAACTTGTATTGCCTCAATCTTCACCGTCAACAGATACTCCATGTTTTGACACCACGCGCCCAAGGAATGCTACTTCCTCAAGCCGTAACTCGATTTCTTCAACTTGGCATATAGTTTGTTTCACGAAGCCTTTGGAGTACCAAATTTTCAAATGGTGCTCATGATCTTCACTACTTTTGAATATATGAGATGTCATCAATAAAGACAACAACGAATCGATCCAAATAGTCCTTGAATACTCGGCTCATCATATCCATGAAAGTCGCAGAGCATTAGTCAATCCAAAAGACACGACTAATAATTCATAATGCCCGTATCGAGTTCTCAAGGCGCGCTTTGAATATCCTCGCCTAATCTTCAAATTGATGATATCCGTAATCGAAGATCGATCTTTGAAAAGAATTGTGCTCCTTGCAATCGGTCAAACAGTCATCAATACGAGGTAATCTGAATACCTATTCTCGATGGTGACATGGTTCAATTCTCGATAGTCAATACAAAGTCGCATACTCCCGCCTTTTTCTTTTTACAAATAAAATAGAGCAACCCCAAGGAGATGTACTAGATTTAATGAAACCGATGTCCAACAACTCTCAGTAGTTGGACCTTTAACTCCTCAAGTTCAATAGAGCCATTCGATATGGGGTTTTAAAATGGGCTTTGTACCAAGTTCAAGATCAATAAAGAATTCAACTTCACGCTCGGGGTAGACCGAAGTTCTTCAGAAACACGCCAGAAATTTACTAACAACAGAATATTATTCAAATCGACGTGTCTTTATTCAAATCCATAACATGGGCTAAGAAAGCTCGACATCCGCTTTTCAATAAACGAATAGCTTTTATGACTAGATATGATAAAGGATTGATTTTAATGGTTTAGTTGTTTGAATTCATACAACAAAGTTGGTTAGGAATATGAAAACTAACAACCTTACGAAAAACAATCAATTTTGGCATGATGAGTAGTTAACCAATCAATCCCTAAAATCACATCAAAAGCAAGTATCTTTAAAGAGATAAGGTCAACAGTAATGTGATGGTGCCAACTTGGATCAAACAAGATTTATAAACAAAGGGATGTGATGAAAGTTTTCCTAATCTGAGTCTCCACAGATAAATCAAAGTCTAATTTCTCCTGAGTTAAGTTTAAACGCTGAGCACAAGCAGAGAGAGATAAATGAATGGGTAGCACCCTAGAGATCAAGTAAGGTATAAACTTCGCAAGAATTTATGATTATTAGCTTACCCGTGATCACCTCGCTTGGGTTCCTCACATTTTGACCAACCACGACAAACGCTTCTTCCAGAACCGCTGACTTTGACTTTTCTCGACATGCCTTTCGAGTCACCATCCTCACCGGACTTGGTTTCGCTTATCGCATAATCTCGAGCGATATGTCCTTCCTTTCCACAATTATAATATACCTTGAACTGCTGTGGCGCTTAATGATATGTCCTCTTTTCCACATTTATAAAGATACGACCGGTGGTCGTTTCCTCCCTTAGAACCAGGCCATCATTGGTGTCGACGCTCTTCACATGGTCATTGTTGAATCTCCTCTTTTAAAATCTCCTCCCGACTCGCTTCTTCTATTCTCACGGCTACATTATTACCACCAGAGTGGTTACCGCTTTTGTCCAGATTCTTCTTTTTCTCCGCCGGTTATCATTGTTCGATGATCGACATCACCAAGATGATCCTCGGTTATGGTCCCTCATTGAACGTATTTCGTTATCTCGCCTCTAACAATTGAGCCATGTTAACAACATCCGAATAGAGAGAAAATTTATGAGAAATGAGATATCGACGATACGCCGGGTTTCAAACCTCTCGTAAACATCCGCCATACGCTCCTCATTCTCCACCAAATGAGGTGCAAACTCGATAACTCGCAAACTTTGCCTCGTGATCGACACCGCCATGTTATTTTGTTCCAATCTAATAAACCCCACTTCCTTCATATAACGAATACTTTCGTGAAAGTACTTGTCATTGAAAAGTTTCAAACGTCTCCCAAGACATGCTAAAAGTACCGATGGGTACGCTTCACGATTCCCACCAAAGAATCGCCTCATTACTTAAACATAAAGGTGGCGAATGGAACCTTCTGTCCTCCGCATCCCAAGACATCGAATATCTTGTGATTTGTTCGACCCACGCTTCGCCTTTAATCGGATCCGCTTTTCCCTGCACTCGTGGTCCCAACTTTTGAATCGCTTGGGTGTGATAAACCGTGGCGTTGTTATCATTTCCACCAGTTTTTTGTACACGAGTCTCCTCGTCTCGATTTTGCATGAAACCGCAAAAGCTTCTAAACATCCCGCTGCTCATCATCTCGCTTCAAGCTGGTGTTGTTCACAGAGGAACATTGCCACTTATCATTGCACGCTCTCCTCATCAGTGAGAGTAAAGGTGTCTCCACTGGTCTCATTTACTCCATCATAACATTCTCAATCGACATTCTCAAATACTCGCCATAAAACAAGGGTTAATTAAAGAAATTAACATATCACATAATATCCTATATATACCCACCAACTAACAAATAAGCTTTAGTAGGACACACTAAATAAGGATTTACTCGCCTCTCCTCCTAGTTCTATTCCCCGATCTCCGCCAGAGATCATATCCCTAAGCTCGATACTAATCAGATGCCCCAAAATAGGTATACATCACCCATTTTGAGTCACAAATAACATGGTACATGTAAACAACTACAACTTTATTAATACAACATATAAAATCGAGTTTAAATACAAATATTGTCGTCTAGATAATATTCACACCCAAATAAGTCCTCATTACAATTATTGATTATTTTACAAAAATGGTGAGGACTACTAAAACAACTTCCTAGAACCTTCATTCCATACCTACTAAGACTTCGCTACATTCTCGCCTCCCGAGAAGAAAAATGGAACAAAAGAAAAAGGGTGAGCTCAACTAGCCCAAGAAAAGAATATTATAACTAAGATAATATAGAAAAAATTATCGTTAGTCTTCAACAGGAAAAAAATCGATAAAATACAATAGACAACAAGTTTCGCATCAATATTCGCAATGAAAATAATAATTCATAGATGAGATACGTAGAGAATGAAATCTACTATAATCTATGAATTTAAAAGTCCATCATCAATATTTTATCCTCGTAACATCAATCAATATTTATCTTGAATCAAATATTCATCTTTGCACTACAAAAGCCAAAGATATTCATCACCGGTCATGTTCATCTCAACACTGTACATCTTTCCACTACACGGCCAAAGATATTCATAAGAAAATCAACCATCTTTGCACTACACAGCCAAAGATATTCAAGAATATCATCATTTAGGATCGAGGATGATGAAAAATATTTTAAAGAAAACGAATCCAAAGGAAACAAAAGAACAAATATTAAGGATTCGTATTTTAAACAATCCGAAGTTCAAAAATACTTCATAAATAATCATAGTGAAGTAAAATTCAAGAATGATCAAAACATGGATACAATCAAAGCTAGTATCCATAATAGATATTTTGACAAAAATGAAAATTTAATTTTTCGTGAATAAATGTCAGATTCGTGAATAAAGGTCGTATATATGAAATAATGTCAATACGTGAATAAGAACCCCGACACTTAAAAAGACAAGAATTTCACAAGAAAAATCTTACCAATATTCCTAAGATAATGATATTGAAAGAAATAATATCATTTAAAAAAAAAATAATATCCTTACCTCAAAAAGACTATACTTCTAAATTTGAATACCGGATATAAGTCTCAAGGAAACTTGCAGACCGTATAAAGAACACTCAAAGTATCAAAATACTCACAAGAATACGCTCATAATATAGAGAGAAAGAGAGAAAACTTCAGCTTCGTGTGATTTTCAATTCTAACCTAAGACCCTATTTATAGAAAATGCTTAATAACACCAAAGCGTAAAAATTTAATAAATATTAATATTATTTTTCCACAACTTCCTACGCACACTTTCTTGAAATTGAAAAACATCAGCCACCCACTCAATTAAAGTAAGAAAAACTTTTTCTTAAAAAAAAATATTTTAAACTTCAAAAATTAATTATTCCGGAACTTCGGAACTTCAATAATTCATAATAAATAGCTCTTTTGTCAGAAAAATTCAAACCACATGTCCTTTACATAGAAAATTCTATTCTCTACAACTTTGTAAGTTTAAGTTTTTCCAAATTCCAAGCAGAAGTTGACCGAAATCCACAAACCAAGCGATTTTTTGTGCTATAAACCAATTTCAGTCAAGAAATGGGGTCCACCGACATGTTTAACATGTTTTAAACATTAATTATAACAAAAATACTCCTCCTACTCATATACTCATATATCTCACATTCATTGTGAAAATATCACCATTATTATATTATTAAAATATAATAATATATTTAAATGAATTATTTATCAAAAAAGATAAAATAACAATTTTTCAACAATTGTCACATTAAAAATTTTCTCCATCTATATCCATATAAAATGAATATTTTCCTTATCATATAAATCAATAATTAATTATTCATAAATAATATTACAGAATCACAATATCGACAACCAAAGCAGCTTCACAGAAAGAGGGGCTTTCCAATAAGGATTTCTCCTTATCACCAAGCAATTAGGTGACCAAACCTCTCCTTGATGTAACTTTCTAGACATTGCCAATAATGTTATCTAATAATATTATTCAAATAATATGAATTATTGATCCGATAATGAAAATACTCGTAGTGACAATTATTAAAACAACAATAATATAAAATATCAACGTAAAAAATTATCAATCAATAAAATAAAATATTGAATAAGAATTACCGTAATAATTATCGAGTAATGCCTTCCTACGTAAGAATCAATAATCGTGCAATACCGTGCTACATCGTGTTTTAAACCAATTCGGTATTCCAATAAGATAATTCTAAATAACTACGCCTGTTATTTATAAACAACTTATATTTGTCGCTCTTCATCCAATCGCTTTCATTATGGGCCCACACAAGGTCATACCGTCGCATTTAATATTCCCCGACAAAGAAGAATATTCCACGACCAAACGAATATTCTCCGATAAAATGAATATTTTATAACCACTTGCGTATTTGAACTATTTATGATTTTACCCATACCACTTCAAATCAACCCTTACTATTTCAAAATAATAAATAGAGAAATTTATTTTATTTATAATAAGTTGAGGTCTTACACCAACACGTAACATTAATCTAATCAAATCAACCCTTACTATATCAAAATAATAAATTTAGAGGAAATTATAATTTATATTTATTTCTAAGAAATTAATTTATCACAAAAATTAATCTATGTAGAAAGCAAATATTTATAAAAATTCAAAAATAAAATGTTTATCTCAATTAGAATATACAAAATTCATATGATCACATTAAAATTTACTACTTCTTGACAAAAGTACACAAAAAATAAATCAATATATATCAATTATGATTATCCCAAAACACTTAGAAAATCATTTCTAAGTATTTTTCAACTTCAAAATCATATTGTATACAAGATTTACTCAACCAAATCTACTTCTACAATATCTTGTCTAACTATTAGTTGATAATTAATTTATTATCCACAAACAAAGTAATTTATCTCAAAATTCATGCATACAAATACCAAGTAATATTACACACTAAATATTACCTCAAACTTTCTATGCATAATTTTGTTCAAGAAGAACATAAATTTACTTTATTCTCAAAATAAATTAATTTACAACTAATTTATTATACATAGAGACAAGTAAACTTCTCAAATTTTACTACAACTTTCTCATAATAAATTAATCTCAATTAGTGTATAAGAAAATAATTGTCTCAAATTTCATACATATATATATATATACACACATCATAATATTTTATCTACTCATAAAATATTACAACCAAAATATATATATGCATAAAATTAAATTTATTCCATCATGAACAAAAAAAATTTAATTACTTTTCTTATCTCACAAAACTAATTAATTAATTTATTACAACAAAATGTAAGTAAAACAATACTCAAACATACAATATCATCTTCACATGATATAATACATAAAACATATACTTTCAAATATATACATACAAAAATGATACACAATTATCATTTATAAAAATAAAGGCTAATGTTAAAATACACACCTTTTGGAATTAAATCCAAGAACGACATAATCTCTTGGAAAGATTTCTAAGCATCAACATTTGGTGTTTTTCCATGATGATCACTCTTCATCTTTCTCCGCATCAATTTACAAACATGTAAATTGTAATCTTTTTTACTTTCATTTTTCTCCACAATCCATCTTCTAATAGGAATTATCAATAAAAATAATTAGTTTAATATCTCAATATATTACTAATTATCATAAAAATTCCATTGATAAAATAGATACAAGAAAAATGACAGTTATCTTTGAAAACCGTGTTGTCTTCCATCTCACCAAAATCATGATTAACAAATACAATAAAGATCTTAAGATTATTAGAATCATAGTTTAGTAGAGTCAAAATTGTTGTTGAAGACATGACACGGGTGATCCTTGTCCTTAAGGTCTTTATCGCCCCCACCACGATCAGTTTGCTAAGGGTTACAGATGATATACCTCCAGGATATATGTCAAGCCTTGGTGAATTATCTGTGATAGCAATTCACATAAAATTCCAATAGAACACTACTTTGTAGTAGTTATTTATTTGTAAGAAGAATTGAAGAAGATCAAAAAGAGAAAAAATATGTGCAAAATCATATATGTAAATTTATATCTTACATATGCATATATCTAATCTTATGCATATATATCAACATATATATATATATATATATATATATATATATATATATATATATATATAAGTTACATAATACACTATTTAATTCTATATTTAACCATACTTATTAATACTAAATATGTAAGTTGCATACTAGTTAGTATTAATGTAGTGGTTAATTAGAATTTAAATAACACTCAATATTTTTCTTTTGTTCCAAAAAATAAAATAAAATAGACTTCTATTAAATGGAACTAAGGAAAAATAGTTTTTATCAAACAATTTTGCACCTTATTAAATGTCTTACTATAGACACTAATCAAATGATTTCTACACAAATCAAATAAAATTCTCTTTTATTCTCCACGTTGAGGACATTAATTTACACCTTTTATACTTACTTAAATTATGTACACAGATGAGTTTTATCAAACTCAAATATGACATATTATAAGTCACAAAAGTATAAAATAAGGTGCAATATATAACAATTTAAATAAATAATGGTACTAAATTTTTATCACAATTTATTATTATACAATTATTACTAAACTAATATCTTATTATTTTTAAAGATAAATACTAAATAAAAATACATTTTTTTGAACTTTGTAGGTATTGAAAATATTAATATATGGAAATGATATATATGTCGACAAATATTTGACGAAGTAAGATTGTGACCAACGACGTGAAAGTATGTGCGAAAAGATAGAATAAATTAAAATCAAACATTCTTAATTCATATCTATTACATATATGCGTCGCAATCATAATTCGATTGATCAATTTGGTAAAAAAGGGATATATTCTTAACAATACAACAACAAGAGAGATAAAAGGAGATGATATATATATATATTGTTTTGAACTTTCTTGGTGAAAAATAATTTAATTAAGGATATGGAGGATAACGAATTGCATTTAATTAATATTATACAACATAAAGATGGTGTTAGATATTTTTGGTTTTCTATTTTTAAAAGAATTGTGATGCAAATTTTTGTGGCCCAATCTAAATGTTTTGAATTTGTCACTGGCTGATAGTAATAAAATTTCCTTTGCTGATTGTGGGCCCAAGTGTAATTTAGGGTTCACATGTGACCTAAAAGAATTGAATGACAAACGGAAAGGGTGGAAATAAATGTGCGAGACCCGGGAGAAGTCTCCACGTGTCCCGAGTCAGAAGACTCGTGGAGGCGACTGATTTTGAGAATTGATTGAGGGATTGGATTGGTGACTTGAAGGGCAGGACGATCTGGACATTACTCTGATGACTAAGGGTAAATTTGGAATTTCTCCGAAGACATGTGCCTAGCACATGACCACTCTCCAAAAAATCCTATAAATACCCCTTCCACTGCATTAGGAAGGGGACCTCACTTTGGACTCTTGGATCTTTTGGAAGACTAAGAGACTTGGAGATTTTCTCTCAATCCGAAGCCCTCAAGAAGGCTCTCTAAATCCTTGCTACCCTAATAAGGAGTTCTGCCACGTGTCGTTGGAGTAATCGCTCACCTGTTCTTCTCCCCTTTCCAATCGATCAATTAATTCCATACTTTTCGTAGATTCTCTTCTCCTCAACCAATACAAAACTCTAACCCTAACAAGGTACGATTTCCTTGCCCACACTAATCAATTTATTTTTACAGATTTGCGGGAGGGTAGGATCATTTCATTATAATTTGTATGTAAATAGATAAACATATGGTAATCCCTTTACTTACAAATTAGTTGTACTTGAAAGCTAACAGGTAGTATTTGTCTTTTACAAGGAATTAATTATATACGTCGAGTCACCAGACGTTTTGCCAAATATCATTTTTATCTTCATCATTGGCGTGTATGACGAAAATATCATTTTTGTCTTCTATGATTGTTAAAAAACAATTGGCGTGTATGTCAAAAATCTTAAGACATATATGTCGAAAATATTATTATTTCTAATTATTATTAATACAAATGAAACATGAATAAATATTTTTGACACATATGCTAGAGGCACCCAAAAAAATAAAGATCTTTGCATGGCTAATGTAGTATATATAGCATTAAATTCAAAATTCAACCTAAACCTAAATTAAACTAGTTATTTGTTGGTTAATATTTATGTTAATTATATATCACTTCCTAGCCTCTCTCTCTCTCTCTCAATATATATATATATATATATATATATATATATATATATATATATATATATATCCGGTCGCTTGATTTTTCACTTAGCTGGGCAAAGTTGGGCCAAAGTTTATTACAAAACGGAAACCAACCATGTATGGATGGACCAAGCTTGAAGAAGCTGTGTCCTTTTCTATGTTTGCTTCTCTGATTAGACCTAGCTTGTGTTCGTCAGTAAGTGATGAAGTAAAGGAAATGGACAAGAAAGAAATTAAAATTTATTTTTATTTTTATTTAAAGGATATGATGAGAAGAATGAAAAAGTTTTGATGAAGCAATATATTTCCATTTTTGAGAGTATGAAGTCTTGGAAAGATAATTAAAGTGAGCTATTTTCTCTCTATTTTCACTCTTTAAAAATTTAAAAAAAAACTCACAAATAATTAAGGAATTTGGGTGATTTTTTGTTCCTTCTTATTATAATCATCTCATTTTCTTTCTTTTCTCTCCTTTGTAAAAGTTACATGGTGTTAAATATTTCTAAGTAGTCATACATCGATTCACCTCCTAAGTACTGTGTCTACCCAAGCAAAATAATTAGTATATTATGGTTCTGCAAAATAATTAAGTCTGTTACATATATATATATATATATATATATATATATATATATATATATATATATATATATATATAGTATTATGGTTCAATAAGAAATGTTTAATACTAAGATTTTAGATTTTCTTAATTTTCCCTCTCTCACAATTAAGCTTTTCATGTTTCAAACACACCCATGATATGATGCAATATAAATGTGGATTAACTCATAATTACTAATGCTTAAAGTCAAAAGCTAAAGGATTTTTTTCACTTGGGGGTGTCGATCATTTGTTTCTGCCCATTAATTGAATTGGTGGAGGATAGATATGTAGTAGATATCTCTAGTTAGCGGGACTACGATTCTCTTTATTTTAAATAAAATAGAGAGTTTTCATTTTAGTACATTCACAATCTAATCAGTAGATATTATATGAATTCGATTACTATAAATTATTTTTATAATAATTTGGTCAATTAACCATTACAGTGTTGATATACAACGAAATCACCCCTCACCTACTGTATTAATTAATTAATCACTCTCATATTCTTTATATATATATATATATATATATATATATATATATATATATATATAAAAATTAAAAGCATTCCCTTATCTAGTATTCCTCTTTACAATCTGTTTGAATGTTATTGTGACTAATTGAGATGTTGCGTTCCACCACAATTAATTATATATAGATTCGAAATCAAGCAATGAAAGTGGAACAGAATATTGGTGTATATATATATATATATATAGAGAGAGATTCCAAATTGTATATACATTGAAAAGTTGTGACGAAATTAATTCCAAAAAAGAAATTAATAAAAAGGCAAATCTAATTAAGACCATATCTTGACAAGAAAAAGTACAATAAAAAGTAACTCCTCGATCGATCACCACAGCTTCAAATTAGCATGCACAATCGATCATTAATTAAGATAATATATATGTAGAATTAATTAAATTGCGCCAGTACTGGTAATTGGTACACCTCGCTTGATGCTATCCATATGAGTAGTCTCATAAACCGGAAGACCGCTAAAATCATAATTTGGCAATTCAAACAGATCAGAGCTTGAATCACTATCTGCGCCATCATCATCAATATTATCCACCTCATTTATGAACTTTATATATTGATCTCTCTCCTCTAATGCAGTATTGTGATCCAAAAGCCCATTACCAAAAGTTTTGAATTTCTCTGACGATGAAGAAAATCCATTAGTACTAGTAGTGAACTTGACATGACCGTTATTTTTGGACAAATTGGTCGACATCACTACTGGCTTGTGATCAGAATAGCTTCTTAAATCTTTATAGCTGCTTTTCTTTTTTGGAGCAGTACTGTTTGAATAAGGAGGAGGAGTTCTAAATCCAGAACTCGAAGATGAATAAATGGATGACTTTGAATCTGAAGAATTAGAATTCATCGTGCTTACGCTTGGAAAATGACTAATGCTGCTCCTTCTTTTCCTCCTCCCACTTGGGCTCTCATCTTCAGCCTTGACGGATTGTGTGGAGCTGGAGGATTTTGATGATTTTTTCTTCTTGGAAGAAATTTGGCTGCTGAAGAGAGAATTTAAGAAGCTAGCAAGCCTACCACCCGGAGAGTTAGGCTGCTTGTATTTCTTCTTAGTATTATTATTCTCTTTTGTTGCCTTTTCCAACTCATGAAGATGATGACGATGATGAGGAGTTTGTGCTGGAATTGAACTTCTACTAGTACTATTACTCATCATTGGAATGTCTAGGCTAATTCTTCCACCTGATCTCATTATTTTCTGCTGTGTGAAATTTGAGCCAGATATTTCGCTTGCGCCGGAGAAATAGCGGGATGCCTCAAAGACGTCGAGCTCTCCTGAGTCGTTGTGCCTGATCTGGTGAAGCGATTTCTTGTAATTTTTTTCTTGTACTTGTGGCACTAGTTCTGCTGTGATGGACATAGCTTTAATGTTGCTCAAAGTTTAAGCCAAGTTTTGTTAATGTATATGCAATAATTTTGTTCAAAGTGCAAGGTTTGAAGTGGTATATTTGATAATACTTATAGCAAGAGGAGTATATAGGAAGCATAAACAAGGATTGGAGGAGTTTGTTGTGGAGAGTAAGTAGCTAGCAAGATAGGGATTTCTTGAAATGATTGAGAGTAGTGGTAGGGAGTGTCACTTTTATAGTGTTAATCCATTGCACTCTCTATAATATCTTATTGTATCGGTTTACCTAGCTAATATATTTTGTGTACACTCTCATTCTTAAAATCAGGGTTCACTTAAAAAAGTCAAATTATTCGAGGTAGTAATTTAATTATTAAAGCAAAAAGAGAAATTTATTTTCATTTTGTTCCATATTGATATAAAAATGAAATTTATTTTAATTAGCAAAAGAAAATTAATAACTTTGGATTGATATGGAGGGAGGGGAGGATGGTTCTAGTATAGGGCTGCTAGATAATTAGTCATCACTTAGTGGGGTAGGATGTAAAGAAGCTTTATTAATGTCTGAGGCGATGCAGTGAAATCCAGAGGTTCGTGTTTTTGTGTTGTGGCCCTTGTGGGGGCAAAGGTGTATCTTAATTTCCTTGGATTCTAGATCAGCTTCTATTGTTAGTGGAGAGTATTTTGCTTTCTTTCTAGTAGTGCTGGCCATGCTATAATTAATTGTACGACCGATGATCTCAGCCCTTCCCTAAAATAATATAAATGATATACATGTCCATAAATATTTGATCAAATTAGATAATGATTAACGTCCACGTGTTTATGAAAGTGTATGCGATAAGATATAATAAATTAAAATAAAACACTTCTGAATTTCTATATATCTCATGTACATGTACGTGTGCAATCATAATTCGACTGCAAACTTTTGTAATATATAGCAGATCTCTTAAAATAAAAATCCTTATTACGCATTTTTAATTTAATATGGGTAATTAATCATATTACAACCGACTTGGAAGTTGATCTTAATTAATTTTACTAGACTGAGAGATTTTCCATGTCAGAAAATCTTGATTTTGCATAAATTGGTAGATAACAGATAAGAAACCATTTCCAATGAATACAGAGAGAATATGATTATAAAAAGGAAAAAAATCTCAAAATTAAATGGGGAGAACTTAAGTGATAAAAAAAAATCTTGTTTTAATGTCTTTGCTGAAAATATTTTATATTATTCGTATTAGTAACAGTAAAAAATAACTGGCCAAAATTGTCCTCTGATGTATCCATCATGAAAGTAGATCAGAAAATTCAATGGTGGTGATCACTGCCTGAAACTCTCGAGTAAAAATGGAAAGCCCTTTTTCTAAAAAATAAATAAATTGTAAGAATGTTTATTTAAATTGTAAAAAGCAATTAGTTAGTTAGTCGACAAATAATGAACGGCTATGGCATACTTAAAGTTGAATCCCCTTCACTCAGTGTGGAGGTTAAGTTTATGAATATATACAATAGGGTTAATTACAAAAGTACTCTCCGTCAAAGTTTCACAAAATTTTATTTTGAGTTTTGAAGTTCCAATTTTCTTAATAATCAAATTTAAAAGTTTTAAAAAATTGTTTCCTTTTAACATATTAGTGAATGGAACTGATATTTTCACATGTATTTTTGATATTTTTATATGATTCTCTTTCACATTAATATGCAGTGAATTCTACCTTAATATGAGAAGAAATCATATTAAAATATTAAAAACACATAAAAATAACCTTAATTTAATTGGTCAGTATCTGTGTGATATGATATGACCACACGTGCATTGGTGTGAAACTACATATATTAATTACATATGGCTTTATGCCCACATTTTTTATGTATCCACTCCAAACACTTCTTAATTTGTTAGCAGCTACTTGTATTTATGATAATGACAAAACTACTGAGTTTGTTGAATTGTCAATTCTAAAATTTAATCTTTATTGTCATATTAACATTGCAAAGTCATTCTCAACTTCCCAAACCTTCTCCATGAGACTCCATCTAGCGGGCTTTAGATGGCTACGAACACACAGTCGTTCCTCAGATTTTAGTGGCTCAAGACAAAAAATAAAAATAAGATTTTTTTAAAAATATTGTTATCATCTAAAAATAAAAATATAAATAAATAAAAAATATAAGTTATATTTAAAAAAATATATTTTCAAAACTTAAAACATAATAATTCGACTACAACAAAATATATGATAACTTTGATTACAACAAAATATATGTGGAGTTCGACTATAACAAAATATATGAGAATACATTTATTGAAAGATACTTCTTTTATACTCTGTTTATGAGTTTTAAAATCGACAGAAAAAAAAAGAAATGGACGAAAAATTTAAGTTTTCTTTCTCATTCCTATGTTTCTGAGTTTTTTAATAAACGGAAAAGAAAAGAAATTGATAGAAAATCTAACCACTTTTCCTGCCAAAATTTTCTGTTCAAAATTGGTCTGATTTGGACGGAAAAGAAATTGGAATAAGTAATATTTTTTTAATTCCCATATTATCCCCAACTTTTAATATAATAAATTTTAAATTACAACTCATGTCTCCAATTTATTTTTATCTACTAAACTTAATGTACAATACTGACAAGAAAGGAAAACTATTTTTTTGTTCGATCACGGATATTATATGGTCTCATATTTATTTATGGCCTCCAATTCTATCATTCTCCATTGATACAGAAATAGACAAGTAAAATAAGTTCAATATTTGTTTCTGAACTAAAGTTATTTTTATTTTATTTTAAATATATCTAGAAAAGAAAGAGATTACATTTTTACAGAAACACATTAAACTTTTATAAGCTTGTATAAATAGAATAAAGTGTGATAAAAGAAAAGAATCGTAGAAGAATATATCGCAAATTCAATTAAAAGTTTTATTAAAAAATTATGTAAAAAGGAGAGGAAATGTATTTGAATATTTGTATTTGAATATGAATTTTTCTTTGATTAAATTTATCTTGTATATTTTTATTCATGGTTTAATGGTTATAATTAATATAAGGGTAAATTTATAAATGTAATATTTTTCTTTTTTTTTCATTGGAACTCAAAAATGCAAGAAAAGAAAATTTTAAATTTTCTATTCTTTTCTATTAAAAACTCAGAAACAACACAAAAGGAAAATTTCAAATTTTTTATTCTTTTATTTTCTGTTCTAATTTAAGTTTTCTATTATTATTTTTTCTGTCCAAAATTCGGAAATAGAGTTAGAGTATTCATAGTCAAAATCTTCAATCAAATATTCAAAATTCTATATATAAAAAAAAATTGAAGTCTCTCTGATCAGGGGCACACGACTATCGACCATTCCATCGGTGCTCAGAAACAGCTCTGCGAATACATGATGATGTCTCAACTCTCAACCAGCACTGAAGTCAAAATTTCAAATTTAAGTGAATAAACTTTTTGAAATATTAAAGTACTTAATTAGGAGCACTATAAAATTTAATTTAATGAAGTGTGTGTATATATATCCTGTTCGATCAAATAAAAAATAGTAGTTTTTAAGATTGAATATTGTATAATGTCTTATATATCTCAAATGAGAGGTATATATGGATCGAAGCCCACATAAAGTCTCTCTCTCTCTCCTTGTTTGGCAGCATACATTGTTGCTATCTTTTCCTGTGCACCATGCAATTAAAAGTCGCAATGCGAGGCCATTATCTTCTTATGAGTCCGATCCCATAATATGTGTTGTCCTAAGTTTCAGGTCTAGCACGCAAATTAAATCTAATTAATTAATTCTAAGAAAAGTACAAAGAAAAGAGGTTGGGTGTGATGTGAATTGTGGATTATGATTCTTTTTATTTCAAATAAAATGAAGAGTCTTTATTTTTTGTATATTTTTATTATTTTCTCTCTATTTTATCATCATGACATCACATCTAACACATTTTAAATCTAGACGGGAGAGAATCCTAATTCGTGGACTGTGGAGTCGTAGTTCATTGATCAAGATTTGTAAACCAAGAGAGAGAGTCCCAAATCAGATTCATGTGGTAGTCTTTAATACTTTTAATTATTTTAAATACCGTTACATAATATATATATTTGTAGTATGTTATACATAATGTGTTGCACTATTGCATGCACAACACAAACCTTCCATATATATTAGGGTGTGCATATATTATCACATTTCATTATGTCTCAAAAAATGAGCCTGATGATAGTATAAAATGATTTAATATCTTAAAGTATACCATCAAATTTTGATTATTTTGTAATTATAACTGAACTAAACATTCGTAAATGTAAGGGCAATTATAGAATAAAAATATATTTTTAACTTTAACTTGTAAATTATACTCTATTTTTTGTGTACGTAAGGGAGTATAATGTATTATGTAATTTGGAACCATTTTAAATTTTGTGCTATATACATAAAAAATTATGACATTTATTTTGGAATGGGATGGAGGGACTAATAATTAAGTTTTATATATTCAGGTTATTGTCCAAGACAGAGACCGTCACCAGATCCCAACATTGCTTGTGGCTGCACTGTTTATTTGATAATGTAGAGGGGATCAGATAAGGGTATACGGGGTCCAATTGTGTCTGGTGCATGGTGAGACAATATATATATGATTGTTGGGTCATGATATTTTTTTCTTTGAGCCGAGTGAATTGGATTTATTTATTTAATTAATCTATTCGCCCCGTTATTGAACGGCGAAAGCCTTAAGAATCCACCTAATTAGTATTATATTACTTATTTAATCCTATGAAACCAAGCCTGGGATTCGTTGGACTAACTTCATTGGATCTTTTAATATCTATTACTTTTTGACTTCAGAATGATGAAAAAACACGATGATGATTGACAAGACACCGCCATACGCATTAATGTGGATGGGATTATAATAATGGCGGCATAAACAAAGATCCAAAAGTAGTGGATATCTGACACTTTCGATCGGCCAGCAGAATCCATCATATCGGAGGTTGTGTCGGTGGTAGTGGTGGCGCGTAAATCGAGCGAAAGAGAAACCTACAACTATCAACTAAGTCTTCACAAATGCGAATGCGTTCATATTCATATTCACACATACACACAATCGAGAATTATTATCACTCTCAATACACTGTAGACATTACATCCTCCATTGTTAACCTCAGAACACGATATCTTGACTCTCACGCCGAAGCTATCCCGAGCGGTCCAAATAGTCGAAGCTTGTGGTGTTTATCGTGTTTCTCGTCTGCGGGATCGAGGCGTCTTACGTGATTGGGACGTTGGAGAAGATCTTGGCGTTAACATTGGCGCTAGAAGGAGGGGTGAGTTCTAGTGTCATTGAAATTTTCAATCACAATCGTTTAACCTACTTCGGAAGATGGTGAGGAGTAGAGATGGTACGCCAGAAGGGCAGGCGATGGCGGTTAGGTCGTCACTGCATCGTGTTTCGGTAAAGGATCGTCTGGGTTCTTCTAAAAGTGCTCACGAGAGCACGGCCTCTAAGCATAATTTGAGTGATCTCCGTCCGAAGATCCATGGTGGAGCCAGACGGAGGTTGGTCTTTGATGCGGATAAGGGGCATGATCGTGATCGGCGGCGAGCAGAAGGCTCACCGACGAAGACTCATCGTTGAAATGGTCAGGAGGACAGAGCTGCCAAGTTGGCAAAGATGGCAGACGAAGTAGATAAAGCCTTGGAGGTTCTGTTAAAGCAGAGAGAAAATATAGCCGAACAGATGCTTCGGGTAGCGGAGTTAAGGGACGAAGCATCTAGCCATGTTCAGTCCGAAAGGCGGAGTAAGCATAAGGAGATGCCACGGCGAGATGGTAAAAAGCCAGAGCATTTTACACATGTGACTAGGGATCGTTCTCACGGTAGGAAGGGATCGAGGAGCAGAACTCCCGTGGCCTCGAAGAAGGCACTGGTGGTCGTTGGTTCAAAGATCGTCGACGCGACGACGCGAAGGAAACGAGTTGAGGGAGATCGTACCAGAAACCAGAAGAAGAGAGCATCAGCGTGACCACTCTTATCATGAGGACAGAATTGTACGCTGGAGTAGATCCAGAAGCTCCACAAGGGCAATGGGATCGGCAAAAGGAGGTCGATCCACTCAGAGGCAGAATGTCGTTCAGGAGAAAGAGGTCTCCTCGCAGTCCGAAGGTGTTGATTTTTTAGTGAAGGAGTTGAAAGAGCTCCGAAAGCAGTTGGCTGAGGTTCAACAGGTGAAGGACACTCCAGGAAAGAAGGCATCCCCTTTTTCCTCGGAAATTCTCAAGGAGAAGGCAAATACCACCAAGAAGTTGCCTCGTATGGAGAGTTACGATGGGTCCGGGGACCCTTACGACCATAGCGAGGCGTTCGGCTCGGCTCCACGATTATTATGATTTTACTGATGCTGCCAAGTGCCACACATTTGTCACGACGTTGAGGAAAGATGTGGGGCAGTGGATGGGGACTTTGCCGTCAGATTCAATTTCCTCTTGGACCGAGCTTTGCGATAAGTTCCATGCCCGCTTGGGAGCAACCAGAAGGAGAGGAAGCCCACTAGTTCATTAAAGACAGTCCGGCGGTTCACCAACGAGTCCTTGGGTCAATATGTGAAGAGGTTCAGAGAAGCAGTTGGTCAGGTGTCCGACCTCAATGATCTCTAGGTCGTAGGTTTGTTTCAGAATGGGCTAGATCTGGTAAAGTCCGAGAAGTCGGTGAAGAAGTTGATGTTCAACCATCCAAAGAGCCTGGCAGAAGCTTTTGACAAAGCAGAAGGATATATTGTTGTAGAGGAGGCTATAAATAGCTTGAAACGTCCTTCTTCGGACCAGTTAAAGGGGGGAGATGATCCTAAGGCAGATGACGATCATAGAAAGGGGGGAGGATATAATGATCGGCCAGATGGCAGTTCGAAGAAGTTCAATAACTCATGGCGACAGAGGAGTAGTCGTCCACCTGCGTCCGCCTCGAAGGTGAAAAAGGTTTACACCAGGCTGAACACGGATAGGTCGGTGATTTTGGACCAGATCAGGAACCAGCCATTCTATGAGCCGCCTCGTGACCACATCAAGCCAGGGCAGGGAAATACCCAAAAATATTGTGGCTACCATCAAGCCGCTGGTCACGATACTAATGAATGTTGCAATTTGAAAGATTTCGTAGAGAGGAAGATTCAAAACGGATTGCTGGTTCAGTATGTGGCCGGGAGGGACCAACAAGATCAACAAAATGTCAACCGTACTGTTCAGACGGTCCAAACGGTTCCACCCGTCCAAAATGCTCTAGTCCCACCGCCAAGGCACGTTATTGATGTAATAACCGGCGGAACGGCAGGGAAGTTGGTAGGGAAGAAGAGGAGAAGATATCTGGATTCGATCATGTCCGTATGTGCTGCTCCCAGTAAGCGAGACCTTTTCCGAGGACTCATTATTTCTTTCACCGATCTGATTATCCTTGACCTATCGAGCCGTATGAGGGGGCATTGGTGATCACAGGTATAAGTGGGTTCGATGAGATGTGAAGCGGCGATGATGATAGACAACGTGTGACGCCCCCAAAATAGGTATACATCACCCATTCTGAGTTGTCAATACATGATACTGAAACAACTACAACTTTATTATTACAACAAGAAAAGCGTGAGTTTAAATACAAATATTATCTTACAGAAAATATCTATACTCTAATAAATCCTCATCACATTTATTGATACATTATTTTACAAAATGGTGAGGACTACTAAACAACTCTCTCTAGAACCTTCATTCCATACCCAGAGCTAAATCGTCTTTCGCTTATATTCTCGCCTCCCCGATAAAAATGAAACAAAAAGGAAAAGGGTGAGCTCAACTAGCTCAAGAAAGAATATTATGACTAAGATAATATACAACAAATTACCGTTAGTCTTCAACGAGGAAAAATCTATTAGAATACTGATAGACAACAAATTTTAAATCAAGATTCGCAATCTGAAATAATAATTCATTAGAAGAGTTAAGTAGAGAATGCAAACTACTATCTTCCATGTATGAATTTAAAAGTTCATCGCTCTATCTTTTATCCCCTGTAACATCAATTAATATATATCTGGAATCACATATTCATCTTTGCACTACAGAGCGAAGATATTCATCGATTAGTCATGTTCATCTAAACACTGTTCATCTTTTTACTACGTGCCAAAGATATTCTTCAGAAATCATTCATCTTTTGCTCTACGGGCCAAAGATATTCCATAATATCATCATTTAAGATGAAGATGATGAAAAATATTTTTAAAGAAACGAATCCATTGAAACAAAATGACAAGGATTAAGGATTAAGGATTAGTACTTTGTTTTATTCACTTCCAAAATACCTCAAAAATAATCGCGATGGTGTAAAATTCAAGAATGATCAAAACATGGATACTGATCAAAGCTAGTATCCGAATAGATATTTTGACGAAAAAAAATTTTTCATTTTTCGATGAATAGTCTTAGTATTCAGTAAATAGTGTCGAAGTATCGTGAATAGTCTTAGTATCGTGAATAGTAACTCAGACACCAAAAGTTCCAAATTTGATAAAAACTTCAGATCAATATTTCAACATAATGATATTGAAGAAATAATATCATTACGGAAAAAAAAATATCCGCTTACCTCGAAAGATCGATCTTACAAATTTGAAACAGGATATAAAGGCTATGACTTGAACTTGCACGAATAGCAATACTCAAATTATACTCAAAATACTCACAAGAATACGCTTCGATAATATAGAGAGAAAACTTGATTTACGGTGTGATTTTCAATTCTAACCCAAGCACCTATTTATAGAAATTGCTTAGAACACTAAAGCGAGAAAATTTAATATAATATTAATATATTATATATAAATTCCTACGCACACAATCTATGATCTGAATTCAGCCATGCTTGACAACAAATAAGTCTACCAAACAAATCAAAAACGTTTTTATTATTTAAAATAATTAAAACTTCCAAAAATCAATTATTCAGAATTTGAACATCAATAATTCATAATAAATAGCCCTTTTATCATAAAATTCGAATCTCGCGAGTTTTATAGGAAATTCAATTCTCTACAACTTTACGAAAAGAAAGTATTTCCAAATTCCAAACAGAAATTGACCAAAAATACACAAGCGGACGATTTTACAGTATAATCAAATTTCAATCGATAAATGGGGTCCACAGAGCATGTTTAACATGTTTTAAATATTTATTGCAACAAAAATACTCTTCCTCCTCGTATACTCATATATCCCACATTCATTGTAAAAATATCACCAATATTATATTATTAAAATATAATAATACATTATCTTATCGAGAAAAGATAAAATTTCAATTTTCAACAATTGTCACATTAAAATTTTTCTCCATCTATATCCACATAAAATCAATATTTTCCTCATCATATGAATCAATAATTAATTATTCACAAATAATATTACGAATCACAATATTGACAACCGAGTAGGTTCAGGAAAGAGGGGCTTTCGATAAGAATTTCTCCTTCTTGGCGCGCCTGATTAGGTGAACAAACCTCTCCTTAGACGAACTTTCTAGACATTGCCAATAATGTTATCTAATAATATTATTCGGATAATATGAATTATTGCTTCGATAATGAAAAATATTGTGTAATGACAATTATTGAACAACAACAATATATAAAATATCAACGCACAATTATTGAATCGATAAAATAAAATCTTGAGCGATAATTCATCGTAACCATTATTGAGTAGTGCCTTCTAACGTAAGAATCAATAATTGGTGCAATACCGTATGTCTTCTTGTGTTTTAACCATCGAGTATTTTAACGGTATTAATTGATGAATAACTACTGTAGATTATTTTAACCAACTTATATTTGTCGTTTTTTTCATCCAATCGCTTTTCAGTTATGGGGCCCACACATGGTTGCTTGGCAGGTCAAATTAATATTCCCAAGCGATCTGAATATTCCACGACCAAACGAATATTCCCCGACAACAATGAATATTTTATAACCACTTGCTTATTTTGAAATATTTGCGTATTTTACCCTAACTATCCACATTAATCACATCAACCCTTACTATTTCAAAATAATAAATAGAAAATTAAATTTCATTAATAATAAGTTGGGGTCTTACACCTCCCTCCTTATGAAATTTAGTCCTCGAAATTGACGTCGACGTTTGTGTTTGAAAAGGTAAGGATACCTCGCTTTCATTTCCGTTTCCAATTCCCGGTCATTTCCTCTATAGCATGATTCCTCCACAAAACTTTAACTTGTGGTATGACCTTTCTTGGCGTAGGACATGCTCCTTCTATCCAAGATCTTGACAGTACCTCCTCATACGTTAAGTCTTGGCTATTTCGTCCGGTTCTAATTCTATAACGTGGTTCGGTCTTTCACATATTCTGAAATACGGATATGTGAAACACATTATGAACACGAGAGACATACTTGGAGGTAACGCAAGTCTATAGGCTACATTTTCTACTCGGTCGAGAATTTGAAATGGACCAATAAATCGTGGATTGAGCTTTCCTTTCTTCCCAAATCTTGTAACTCCCTTCCATGGAGCAACTCATGCAATCAATACATGATCCCCACACTAAATTCCACGTCCTTTCGATGAAGATCCGCATAACTCTTTTGTCGATCTTGTACTTGCTTTGTATCGTTGTCGAATCATTTGAATCTTTTCGGTGATATCGAACTAACTCGGGTCCCAACAATGTTGCTTCACCCACCTCATCCCAACATATTGGAGAACGACATTTTCGTCCATATAATGCTTGAATGGAGCCACACCTATACTTGCACGATAATCTGTTGTTGTAGGAGAATTCCACCATGGTAAATACTTATCCCAACCCCCTGAAGTCTAGGACCACGAGTCTTAATAAATCTTCAAGAGTTTGAATAGTCCTCTCTCGGATTGTCCGTCTGTTTTGGGGATGGTATGCGAACTAAATCGCAAATCCGTGCCCATAGCTTTTTGCAAGCTAACCCAAAAATCTTGAAGTGAATCTTGGGTCAAGATCCAAAACTATGGATACAGAGCATGCCATGCAACCTCACAATTTCATTCACGTCACATACTAGCAAGGCGTTCAGGGAATAAGTCTCCGTGATCGGCAAAATGAATGCGCAGACTTGGTTAATCTATCAACAATAACCCAAATAGCATTGATGCCTTGAGAAACCGTAGGAAGACCCGTAACGAAATCCATGGTAATGTGTTCCCACTTCCATTTCGGAATCTCAAGTGGTTGCAACGGACCCTTAGGTACTAGATGCTCACCCTTTATATGTTGGCAAGTTAAACACATCGAGATAAATTTTGCAATCTCTCTTCATATTGTTCCACCAAAATGTATGTCGAAGATCACGATACATTTTAGTACTTCCAGGATGGATTGCAAATGGTGTATTGTGTGCCTCCATCATAATCTTGTACTTCAAATCAGAGTCGTTAGGAACACAAAGTCTAGAGTGGACTCGAAGTATTCCTTCTTCATCAATTCTACGCTTAGGAATAGCTCCTTCTTGTACTTTCTTCTTCATACGCATCATTTCAAGGGTTGGTGGCTTGAACAACCTTAACTTTTTCTATTAAAGTTGGCTCTATGCATATACTTGACATCATCACACTCGTTCCGCATATATGATCTTCTACTCAACGCGTCATTTACCACGTTAAACTTTTCGGGATGGTATTGAATAGTGTGGTGGTCGTAGTCTTTTCAATAGCTCGAGCCAACGTCATTGCCGCGTGTTGAGAGTTCTTTTTGAGTGAAGAAATATTTAAGGCTTTTATGGTGCGAATATATCTCCACTTTCTCCCCATATAGATAATGCCTCCATATCTTTAAGCAGCAAACGATCTTTGCTAACTCTAGATTATGAGTAGGATAATTCCTCTCATACTCTTTAAGTTATCGCGAGGCATAGGCTATGACTTTCCCACGTTGCATGAGAACACATCCTAACCCTTTGCACAAGCATCATCATGAGATAACAAATCCATCCAGAACCGGATGGTATTGTTAGAAACAGTCTTAAAATAAGTCTCCTCTTAAGCTCTTGGAAACTCTTCTCGCATTCTTCACTCCAAACGAATTTTGTATCCTTCCGAGTTAGTTTGGGTTAATGGAGTAGCGATTCGAAAAACCCTTCCACGAATCTCCGATAATAACCAATTAAGCCCAAAAAACTACGTCTTGATCCACCGACTTGGTTGCTCCCAACTTTGTATTGCTTCAATCTTCGTCGGATCAACAGATACTCCATGTTTTGACACCACGTGCCCAAGAAATGCTACTTCCTCGAAGCGAACTCGCATTTCTTCAATTTGGCATATAGTTGGTTTTCACGAAGCCTTTGGAGTACCGACTTAAATGGTGCTCATGATCTTCACGACTTTTGGAATATATGAGGATGTCATCAATAAAGACAACAACGAATTGATCCAAATATTTCTTGAATACTCGGTTCATCATATCCATGAAAGCCATGAGGAGCATTAGTTAGTCAGAAAGACATGACTAAGAATTCATAATGCCCATCTACCGGGAGTTAAGAAGGCGGTCTTTGGAATATCCTCGATTCTAATCTTGGTTTGATGATATCCGAGCGAAGATCGATTTTTGAAAAGAATTGTGCCCTTACAATTTGGTCAAACAAGTCATCAATACGAGGTGAGGATACCTATTCTTGATGGTGACATGGTTCAATTCCCCGATAGTCGTACTGAAATCGCATACTCCCGTCTTTCTTCTTTACTGAATAAAACAGGAGCACCCCAAGGAGATGTCTTAGGGCCGAATGAAACCGATGTCCAACAATTCACGTAGTTGGACCTTTAACTCTGAAGTTCAATAGGAGCCATTCGATATGGGGTTTTAGAAATGGGCTTTGTGCGGGGTTCAAGATCAATAAAAATTCAACTTCACGTTAAAGGGGTAGGCGGAAGTTCTTCAGAAATACATCGGAAAAGTCGATAACAACAGAATATTATTCAAATTTGACGTGTCTTTATTCAAATCCATAACATGGGCTAAGAAAGCTTGACATCCGTTTTTCAATAAGCGAATAGCTTTATGATTAGATATGATAGTGATTGATTTTAATGGTTTAGTTGCTTGAATTAAATACAACGGGTTGGTTAGGAATATGAAAACTAACAACCTTACGAAAACAATCAATTTTGGAATGATGAGTTGTTAACCAATCAATCCCTAAAATCACATCAAAAGCAAGTATCTTTAAAGAGATAAGGTCAACGGTAAGGTGATGGTGCCAACTTGAATCAAACAAGATTTATAAACGATGGATGTGATGAAAGTTTCTCCTAACGGAGTTTCCACAGATAGGTCAAAGTCTAATTTCTCCTGAGTCAAGTTTAAGCGTTGAGCACATGCGGGAGAGATAAATGAATGGGTATGCACCCATCAAGTAAGGTATAAACTTCGCAAGAATTTATAAATAGCTTACCCGTGATCACCTTGTTTGGGTTTCTCGCATTTTGACCGATCCACAACAAACGCTCTTCCCAAATCGTTGACTTTGACTTTTTCGGGACGATCTTTTGAGTCACCGTCCCCACGAACTAGGTTTATTCTGCATAAACCTCGAAGCGATATGTCCTTCCTTTTCATAATTATAGCATACCTTGAATCTGTTGTGGGCGGTTTGGTGATATGTCCTCTTTTCCGCATTTGTAGCATATGATGGGTGGTCGTTCTCCTCCCTTAGAACCGGTTGATCTTGCCGCTGTCGTCTTCACATGGTCGTTGTTAAATCTCCTCTTTTAAAATCTCCTCCCACTCGCTTTCTTCTATTTTCATGACCATGATTACCACCAGGAGTGGTTACCATTTTTGTCCGTCTGCTTTTCTCCGTTTGGTTATCATTATTACATTGATGCGCTATCTCTGAGTGCGATCCTCGGTTATGGTCCTCTTGGTTGAATATACTCGTTATCTCGCTTCTAACAATTGAGTCCTCATTAACAACATCTGAATAGAGAAAATTTATGAGAAATGAGATATTGTCGTATCTGGGGTTTCAAACCTCTCGAAACATCCGCGTCATACGTTCCTCATTCTCCACCAAATGAGTCTGAAACACGTTAACTCTGCAAACTTTGCCTCATCTTGAGACACCGCGTGTTTGTTTTGTTCCAATCGATGAACTCCACTTCCTTCATATAGACGAACACTTTCGGGAAAGTATTTTTCATTAAATAAACTTACAAACGTCTCCCAAGACATCTTTGAGTGCGGTTTGGATGGAGTGCGCTTCACGAGACTCCACCCATGAATTTCGCTTTCGAAAAACATAAAGGTGGCGAATGGAACCTTCTGTTCCTCCGTGCATCCCAAGACATCGAATATGTTGGTAATTTGCTTGACCCGTGTTTCCGCTCGTGATCGGATTTGGCTTTCCTTAAATTCTCGTGGTCCCACTCTTTGAATCGCTTGTTGTGACAACCCGTGAATTGCTATCATTTCCTCCTCAGATTTTGAACACGAGTCTCCTCGTCGATTTTGCATGAGCGTAAAAAACTTCTAAACATCCCTCGTTCATCATCTCGCTCAATCTTTGTTGTTCACGGGAGGAACATTGCTTCGCTTTGTTGCCGTTCTCTTTTCGTTGGTGAGTCTGAGCGTCTCCACGGTCTCATTTCCATTGTTAATATTCTCGATCGACATTCTCAAATCTTTGTCGTAAAAAACAGGGTTAATTAAGAAATCAATATATCACATAATATCCCTATATCTTAACCAACTAACAAATAAGCTTAGGTAGGACACACTAGCGAAGGATTTACTCGTCTCTCCCCACCTAGTTCTATTCCCCGATCTCCGCCAGAGATCATATCCCTAAGCTCTGATACCAACTGTGACGCCCCCAAAATAGGTATACATCACCCATTCTGAGTTGTCAATACATGATACGAAACAACTACAACTTTATTATTACAACAAGAAAAGCGTGAGTTTAAATACAAATATTATCTTCTGACAAATATCTATACTCTAATAAATCCTCATCACATTTATTGATACATTATTTTATAAAAATGGTGAGGACTACTAAACAACTCTCTCTAGAACCTTCATTCCATACCCCACTAAATCTTCGCTTATATTCTCGCCTCCGATAAAATGGAACAAAAGGAAAAGGGTGAGCTCAACTAGCTCGATAAAGAATATTATGACCAAGATAATATACAACAAATTACCGTTAGTCTTCAACGAGGAAAAATCTAATAGAATCTGATAGACAACAAATTTTAAATCAATATTCGCATGTGAAATAATAATTCATTAGAAGAGTTAAGTAGAGAATGCAAACTACCATTTTCCATGTATGAATTTAAAAGTTCATCATCTATCTTTTATCCTGTAACATCAATCAATATATATACGGAATCACATATTCATCTTTTACTACTGAGCCAAAGATATTCATCGATTAGTCGTGTTCATCTAAACACTGCTCATCTTTGACTACTGTGCCAAAAGATATTCTTCGAAATCATTCATCTTTGCTACTACTGGCCAAAGATATTCCATAATATCATCATTTAAGATAGAAGATGATGAAAAATATTTTAAAGAAACGAATCCAAAGAAACAAAATGACAAGGATTAAGGATTAAGGATTCGTACTTTGTTTTATTCACGTCCAAAAATACCTCAAAAATAATCGCGGTGGTGTAAAATTCAAGAATGATCAAAACATGGATACAATCAAAGCTAGTATCCGAATATAGATATTTTGAGATGAAAAGAAAAATTTTCATTTTTCGATGAATAGTCTTAGTATTAAGTAAATAATGTCGATATCGTGAATAGTCTTAGTATCGTGAATAAGAACTCAGACACCAAAAGTTCCAAATTTGATAAAACTTCAGATCAATATTTCAACATAATGATATTGAAGAAATAATATCATTACAAAAAAAATATCCCTTACCTCGAAAGATCAATCAGATTTACAAATTTGAAACAGGATATATAAAGCATGACTTGAACTTGCCCAGAATAGCAATACTCAAATTATACTCAAAATACTCACAAGAATATGCTCGATAATATAGAGAGAAAACTTGATTTACGATGTGATTTTCAATTCTAACCTAAGCACCTATTTATAGAAATTGCTTAGAACACCAAAGAAAAATTTAATATAATATTAATATATTATATATAAATTCCCTACGCACACAATCTTTGATCTGAATTCAGCCATGCTTGACAACAAATAAGTCTACCAAACAAATCAAAAACGTTTTATTATTTAAAATAATTAAAACTTCCAAAAATCAATTATTCGAAATTTCATAACATCAATAATTCATAATAAATAGCCCTTTTATCGGAAAATTCGATCTCATGAATTTTTATAGAAAATTCAATTCTCTACAACTTTGCGGAAGAAAGTATTTCCAAATTCCAAATGTAAATTGGCCAAAGAAATACACTGACAGACGATTTTATGTGCTATAATCAAATTTCATCGATAAATGGGGTCCACCAGCATGTTTAACATGTTTTAAATATTTATTGCAACAAAAAATACTCTTCCTCCTCGTATACTCATATATCCCACATTCATTATAAAATATCACCAATATTATATTATTAAAATATAATAATACATTATCTTATCGAGAAAAGATAAAATTTCAATTTTCAACAATTGTCACATTAAAATTTTTCTCCATCTATATCCACATAAAATCAATATTTTCCTCATCATATGAATCAATAATTAATTATTCACAAATAATATTACGAGAATCACAATATTGACAACCGCAGCGGTTCCAGGAAGAGGGGCTTTCGAATAAAATTTCTCCTTCTTGGTAGCCTTGATTAGGTGACCAAACCTCTCCTTAGATGCGAACTTTCTAGACATTGCCAATAATGTTATCTAATAATATTATTCGGATAATATGAATTATTGCTTCGATAATGAAAAAATTGTGTAATGACAATTATTGAAACAACAACAATATAAAATATCAACACAAAGAATTATTGAATCAATAAAATAAAATCTTTGAACGATAATTCACATAACCATTATTGAGTAGTGCCTTCTAACGTAAGAATCAATAATTGGTGCAATACCATGTCTTCTTCTTGTGTTTTAACCATCGAGTATTTTAACGGTATTAATTGAGAATAACTACGTTGTTGTTTTTAACCAACTTATATTTATCGTTTTCTTCATCCATATCGCTTTCAGTTTATGGGGCCCACACATGGTTGCGTAGTGTCGTACGAATATTACTGAAGACGATCTGAATATTCCACGACCAAACGAATATTCCCCGAAACAATGATGAATATTTTATAACCACTTGCTTATTTTGAAATATTTGCGTATTTTACCCCTAACTATCCACATTAATCACATCAACCCTTACTATTTCAAAATAATAAATAGAGAAAATTAAATTTCATTAATAATAAGTTGGGGTCTTACACAACGGGTCTTCTGTAGACATTTTATATGCCCATGCTTATCAGAGGATGCATCTTGATGGGCGGAAGATGGAGGTCGAGCAGGAGGCTCTTTTATATGGCTTTAGCAACGATCCGGTCTGAGTTGCAGGCACCATCGAGCTCCCAGTAATCTTCGGTACAACTCCTCTACAGGTAGAAATAATATGTAAATTTTATGTTGTGCATGTAGATTAAACTTATAATGCCATATTGGGAGGCTACTGCGACAGACTCTCAAGCGGTAACTTCCATCCCTCACTTCAAAATCAAGTTCCCCACGGTACATGGAGTCGAGAAGTGGTAGGGACTTAGATCTGGCCCGAGCGATGTTATAGAAATGCGGTTATTTCTTCCGGAGTGGGGTTCGATGAAATGAAAACAAACCATGGCAATTGAGATCGAGCCCTTCACTGAAAGCGGCTTTCGGGCCATTGGTAATTCTGCAGGAGAGACGGAAGAGATTGAGTTAATCCTGAAAAGCCGAAAAAAGGCGGTGAAGATTGGTTGGTGCGCGAGAACCTCTTGGACAAACCTCATGGAGCTCCTTGTTTGCTATGTGGATATTTTGCATGGGAACCACATGACGTACACAGAGTTAACAGAAAGATAGTGAGAGCACGACTAGATGTAGATCCTCGAAGAAGCGATTCGGCGAGAAAAGGCGGACTTTTACCGCCGGAGCGACGAAGATCATTGATGAGGAGATTGCGAAGCTGTTAACTGCTGACTTTATCTATGAAATCGATTACCCGGAGTGGATGGCGAATGTGGTGTTGGTGCAGAAGCAGAATGGAAAATGGCGGGTTTGCATCGACTACACCGATCTGAATAAAGCTTGTCCGAAGGACTTTTATCCTTTGCCCCATATCGACCAGCTCATCGATGCCACTTCGGGGTATGCATTACTAAGCTTTATGGATGCTTTTTCAGGTTATCACCAAATATCCATGTGCAAGAAGGACATCCCGAAGACATCATTCATTACACACCGTTCGGTGTACGCCTACAAAAAGATGACATTTGGCCTTATAAATCTGGAGCCACTAACCAGAGAATGATGAACTTCGTCTTCAGCAGGTAACTAGGGAGAAATATGGAGGTCTATGTAGATGACATGATCGTGAAGAGCATGCAGGTTCAGAAGCATTTGGACGATCTGGAGGAGTGCTTCCAGACTATCTGTCATCGTCAGCTGAGGCTCAATCCGGCCAAATGCACCTTCGGACTCGGTGCAGGGAAGTTCCTGGGATATCTGGTCAGTTAGAGGGGCATTGAAGCCAATCCGGAGAAGATCCAGGCCATTCTTGACATGAAGACTCCTCAGTCGTTCAAAGACGTCCAACGTCTAACTGGCAGGATTGCAACTCTGAGGAGGTTTATGTCGAAGTCTGCGGAGAGATGCCTTCCTTTCTTTGATACACTAAAAGGACCGAAGAATGCAAAGACGTTCCAGTGGACTTCAGAGTGTGAAGACGCCTTCCAAGGCATAAAGACATATCTGTCTTCTGCTCCTTTATTGATGAAGTCTGCCACAACAGAGACCTTATATTTGTACCTTGCAGTAAGTTCGTTGGCAGTTGGAGCAGTGCTGGTTCGGGAGGTCAGTGGGAAGCAGCATCCGGTCTATTATGTCAGTCACGTCCTGCGAGATGCTGAAACCAAGTACCCGAATATTGAAAAATTTGCTTTTGCTTTGATAACTTCTAGTAGAAAGCTTCGGCAATATTTTCAAGGTCGGCTCCTGGTCGTCTACACGGATCAGCTATTGAAGAAGGTGATAAGCAAGCCAGAGGTTTCAGGGAGACTAGCAGCATGGACTATAGAGTTGTCCTAATTTTTCATTGAATATTGTCCCGAACCATTTTATCGAAAGGTCGAGGCCTTGGCGATTTTATGATGGAGTGCTTTCGTTCACCGAAGCGAAATCTTAGAAGTTCTTGAAATTTGAGGAGCGTCCGTCGGCGATTCTTTGTTCTTGACGCCAGTTAGAATGCTTGGACGTTGTGTCTGCGAGATGGATCCTCTCTGTTGGTACCGTTAGTGGGGCAGGGATTATATTGACAAGTCTGGAAGGATTCAAAGTGCAGCAGGCCATCAGATTCGGGTTTAAAGAGACGAACAACGAAGCCGAGTATGAAGCAGTGTTAGCAGGAGTTCGACTGGCGAAGAGTCTAGAGGTCTAGAAGCTGATCATTTACAGTGACTCTCAGTTGGTCGTCAAACAACTGTCGAGAGATTATGAAGCTCGTGGGACCAGGATGATCAAGTATCTGGTAGAATTAAAAGACCGACTTCAGTACTTCGTTTCTTATGAGTTTCAGGGCATAGAGCGTAACGACAATTCCATTGCCGATGCACTTTCGGGTAGCCCTCTGGATCGAGATGTTTTTCAACGGATCGGTTTATTTGGAAGTTTTGCGGCGGTATAAGTGTTCAAAGATGAAGCGGTGATGTGTATCGAAGCGATCTAACTATTTGGATGACTCCTACATCGAATATTTGGCGAGATGGCGTCCTTCCTTGGATCGAGATGTTGGCAAAGAAGATCAAGTACAAAAGTGCCAACTTCATTCTTATTAATGGGGATCTTTATCGAAGGCATTTTGTCACCATTATTGAAGTGTCTAGTTAAAATGCGAAGTTTGAGTATGCCTTCGGGAAGTTCATGAAGGCATTTGCGGTGATCATATGGTTTTTCTAAGTCATTAGCATACAAAGTTCTTTGCAAGGTACCTACTCTTGGCCAACGATCTTCAAGAAGCTACCTGAGTATGTGAAGAAGTGTGAAAGTGTCATTCAATGGTTTGATCCCACATCACCACCGAAAGAGCTATACTCGATTCTATCTCCTATACCCTTTCTTTGTGCGAGGGGTTGATATATTGGGTCCATTGCCGAAAGCTAAGGGACATGTTAGCTTCGTAATAGTTGCTTATTGATTACATGACCCAAGTGGGTAGAAAGAAGCCACTTGGTTGATAATAGAGCGAGGAATGTTTGAAGTTCATGAAAAGAGTTTGTAATATTTTGCTTGAATTCCCAAAGTGGTGATATCGAATGATGGGCGCTTGATTCGTGGGATCAAAATTTGAAGAATTTTTGAAGGAGGCTGGGAGTTCACCTGAAGACTTGATGGCTCATCCACGATCGAGCAGGCAAGTCGAGGTGACCAACGGAATGACTGCTTGAATGGGATCAGCCTTGGATGGATGAAGCTAAGGAAGATGGCGGAAGAAGCGCTTTCGGCGTCTTTGTGGGCTTCTACCGGACTACACCGAGGACCACCACAGGGGATTCACCTTTTCGATTGGCCTGTGGTATTGATGCCTTAGTCCCAATCAAAATCGGATCTCCAAGTCTTCGGGTCAGTCAATTCAAAGAAATCTACAATGACGAAGGACTGAAGGCCAACTTGGATCTGCTAGAAGAAGTCAGAGAGGTAGCTTTGCTCAAATTGGCTGCTTATCATCGAAGAGTAGCCAAGCATTACAACAAAGGGGTCAAACTTCGCAGATTTGAGGTAGGAGACTTCTTCCTCAGAGAAGCCGAAGCATCTACACCTCAGAACACAGGAAAGCTAATACCGAACTGGGAAGGGCCGTATGAGGTGATCGAAGTTCCAAAGCCAGGGACTTATCGTTTAAAAGCACTATATGGATCCGAGATCAAGAACACTTGGTATGCAGGCAGGCTTCAAAAATATTTCCAGTAGAGATCGAGTCAGTTTACCAAGAAGTCTATACATGATTGTTCACCATCTATAAAAGTTCACTTTTTCACAACTAATCCTCTTCTTATTTGTCCTAAGTTCATAATGGTGTAAGGAGGTATGGTCGGACTCCCTGGCCATTCGATGGTAGCCTATCTATTTGTTGCCCAAATGTGGTAGACAAATCCTATGTTCCTTTATATTACTTTTTAGAGGCGGTAAATCAATAGTTCACCAAAGTAAGGAGGGGGGGGGTGGACTCGTGACCATTCGATGGTAGCCTCTTGGCGAGAGTGTCCTTATGGTTTTGTTATACCTGCGTGGTAGACAAATTCCATGATCCTCTTAGATTTTCTGCATGAGTGGTAAACAAAATGCTGGCTTTGGAGTAAGGAGGTATGGTGGGACTTCTTTGGCCATTCGATGGCGACCTTATTGTCGAGTGTCCCTATGAATTTGTGACCCTGTGTGGTAGACAAATTCCATGATCCTTATATCTTGGTTCCTATATAATTGTTTCACCCCGAGTAGTAAACAAAATTTCAATGGTGCAAAGAGGATCAGCCGAATTCATCTGACACATGACTGATCTCACACTTCGAAAATGATAAGTATACATTACTTCATTTTGTTCAAGTGTTGAGTTCTGTTCATTCAATTCAGTTCATTAAATTCTATCCATTAAATTCAGTTCACTTCATTTCATTCTTAAGCATGTTATATATGCCTTAACTAGTTCACAATCTAAGCTCGGTTCATTCAAATCCATTGATGCTTGAATTATTGACAAAAACGAAAAGCATTATCTTGAAGTCATGACATAGAAAGCTGAAATTTCATCAATAGGCATCGATCTATTCATTCATATTGACAAACACATTGAGCAAAAATAGAAATTCCGGAACAATCTCAAAAACATAGGAATCATAACAAAGGGTCCCTAAACCAAAGTCTTTAAAACCAAATCCTTAAACAATTTCCAAAATAACAGAAATTTTCACAAATATTCTTAAATAAAATCCAGGAAAGACAAGAGTATTCACTTCATGCATCATCCTCGCCATTTGAAGAGTCGAGCAAAGTTGGGTCCACGTTAGCTGTAATCAACTTCTCCTTGCCCACGACTCGTGAGCTCATAGCTTTCAGAATATATCTTCATGATCTCTCCGTTAATCTCATCTGATGTCCGATACTCTTCACAGATCTGCTTCCGAAGATCATCGGTCAAAAGAGGCCCAAGGTCCCGAAGAGCCTTGAGTTCTCGGATTTCTTCTTCAAGCTTCTGACGCTTATTCAGATGACGAGTTTCTGCTAGCTCTAGCTTTTGGATAATTTTAGTCAAGATCTTAGCATCAGCCTTTAACTCTTTGATCTTCTCCATCCTTATTTCGCTCCTCTGAACCAAATCAATGTTCATCTTGACGATCTCTTCATATTGTGCTTTAGTTGACTTCAGTTCTTCATTGGATGTCTTCACATCTCCTTTGGCTTGGGCCAACTCTTTCCGAAGACCTTCATTTGTGTGAAGAACGCTCTCACGTTGAGTCCTTTCCCGAGCCAGAGCAGACTTCAGGATGACATTCTCCTTTTTCATTGCCTCTTCTTCGGTTTCAGCTTCGATAGACTTTGAACGCAGACGTCCGAACACAGCATTCGCCTACGCATGTCCAGCATCATTTGATCGGTTTCAATCAGATAAGTATAAAGATAAATCTGAAAATTAAAGAGAGAACCATTTACCTTCGCCGGATAGCTCATGCCTTCGTTAAGCAAATCCCGATTCAATCTGTTCCCAAATCGATGGTCATCGGTCTCACTCACGGACGAAAGTGTCAAACAGTTGAAAAGAAAAGTTGGCATTAAATCGAGGCCACATGGTTGGAGAGGCCATAGCATCATACTTTGAAATTGAGGTTGGTTGTCTTAGAGGAGAAGGCGCGAAATGCGATCGCGAGTTAAATGGCGGATCCGTATATATATTTTTCGGAGAGGAGATCGAGCGAGGATTAGGTTAGTGGGTGGTGAGGAAGCAGAGAGGATGAACTGGATGGTCATCGATGGTTGTTTCCTTTTCCTAGATAGGACGAGGATAGATTCGACCAGTTCATCATCGAGCACTTGAATTTCCGTTGGGACTATTGGGGAATGTCGATCGAAGACGATGGAACTTCGAGAGCTCCTCGGCGATCGATGGAGTAATCTTTGTCCTCGACTTTTTAGCACGGAGGACCTTCGCTTGCGTCGTGTAGAGGTATGTCAAGCGAGCTTCTCTTAATCGAACCGATTCAGAAGGTACAGAACTAGGGTTAGATGAAGGGTTTGCTTGTGGAATTGCTTGTGGAATTGTTTCCGGATCGCTTTCAGGATTTGTTTCCGGCTGGGTGGATTTAGATTTCTTGGCGGCTCTTTTCCTTCGATGAGGTCTGAGAGATTCTTCAGGAATGATGGGTTCATCAGTTTGGGGTTCGTCATTCTGAGGAGAAATAGTGGGTGGATCGGTGACGGGGGGATCAGCTCGGGGAGATTCTTCAGTCGGAGGCTCTTCACTTGCATCCATAATCTCCCCTGCCAAAAAGTCTTCCAATTCTTTTACTTCCGAAGAAGTTGGTTTGATCAAAGACACTGCAAATAACCATGTATCAGAACCCATGTCACTTAAATATCTCAAAAAACTGTGTTACAAAGTTGTTCGAAACTTACATTTATGGTCATATAACCAGGCTTGCTTAGTCAGAAGTGCAAAAATCCATTCCTTCGGAGGAATCTTCTTCAAAAAATCTGTCATTTCCTTCACGCGCTCTTTGGGGATATCTTCAAAGTCGTGAGAGATCCGATCGAGATAGTCCAATCGGGAAGAAGAGATTTGGTCCTGTAACAAAAACCATTTTTCGTGCCAACCATTGTTGCTTGAAGGGGTATCCATCAGGGGTCTCTTCTCAAATCTGGCGTTGGGTCGAGGAGACTGTTTACTCAACATTTTGAAACCTCGTTCTCGGGATCTACCTAAATTTGAGAAGAGGTGAAGAAGATGTCGACGGATGGAGGAATCCTAGTTAAATGACGGAAGGCAATGAATGCGGAAATGTGGATATAGGAATTAGGAACCAACTGGGCAAATCCCACTCCTATAAACCCTAGGAGGGTAACGACGAAGGCATGGAGGGGAAGGCGAATTCCCTTTTTGAGAAAAGTAACTAGCATGGCGACCCAACCATTCGGTCGATGGTACATAAGTTCTTCGGGAGCAGGAGCCCTTGTTGCGTACATATCCGGAATCTGATAGCGAGTTCGGAGGATACGTATCTCGACTTAAATAACGATGATGGGGGTATTGGCATGAGAAACTGTTCCCCATCCTTAAAGAAGTCGATGGGTGGCGAGAGAGGGTATCGAGTGGATTCTTCCCCATGGTTCTTTGTGGATTGGGATTTGAACTCAAACCCTCTTGATCGGGGTTTGGATTGGGGAAAGCGGTGTTAATGGGAGTCACCGAGAGAGAGAACTCGATTGGTATTCGGGACCACCATTTTGAGATTTCACAGAGAGAGAGGAAAAGAAGTTACGGAGAGAAGGAGAAAGCTCGAAGGTTCAAAGTTCAAATTGGCGAGTAAAAGCGCCAAAATTGGTATAGTTTATCTTTTATACTGACGGTTACACGGTGTACAAGGCCGGTACATTAAATGTTAGTAATGATTTAGAATTTGAATGGAAAGCGTCCGGTTCCGGGTCCAGATATTTATCAGACAGGGCCTTTCGATTTGGGCCTCGGTCTCCTCTCATTTCATCTCACGAACCATAACACGGGTACCTTTCGATTACTTCTCATTATGGACCTTTAGTAAAATATCATGGACCATTAATTTATAGTTTTCTATTAAACATTCTGTTCAACAAAAAACTAGGGGCAATGTTGGGTCATGATATTTCCCCTCTTTGGGCCGAGCAAATTGGGCTTACTTATTTAATTAATCTATTGGGCCTTCATTATTGAACCTTGAAAGCCACTAGGTCTAGTCACCATATTACACTTCTATTTAATCCTATGAAACCGGGTCGGTTCATTGGACTAACCCATTGGATCTTTTAATATCTATTACTTTGACTTGTAATGATGAAAAAACATGACAGTTGACTAAGACACCTGCCATGCATTAATGTGGATGGGATTATAATGGCCGTGATGGCATAAGCGATATCCAAAAGTAGTGGGTATCTGACACTTTCGATCGGCGAGAACCCATCATATCAGGGGGCTGTGTCAGAGGTAGTGGGTGGCACGGTAAATCGGGCAAAGAGAGTACAACCTATCAACTAAGTCTTCACAAACAGGTACGTTCATATTTATATTCACACATACACACAACTGAGAATTATTATCACTCTCAATACACTAGACATTACATCCTCCATTGTTAACCTTGTGAACACGTATACTGACTCTCACGCCTGAGCTATTCTCCGACGGTCCAGCCGTCAAGCTTGTGGTGTTTATCATGTTTACTATGCAGGATCAGGGCGTCTTACGTGATTGGGACGTTGGAGAAGATCTTGGCGTTAACAATGGTACTGCTACATCAACCCCTAAACTGTCTCCTTATCTCTCCCTCCACCATAAAGTCCACAAACCCTACCTACTTGATCAGATATATTTTCTTACGATCTCTCTCTCTCTATATATATATATATTAATTTCTTGCTGCATGGATTTTCTAGGACTTACATCTAATGATCCACTTAAAATCTCATATATATAAAGAGAGAGGATTGGGAGATGTTAGGAATGTGGAACATATGTGAACGGGGTGCAACTCACAAGTGGCAGGGGCAGGGGCAGGTAGACATAAAAAAGGCTTGAGTTTATTGAGATAAGCTTTGTGAATAAAGTTGTACGTAGAGAAGTAGATATATATGGCAAATGTGCAAAAATATTTCTGGCGTTTATTCTGATGTTCAAACGCGTTCTCTTTATATTTTTTTATTTAAAAATATCTTTAATGTTATATTTTTTAGGTCAATTGTGTCCCTGTAGGTTAAAAAAAATCTAATTAGACAAACGGATGTGCTAGGCAATTGACACGTAGCAAAAATAAAATTTAATAATTAATTTTTATTTTTTTCTCATTCTTCTTTCTCTTTTCTCTCCCTCCCATCTCCGATCTTCTATCTTCTCCCTCTTTGAAATGGTGGAGCTAGATATAGACTTCTAGATCTGTTTATGGTCAGAAAACACAAATAGATGTGATCTTCAAGCTCTTCTAACTACTCCAACAAGCATGTCTAGATAGATCTCTTCCATCCGAAACTCCCTCACAACCTCCCTCAACACCTCAGCCTTTCCATTCCTACATGTGACTTTAGTTTTGCGGAACTCAAGAGGGCTAATACTTGATAAAGGGTTCTTCTTCAATGCGAAGTAAGTAAGGTGTTTAAACATGGCAGTGCATTGATCATCCGTACAAAAATGAAAAATGTGCTATGTAATTGAAGAGAAGAAATCTACCAAAAGGGAAGAAAAAAAAACCCTAACGGTGGCAATTACTCCACTCACAAGCGCAATTAAAATGAATCAAATAGGTTCAAGATATGCAAATTCAAACCCTCACTTTTATCTTCCCCATCAATTTCGCCTGAAAATCCTTCGACCGTTCCGGATCTGTGGATCAGGAGGAGAGGGTGTTTAGGGAGGATGATGTTAAGGTCGAGTTTGGGGTCCTAGAAGTGGATGGTGGTTTGGGATGGGAGGAGAGGTCGGCGGAAGAGAGAGAATAGCTGAGGAATTTGTCGTATATGAAGACGAAACTCAGGCAAGAGGTCATCATTTTTTTAGTTATTTGAATTTAATACGCCATTGAAAATGGAGGAAGGAAATGGGGCAGAGAGAAAAGAGGAAGAAGAAAGAAAAATGGTTAATTTTAAAAAAATTAATCAAAATACAACTTATTTTATTTAATTAGTTATTTTAATTAATTAACAAAATAATTTGAATTTTAGTATTTTTTTGTTTTGATTAAATGATATATATTGCTTTATTTAGAATATATTTTATATTTAAGTCTTAATTAATTTATGTATTACTTAATTTCAGTAAATCTTCCATGTGTCAGTCACGTCATAGAGGTTGTAACCCCGTTTGTCTAGGTGGATTTTTTTATAGACAGAGGCACAATTGACTTAAAAATTGTAACATTAAAAATACTTTTAAATTAAAAAAAAGGTTAAGTTCAGATGACCACCTGGGGTTTAAGCGCTTTCCCACTTAACCACCTGTAGTCAGTAAAGCTACATTTAAACTCTCGATTTTTTGAGTTAAAGTGAAAATATTACATTTTTCATCCAACTTAACTGTGCGTGTACATCAGACGCTAAAAACGTGTGAAAAGAGGCTGTAAATGTCAAAAAAAATTGGTAAATGTTTTAAATACCCCCTTTCTTCTTCCAACGGATGAAATTAACTTCTGAACTCCTCCTCCATTATTTATCAAAACATTAAATACCCAAACTGATTAGAAAATACACAAAAATCTCTCATTAGAACATATATCCTCCTCCCATTCAAATCTTCAAAGTGTTTTCAGATTTGTGTTTTCATATTTAGGGGAATATATATCCTTTTTTTCTGCAAAAGGGAATTCCGGTGATTAGCTTTTAGATCTCCCTTTCCTTATCGATTTCGTGTTCGAATCGAAAAGTTTAATCAATCAAATGATCTCTTAATAAAATTCCCCTTTTTTCTCAACTATATATATACCGATACCATTCCCAAACCCTTTCATTCTTTTTCTTGATTTTTGACAGATTGAGAATTTCTCATCTTTGATCAAACCCAATTCTCCAATTCGATCTATTCATTTTCTGGTATGCTAGAAAGGACCCTTCAAATTCTCCTCACCTCCTGCTAAAAACCCAACTTGGGCTCGAATTTCTGCCGAGAAAAACCCAGTCTACGAAGCGCGTGATTGTTTGTCTAATCAAGAAGGGAATCAAATTCGAGACTGTTTCGATAAACATCTTGACCGGCGAGAACAAATCCCCTGAATTTCTCAAATTACAGGTTACTTATTTTCTTTCTTTGTTTCTATTCTTTCCGATGTTTAGGTTAGAATTGAAAGGAGTAATTTCACGAGAATGAGCATAATGTTTTTCAAGACAATTTGTGTTTTGTTTAGCTCATCTTCGTTACATCATATTTTACCTGTTTTTTGTTCTGTTGAATGTAGCCTTTCGGGGTTGTTCCTGTGATTCAAGATGGAGATTTCACTTTGTCTGGTATATACTTCTTATTACATTTGTATCTCAAAGCAAAAACCCAATAGAGTGACTATAGTGAGATTTATTCACTATTTTATTCACTATTTTGTATCTCTTTACTCTAGTTTGTTACATTTTAAAATTTGGATCTGTGTATATTACTGATGTATTTGTGCATCTGTGTATGCTTCTTAAGTTCTTATGATTTCTGGGTACGTGCAGAATTCATTTGAGTGGGAAGCCATGAAACTGTTTTCAGAGATGGGAAAATTGGGTTTATTTTGTTTTTATTTTTAATATTCTTAAATGTTTTAATTGAGGAATTTTTTTTTGGTTGAGATTAAAGTAGAGCATATCTTGATCGTATTACTGCATAGCAGATTCTGTATTGGATTAATTTTTTTTGGTTGAGATTAAAGCAGAGCAGAGCTTTGTATTCTCTGCTTAAAATATGGAGGATAATTAAGTCTTTAACTAAATCAAGTAACGGAGTTAAGACAGAAAGTATTTTTTACTTCAACTCAAAAAATCGAGAGTTTAAATATAATTTTGGTAATTAAGTGAGAAAGCGCTTAAACTCCAAGTGATCATCTGAACTTAACCCTAAAAAAAATTTTAAAACCCGTGTTAGATATTAAAATAAACTTCAAGGGCATTTTTATACCTTTGTCCTATAAATAAAACATGGAAATACAAGCATCACATATAGTGATGCTTGTATAAACAGGCCAACCTAGCCTAGTCCAACCTAAGCCTATAAGGCCTTAGCCGTTGACCAAGTTAGGCCAGACCAAATTTTGATTAACAAAATGTGACCTGTTGAGGCTCAACCTGGCCTCATTAATCCCACTAAAAATTTTAACTCAGCTTTAGCCAGCCAAGGCTTATAGCCAAACCTCCATTTATAAAAAGACAGGCACAAAAAACTTTTTATTAGACTAAGTGGGACAATGCTATGCTTAGCCAAACCCAAAAAGCTCATGTGCATTGTAATTAAAAATTTTGTACTTGACCTCTCCTCTATTTATAGAAGACAAGTAGGGACAAGAGATGTTAACTAGACTATGTGGGACTTTGAAACAAATGCAATTGAACTAAATACCTCTCATTCTTATAGTTTACTATTAAATTTTGTGGGACTTTTTACTAATCTTTACATCCTTGCTTTGAGTTACACTTCATCAATGCAGCCTTGCATAATTGTTCATAAGTCTTGTGCTCAATTTTTATTTCCATCAAAACCTAAACATTTGTGCAAAGCCAGTAGTCTTGTCATATGCCTGCCAGCACAAAACATAAACATTTGTGCAAAGCTTGGGTTGCCTTGGTACCAAAATTTTCATTCACTTACCATTGTAACTTTAGACCAAGTGATCCACTAGTTCATACTGCCAATTTTTTTACTACATCTATCATTTGATAGATAAACCAAAACCCAAGTTGTCTGATTAACAATCTATCATCATCTCAAAAATTCGTACATCCACAACACAATTTAAGAAATGAAATTTCTGCAAAATGGCCAAGTGTAATATATATATTCTTCCATTATCATCATCTTTGTTCTCAAGCCATCCTAGTATTGGGATACACAAAATAGTACAACTGGTAAATATTATCACTCTATAATAACAATCCTAATGGAAGAGCTAGTCCCATTGTGCCGTTTAACTTAAAAAAAGAAGAAGAAAATCACGGATCAATGACCAACGAAAGTGATATTAACTAACAGATGGCATGTACTGTGTATAATTTGAGCAAGACAATCCAAGCTAGCTACAAAAATTTGAGCAAGACAATCCAAGCAAGTCCATGTTTTAACATTTGTCAAAAAGATGAACTTCATTAAAAATCAAATAACCAACTAAACCAAGTAATAATGGCTTTTGGAAAGTCCCAAATCACCTACCCACCAAATTTATGCTAGGCCTTGGCAGTATAAATAAGACAAAAATTACCTTGTTGGGACTTTGATTAAGCAGGCCAGGCTTGTCACATTTGGCTAGGCCGAGCTCAGGTTGGGCTATAGCTCTGCCAGGTCGGGCTTTTGGCTGGGCCAGACCAGGTCAGATTTTATCCATAAATTGAAAGCCTTTTTGCAGCCTATCAGGCCAGGTCTGTCCGGCACAGACTTTGACTAGACTTGCATTTGATCAGGCCGGATCAAGATCGGACTGCTGGCCTCGGGCCGTTTGTGCATGCCTAGTAGTAGCTAGCTGTTATGTTTAAATTAATTTCGAGCTCCAAGTTCCAAGAATCGTATAGCTGGAGCTCAGCTTGGGCAACACATATCACTATATATATATATATATATATATATATATATATATATATATATTGTCTCCAAAAGACATGGTATACTACTCGATCCGGTAGTATTGGTTTGGTTTCTTGATATTTATAAAATTGCCAGTGCATGCATGTAAAGCATTGATGCACTAATATTAAAAAAATAGAGTAAAAGTATGTAAATATTGATTTCTAACCCGCAAGACAATCAGATATCTAGAAAATCTTTACAAAGCAAAAGGATTATATATCTAGTTGTTTTTTTTTGGTATAAAGAAGGCCTCACGGTCACGGATGTTGATTAATATAATACTAGCTCCCTCCCATAATAAAAATTCTTATTATTATTTTGAATAATCTCAGATTAAATGTTCACTTTCTTTTAATAACTAAATTTTTACATATTTCTTCCTATTATACCCATAGTATTAAATATTTCATACTTTTCTTATTCTAATTCTCTCTCCATATTTAATAAGTATGGAGAGAGAATATTTTGAAGGGAACTGTTAAATCCACAACAAAAAATATTATTTTCACAACAAAGTGTCGCTATAGATTCTATAGCTACAGTTTTTACCATCGCCATACATCTACAGCGACACTTTTGTTGTGGAAATAATAAAAAGTGTTGTGAATTTAATAATTTCCTATTTTGAATTGAATAGCTAGAAAGTCACTCTCTCACCTACATTGAAAATAATTAATAACATATTATTATGGACAATTTTATCATTTTATTCCTCTTCTTAATATGCGTGAAAAGTCCACCAGGACTTTTATCCTGGGACGGAGGGAGTAAAATTTTATTACAATCGATCAAAGTTAGGATATTAATAAGAGGATACTTGTAAGACCCCGAATTTTATGAAATGAAAGTATTCAATTTTCTTTTAATTATTATTTTATTTAGTAAATGATTAAATTGATAAAAGGATTAAAGTTAAGGGTGATATGTGAAAATTTTGCAAAGTAAAGCAAGTTGTTATAAAATATTCGTTTGGTCGGAGAATATTCTTTTTGTCGGGAAATATTTGTACGATGAAACAATCATTGGTGGACCCCACAACAGAATTATTGTCGGAGTTAGAAAACAACAAAATTATCTTTTTATTAAATAACGGCGGAATTTTTACCGTTAACTGTTAGAATACTCGGTGGTTAAAATATAGTAATACGCGTTGTTACATAGTAACACACGGTATTGCACAGTATTTTTAAATTATTGATTCTTACGTAAGAATGTACTACCTAATAATTGTTACAATAATTACTGTTTAATATTTTATTTTATTGATTCAATAATTGCTGCATTGATATTTTATATTATTATTGTTTCAATAATTGTCACTGCACAATATTTCTCATTATCAAATCAATAATTCATATTATTTGAATAATATTATTAGATAGCATTATTGGCAATGTCTAGAAAGTTCTGTACTAGTTGTGGCACTATTGAAGTGAATAAGGATGACTGATACCGGTTTCTCCCATAAAGGTGTAAGACCCCGAATTTTATGAAATGAAAGTATTCAATTTTCTTATAATTATTATGTTATTTAGTAAATGGTTAAATTGAGAAACGGTTAAAGTTAAGGGTGATATTTGAAAATTTTACAAAGTAAGCAAGTTGTTATTATTCGTTGTGTCGGGAATATTTGATTGGTGGGGAATATTCATTTTCACAGAGAATATTAGTTCGACCAAGATAATCATTGGTAGACCCCAACGAAAGTATTGTCGTATTTAGAAAATGACAGATTTATCTTTTATTAAAAATAACGGCGAAAGTGTTACCGAATTAAAGCTGTTGAACTACCCGTTAGTAAAAAAATACGATGTCTGGCGTTGGTTGCGTAGTAGCACCTGGTATTGATTATTGATCTTTACGTGAAAAGTCACTTTCGGTTATACTCAATTATTGCTCTGATGAATTCTTTGCGATCATATCTCTCATATTATTGATTCAATTATTGTCACAATATCATCTCGCATAATATGTTATATTATTAAATCAATAATTGAGACTACAAAGTTATTCATATTATTATTTGCAATATTGACAATGTCTGAAGTTACATCGATGAGAGGTTTGGTCACCTAATCATGGCGCATGATAAGGAGAAATCCTTATCGGAAAGCCCCATCTTTCCCGAGAACGACACGTTTGTTAAATATTGTGAGTTATAATATTAATGATGAATAAGTTCGTGTTGATTAAAGATAAAATTGATAGTTTCATTGTGTTGGGATTACTGGTGTTAGTGAAAAATAGACATTTATTTTGATAATAATTGATGTCTGGAGGTTATATTGATAAATCGGGAAATTAATCGGATAAATGAGAAATTAATTGCTATTAATTCACATGATTATAACTATTTATTCACATGTGTGTACTATTGATTCACATTCTTGTACTATTAGGGGAGGTGGTGCAAGATTGATAATACTTGCATGACTAAGTTAAAAATGGAGGTATAGATGGAGGTACTATACTGTAATTTGTATTTTCACATGTCTAGAACTATTGATTCACATGATTTACTATTAGGGGAGGTGGTGCAAGTTTGATAATACTTGCAGGACTAAATTAAAAATGAAGGAAAAGATGAAGGTATTATAATGTAATATTTCGAGCCCCAAAACGTGCAATTATCGAAACTATATTTTCCTATAAATAGAAGTTCATTCCTTCATTATTTTTCACAAATTTACTAAAGCTATAGAGCAATTATTATAGAGAGAAATTATAGAGAGAAAGAAGAAGAGAAGTCTGCTACTTCACTATTCCAGTATCTAGTCTTCTTCTGAGGTAAGGGATATCATTATTGTGTAAGGGGTATTATTCTTTCGTATTCATGAAGAGAGTTATTTTCTTTCAATACTCGTAAGGGTTGTTATTTCATTCTTTATTATTATGTTGAAATATATGTCTATGCGAAGTACCGCATACATGGTGAAATTCTTCTTTTATTCCATTCTTTGTTATTCTATTGGAATAACACCGTCTGCATCTTGATCGCATCGCGTGCACAGTGAATTCATTGTTATTCCATTCTTTATTATTCTGTTGGAATATCACATGCATGCGGATTACGCATGACACAGTTCCATTCTTTATTATTCTTCGCATTTGGAATATCCTCATGCATCGGATTACGCGTGACTGGTTCCATCCTTTATTATTACATTTGGGAATAACATATGCATGCGATTATCGCATGTATGGTGAATTCTTCTATTATTCCATTCTTTATTATTTTGTTAGAATAACCTGTCTATGTGCATTACCGCATGCATGGTGAATGATCCTTTGTATTCATTCTTTATTAAATTGTGAAAATGATCTGTCTACGTGGATTACCGCATGGCGCGTGAAAATCCATTTGCAATTTCGTATATTCTATTATATTCATCAGGGATATCATTTCTTTTGTACTCGTCATGAAATATCATTTTTTTGGTATTTTTCTATTACGAGTTACTATTCACGGGTTACTATTCACTCTAGTATTATTCACTCGGGTATTCGGGGCACTTTTCGTGCCCGAATACTATTCACGAGTTACTATTCACCCGATTACTATCCACTCTAGTATCATTCACTCAGGTATTTGGGATATTTTTCATGTCGGGGTACTATTCACGAGTCTTATTCCCAAATACTATTCATGTGGTACTTATTCACGGGTACTATTTACCCGAAAAATATATTTCTTTTATGTCCAAATTATTTTTGGTACATGAATATTATTCTTGAATTTTACTCCACAAAGCAATGATCGTGTTGACAATTTGGATATTTTTTAAACTCGGATAAATTTAAAGTCTTTAATATTTATCCTTGATTTTGTTTTGATTAATGCTTATATCATTGTCATCATCCTCATGCTTATATTATGATGAAAGTCATCTTTGCTTATGTGCAAAGATAGATCGTTGATTATTTATTTTACTGATTGTATATCTTTAGCTTACGTGCAAAGATGGATATTGATTATTGATTTTATAGTTGTATATCTTTGGGCTTACGTGCAAAGATGGACTTAATTAATTATTATGTTACGGTTTGTATATCTTTGGCTTACGTGCAAAGATGAACTATTGATTGATGAGTATCTTTGACTTATGTGCATAGATGAACTGTTTATTGGTATGATTATGACCAGGGATCATTCGGTATAATCATAACCCGTAATATTATAGATGATGTGGTAAAAGTCCTCATTGGCCCGTAGTGCATTGATAGACAGTTATTGGTATGATTATAACTAGAAATTATTCGGTATAATCATGACCATTGATGAATTACATGAATATCCTTGAACGTAGTGCAGAGATGATTTGATGATGTGGATTATTTATTAAGCTGAGTCTCAGCGGCAAAATATTGATTATACACTTTTAATTCGTAAAAGATAGTATATATCATGCTCTACTTGACTCTTCTAAAATACAGTTGTATGTCTTTGGCCTATAGTGCAAAGATGAATTGTTAATGAATATCTTTGGCCGTAGTGCAAAGATGAATTTATTAGTATGATTATGAGCAGGAATTTTGATTTAGTATAACCATAATTTTTGATGTTTCAGGTGAAGATAGGTGATGAAAATTATCTTCGTCCTGGGTGCGAAAAGGAATTTAAAATCACAATTATGATTATGAGTTATTCATATGATTGTGGACAAGAATTGTTGATTGATGTTATAGGGATAAAACATTATTGGTGGACTTTTAACATGGAGAAGGTAATAGACCTGATGGTCTATTTGACTCTTCTAATGGATTGCTCGTTCCGCTGCAACTATGGTTGAAAAGTTTTATCATCTACCATATGTTCTAAATCTCTTATTTATTACTGATGAAGGCTGTTGATGATGTAAATTATCTTTACTCATGATATTCTTTACTGGGCTACTTGTGCTCACCCTTTTTGCTTCACAATTCCTTTCAGGTAATAAGAGTGTAGCTGGGTCGAGTGGGGGTAACAGGAGAATAGAAATAAAGGTCTATAAACATTGAGGTTCTCCTTAAATAGTATGGAAATAATTTTATTGAGAACTTTAGATAAGTGTGTGTTGGTTGATTTCACAATCAATAAATTTGTGCAAGTGTACACAGTCAACAAAGTAATAAAGTGATAAGATAGAGTGTTGATCCCACAGAGAATTCTAATCAATAAATTCTAACTACTAGCACTATATCAATCCAATTTTATTTAAACAACCATAAAGTGTTATTTTTCAAAATAAGAAAACTAAAGTAAGCAATTAAAAGAGATAATTCTAAAATAAATCAAATAAATAAAACTAAGATTTTAACGAATGACTTCAGATAAATAAAGATTAAGACTCCAATATCCCCAATTATGAACTATAAATCAATTATCCCAATTATTATGCCTGCTGAATTGTTAACAGGAATTCTCAAGTGTCAAAAGCCCTTTTCCAAGTGATCAATTAACTTCTATTTAATCTAATTAATCTTGCTATATTCGTATGCAAAACAATTAAATTAAACTCTTTCAATCCCAATTCCTAACTTGTTACATGCAGTGAACAGATATTTTCAATCAATTCACAACCCTAATTATTCATCATACAAATAATTAAGCATACATGTTTGTGACGCCTCCAAAATAGGTATACATCACCCATTTTGAGTTGTCAATAACATGGTACAGAAACAACTACAACTTTATTGATACAACATAAAAACTGTGAGTTTAAATACAAATATTGCCATCTAGACAATATTCACACCCAAATAAGTTCTCATTACAATTATTGATATATTATTTTACAAAATGGTGAGGACTACTAAAACAACTCTCTAGAACCATCATTCCACACCCCGACTAGAATTAAGCTACATTCTCGCCTCCACGAGAAGAAAAATGGAATAAAAAAGGAAAAGGGTGATCTCAACTAGCCCAAGATAAAGAATATTATGACTAAGATAATATAAAACAAATTATCATTAGTCTTCAACGAGGAAAAAATCGATAAAATACAATAGATAACAAATTTCGGATCAATATTACGCAATGAAATATTAATTCATAGATGAGTTACGTAGAGAATGAAATCTACTATTATCTATGAATTTAAAAATCCATCATCAATATTTTATCCCTGTAACATCAATCAATATTCATCTTTGCACTACAGGCCAAAGATATTCATCAGTTGGTCATATTCATCTCAACACCTGTTCATCTTTGCACTACGGGCCAAAGATATTCATCAGAAAATCATTAATCTTTGCACTACAGGCCAAAGATATTCAGTAATATCATCATTTAGGACTGAGGATGATGAAAAATATTTTAAAGAAAACGAATCCAGTGAAACAAAAGAACAAATATTAAGGAATCGTACTTTAAACAATCCGAGTTCAAAAATACTTCATAAATAATCATAGTGAAGTAAAATTCAAGAATGATCAAAACATGGATACAATCAAAACTAGTATCCATAATAGATATTTTGGACAAAAAACAAAAATTTAATTTTTCTGTGAATAGTGTCATATTCGTGAATAGTGTCGTATACGTGAATAGTAACCTCGACACTAAAAGACATGAATTTCACAAGAAAAATCTTACCAATATTCCAGCATAATGATATTAAAAGAAATAATATCATTTTAAAAAAAAAAATCCCTTACCTCGAAAAAAATAGTACTTCTGGCTGGATTATCAGATATAACGCTGAAGGAACTTGCACCGTATAACAACATTTAAAGTATCAAAATACTCACAAGAATACACTCGATAATATAGAGAGAAAAAACTTCAGTTTCTGGTGTGATTTTCAATTCTAACCTAAACACCCTATTTATAGGAAAATGCTTAGAACACCAAAACAGAAAATTTAATAAAATAATAATATATTTATATAAATTTCCTACGCACACCAAGAAATCTGAATTCAGCAACTTAACACATGTTTAATGAGGCTCACAAAATGTAAAAAACGTTTTTATTTAAAAAAATAATTAAAACTTCCAAAAATCAATTATTTCAGAACTTCAGAACTTCAATAATTCATAATAAATAGACCTTTTGTCAGAAAAATTTGAACCTTATGTCTTTTTCATAGGAAATTCTATTATCTACAACTTTGCAGAAGAGAGTTTTTCCAAATTCCAAACAAAAATTGACCGAAATCCACAAACGGGCAATTTTACAAGCTATAATCAAATTTCAGTCAAGAAATGGGGTCCACAAACATGAAAAATATGTTTTTAACATTTATTGCAACAAAAAATACTCTTCCTCCTCATTTATTCATATATCCCACATTCATTGTAAAAATATCACCATTATTATATTATTATAATATAATAATATATTTAAATGAATTATTTATCAGAAAAGATAAAATATCAATTTTTCAACAATTGTCACTTTAAAATTTTCTCCATCTATATCCACATAAAATGAATATTTTCCTTATCATATAAATCAATAATTAATTATTCACAAATAATATTACGAAATCACAATATCGATGACTGCACTGCTCCTGTGAAAGAGGGCTTTCGATAAGGATTTCTCCTTACTAGCCCAATTGATTAGGTGACCAAACCTCTCCTTGATGCGAAACTTTCTAGACATTGCCAATAATGCTATCTAATAATATTATTCAAATAATATGAATTAATAATCTGATAAAGGAAAATACTGTGTAATGATAATTATTGAAACAACAATAATATAAAATATCAACGTAGCAATTATTGAATCAATAAAATAAAATATTAAACAGTAATTACTGTAACAATTATTGAGTAGTGCCTTCTTACGTAAGAATCAATAATTAGTGCAATACTATGTACTACTGTGTTTTAACCACCGGGTATTCCAACAGTATTAACGGTAACAACTACGTCGTTATTTATAAACAACTTATATTTGTCATTTTCTTCATCTAATCGCTTTCCGTTATGGGGCCCACACAAAGTCATACTGTGAGTATTTAATATTCCCAAACAAAGAAAAAATATTCCACGACCAAACTAATATTCCCCGACAACAATGAATATTTTATAACCACTTGCTTATTTGAAATATTTGCACATTTTACCCATAACTAACCACATTAATCAAATCAACCCTTACTATTTCAAAATAATAAATAGTGGAAATTCAATTTCATTAATAATAAGTTGGGGTCTTACAATGTTATCAAGTCCAGTTCTAACCCCAGATTTCATCTTCCGAATCCTTCTAGAGTAACAAGGTAATTATTGGCCAAATAATTAATCAATAAGCACAAGACAAGATAAACAATTCACTTTGACATAAATAATTGGAATAAATCAAATAATTAATTTATAGACATAAAAGGTTCAATTGAAATCTTAATAAAAGAAATTTAGTTCATTATTAATGAATTAAAACCAAGAATCCACAATTGAATAGACATTAAAAGATAATAGTAAGATTAAAGAAGAGAATAAATCTGTTGTGAGCAAATCTCCATCTTCCTCAAGCTCCTGCTCTTTTTCTTCAATGGTCTCCAAGTTGCTTCAATCTCCAAAACTAATAAGAACTAGGGTTTATGTTCTAATCTAATGGAGTGTATCTCTAAACTAATCTATGTAATATCTCTTTATTTTATGCCTTACTTCATGTATTTATAGGTTATAAGTCCAATTTTTAGCTTAGGAATAAACTTAATCCAATTTGGAGTCAAAAAAGTGTCAAAATTCGCCCCAAAACGCATCCAAGCTTGACTAAACTCTTCCCCACCGCCCCGGCACTTGGAAGCTGTCCCCTAGTGCCCCGGCGCTACAAATGAGATTGAAATGCGGCGCTGGAACATTTTCTGACATTTTCTGCTCTGACGTCCTTTGGAAAAATGGCCATAACTTCTTCGTCCGAACTTCGATTTTGATGATTCAAGATGTTCCGGAAAGAGGAGACGTAGATCTAGAACTTTCATTCTTTGCGTTTTTTGAAATAAGTTCCGGAGCAATACTCAAATTGGCTCTGAAGTGACTGTTTTGTAAATGGCAAGCCGAAAACGCGAATCTAGCCACCCCGAATGTCGATCCAAGTAACTTTTATCCCAAATCCTACAAAACAACATAAAACATGCATGAATAGACACAAACTGTAAGACCCCGAAATTTTTTTAAATAAAAAGGAATTTCCTTTATTTATTATTTTGAAATAGTAAGGGTTGATTTGATTAATGTGGATAGTGAAGGGTTAAATACGCAAATATTTCAAAATAAGCAAGTGGTTATAAAATATTCATTTTTGTCGGGGAATATTCGTTTGGTCGTGGAATATTCGTACTGTCGGGGAATATTCATACGACGGCGCAGCCATGTGTGGGCCCCATAACGGAAAGCGATTGGATGAGGAAAACGACAAAGTTTAAGTGGTTAAAAATAACAGGCGTAATTATTACTGATAATCATGTTGGAATACCCTAATGGTTAAAATACACTATCACGCGTTGTTGAACAAGAAGACACTACGGTATTATTGATTGTCAATTATTGATCCTTGCGTAGCAGGCACTACTCAATAATTTTCACAATGAGTTCTTGCTTGATATTTTATTTTATTGATTCAATAATTGTTGCGTTGATATTTTATATTATTATTGTTTCAATAATTGTCACCGCACAATATTTCCCATTATCGGATCAATAATTCATATTATTTGAATAATATTATTAGATAACATTATTGGCAATGTCTAGAAAGTTCTCGCCTCAAGGAGAGGTTTGGTCACCTAATCAATTTGCCAAGTAGAGAGATCCTTATTGAAAGCCCCTCTTTCCTGGGAACATACTGGTCATCGTAAATGTGATTCATAATATTATTTGTGAATAATTAATTATTGATTCATATGATAAGGAAATATTTATTTTATATGAATATAAATGATGGATTTATTTATGTGGTTATTAATGAAGGAATTAATGCTGAGATGTTTTATTTGTATTTTGTCGGATTGGAGGTATTAAAAGATCAAATCGGTGTTATTACAGCTTTATTGTGTGAGTTATAATATTTAATCCGACCGTTGGATCGTTGTAATTTTTGGATATGTTATACATATATAAGTTGAGTTTATGTCCACAAATTTTGAACCGTTAAAGATGAGCGTATAATTTATTATGAATTTTAAGAGGTGACTGATTCGGAAATTAGGTTTATAATTGATTTTGATGGAAAATTCTAGAATTGGTGGGCCCCACTTTTGGTTAGTGAGAAATGTGCTCAATTGAATTTTCAAATGTGGTGGGTGGGAATAGTAGCAGGTAAAGCCATCAAGTTTATTGAGTTAAAGTCCGCTTGGCGTGCTAACATTTTCCTATAAATAGAGGCTAAGTTAGAATTGAAAATCACACCGTAAACAAAGTTTTCTCTTTCTCTCTCTATATTATTGAGCGTATTTTGTGAGTATTTAGATACTTTGAGAGTTCTTTATTAAAAGATAAGTTTCATTCAAATCACTTGAGCCTTTCCTTCCAAATCTTGATTCTTTGAGGTAAGGGATATTATTTTTTTTAGTAATGATATTATTTCTTCAATATCATTATCTTTGAAATGTTGATCTGAAATTTTATCAAATTTGGAACTTTTTCATGTCGGGGTTACTATTCACGAGTTACTATTCATGAGTTACTATTCACGAGTTACTATTCACGAGTACTATTCATGAAGCGTGAAGATGTTTTTTGTGGAATTTCTATCTTTTGGTGTGGAGTTATTATTCACGATACTCAGACTATTCACGTATCTGGCAATTCAATAAAAATTTCTTCTTTTCATCCAAAATATCTATTTTGGATACTAGCTTTGATTGTATCCATGTTTTGATCATTCTTGAATTTTACACCACCGTGATTATTTTGAGGTAGTTTTGAACATGGATAAAACAAAGTACTGAATCCATAATCCTTAATCCTTGTCATTTTGTTTCACCGGATTCGCTTTTTAAAATATTTTTCATCATCCTCGGTCTTAAATGATGATATTAAAGAATATCTTTGGCACATAGTCTGAAGATGAATGATTTCTGAAGAATATCTTTGGCAGTGGTAAAAGATGAACAGTGTTGAGATGAACACGACCGACCGATTAATATCTTTGGCCATGTAGTGCAAAGATGAACAGTGTTTAAATGAACATGACCAATCGATGAATATCTTTGGCTCAGTAGTGCAAAGATGAATATTTGATTCCGGATGTTTATGGATTGATGTTACGGGGATAAAAGATAGACGATGAACTTTTAAATTCATACATGTAAGATAGTAGTTTGCATTCTCTACTTAACTCTTCTAATGAATTATTATTTCATCTGCGAATATTGATTTAAAATTTGTTGTCTATTGTATTCTATCGATTTTTTTCTCGTTGGAGACTAACGATAATTTGTTGTATATTATCTTAGTCATAAGTATTCTTTATCGAGCTAGTTGAGCTCACCCTTTTCCTTGTTGTTCCATTTTTCTTCTCAGGAGGCGAGAATGTAGCGAGTATTAATCGGGGTATGGAATGAAAGTTCTAGAGAGTTGTTTAGTAGTCCTCACCATTTTTGTAAAATAATGTATCAATAATTATGATGGGGATTTATTTGCGTGTGGATATTGTCTAGAAGACAATATTATATTTAAACTCATTAAGATATATTGTCGTATTTCACACGACATTTGTATTATTGAAGTTGTAGTTTGCTTTCTTGCATACCATGTATTTGGCGACTTCGTAATGGGTGTTGTGTATACCTATTTTGGGGGCGTCACAATTAATATCGAGCTTAGGGATATGATTTACATGCGGAGATCGGGGAATAGAACTAGGAGGGAGAGACGAGTAAATCCTTCGCTAGTGTGTCCTACCTAAGCTTATTTGTTAGTTGGTCGGTATATAGGGATATTATGTGATATATTGATTTCCTTAATTAACCCTTGTTTTATGGCGATTTGAGAATGTCGATGAGAATATTAACAATGGAAATGAGGCCGTGGAGACGCGCAGTACTCACCAACGAGGAGAACGTCTGGCAATTTGGCAATGTTCCTCCCGTGAATAACACCATTGAAGCGTATGATGAACGAGGGATGTTTAGAAGTTTTTGCGCTTCATGCAAAAATCGAACGAGGAGACTCGTGTTCAAAATACGAGGAGAAATGATAGCAATTCACGGGTTGTCACAATGCAGATTCAAAGAGTTGGGACCACGAAATTTAAGGAAAGCCAGATCCGATCATGGCGGAAACATGGGTCAAACAAATTACCAAGATATTTGATGTCTTGGGATGCACGGAGAACGAGAAGGTTCCATTCGCCACCTTTATGTTCCGTGGCGGCAGACTCTTCGGTGGGAGTCAGTGAAGCGTACACTCATCCAAATACGCTTTCAAGCATGTCTTGGGAAACGTTTGAGAGACTATTTAATGACAAATACTTTCACGAAAGTGTTCGTCGTATGAAGGAAGTGGAGTTCATCGATTAGAGCAAAACAACACGACGGTGTCTCGATGACGAGGCAAAGTTTGCGAGTTATCCGAGTTTGCACCTCATTTGGTGGAGAATGAGGAACGATGACGCGATGTTTCTTAGAGGTTTGAAACCCAAGATACGTCGAAGATCTCATTTCTCATAAATTTTCTCTCTATTCGATATGTTGTCAATGGGGCTCGATTGTTAGAAGCGAGATAACGAGTACGTTCAACCGAGGGACCATAACCGAGATCATACCAAGATAGCGATCATCATAATAACGATAACCAAATGGAGAAAGAAGAATACTGACAAAGGCGGTAACCACTCTGGTGGTAATCGTGGCCATGAAAATAGAAGAAGCGAGTCGGGAGGAGATTTTAAAAAGAGGAGATTTAACAACGACCATGTGAAGATGATGGTCTTGGCAAAGAATCGGGTTCTAAGGAGGAGAACGACCACCGGTCATATGCTTTATAAATCTGAGGAAAGATGGATATATCGGTCAAACTGTCCACAACAGATTCAAGGTATGCTATAATTGTGGAAAAGAAGGACATATCGCTTTCGAGATTATGCGATGTCGAAACCCATCCAAATGAAATGGTGACTCAAAAGGATGTCCCGTAAAAGTCAAAGTCAACGGTTCTTGGAAGAGCGTTTGTCGTGACCAGGTCAAAATCTGAGGAACCCGAACGAAGTTACTTGCAGGTTAGTTAATTATAAATTTTTGCGAAGTTTATACCTTACTAGATATCTGGGATTCTACCCATTCTTTTATCTCTCTCTGCTTGCTTGCGCTCAACGTTTGAACTTGACTACGGAGAAATTAAACTTTGACCTATCTATGGAGACTCCATTAGGAGAAACTTTCATTACATCCGTTGTTTAAAAATCTTGCTTGATTCAGTTGGCACTATCACATTACCTGTTAACCTTATTTCTATAGAGATATTTGCTTTTGATGTGATTTTAAGGTTAACTACTCATCATGCCGAAATTGATTACTTTCGTAAGGTTGTTAGTTTTCATATTCCTAAGCAACCTGTTATTCGAATTCAAGCAATCAAACCATTGTAGTCAAACATTTTCATATCAAGCCATGAAGTCATTCGTTTATTACGGATGTCAAGTTTTCTTAGTCCATATTATGAATTTGAATAAAGACACGTCAGATTTGAATAATATTCCTGTTGTTATTGATTTTTTTTCCTGATGTATTTCCTGAAGAATTTCTTGGCTTACTCCCAAAGCCTGATATTAAATTTTGTATCGAATTTGAACCCGGTACAAAACCCATTTCTAAAATCTCATATCGAATGGCTCCTATTGAACTTCAGGAGTTAAAAATTCAACTATAGAATTTGGTACCTGAGCCTTTATCTTGTGACTTCCTTTGTGGAATGCACCGAAGCCAAACTCTCTGTAAGGGACGTCATATTCGTGCGATAGTAAACTGATAGGTGTCATTGTGACGTGCTATCCAAGGTTGGGATATGAGTCACAGTTGAGAACAACCTAAGTCGATGAATCGAAATCGTAGTTTTCTAGGCTTAGTTGGTTATTATCGGAGATTCGTTGAAGGATATTCTCGAATCGCTATTCCATTAACGTAGCTAACTCGTAGAGATACAAAATTCGAATGGAGCAAGGAATGTGGGAAGAGCTTCGAAGAACTCAAGAGGAGACTCATTTCACAGCACATGTTCTACCATGCCATCCTTGGAAAAGCGAACGTGGTAGCTGACGTGTTAAGTAGAAGATCGTATACAAGTACGAGTACGATATTGTCAAAGACTAATTTCGTATAATTTACAAATAATAGAGATGGAGATGAAAACTCTAGGTACCCACGTGATGATATACGAGTATAATCGACTTTAATCAATAAAGTTAAGGTTGCTCAAGCCACCGGGGCAGATGATGCATATGAAGAAGAAAGTACAAGAAGGAGCTATTCCTAAGCGAGAATTGATGAAGAAGGAATACTTCGAGTCCACTCTAGACTTTGTGTTCCTAACGACTCGATTTGAAGTACAAGATTATGATGGAGGCACACAATACACCATTTGCAATCCATCCTGGAAGTACTAAAATGTATCGTGATCTTCGACATACATTTTGGTGGAACAATATGAAGAGAGAGATTGCAAAGTTTATCTCAATGTGTTTAACTTACCAACGTGTAAAGGCGGAGCATCTAGTACCTAAGGGTCCGTTGCAACCACTTGAGATTCCGGTATGGAAGTGGGAACACATTACCATGGATTTCGTTCTGGTCTTCCTACTTGTTTCTCAAGGCATCAATGCTATTTGGGTTATTGTTGATAGATTAACCAAGTCTGTTCATTTCTTGCCGAATCTGGGAGACTTATTCACTTGAACGTCTTGCTTTAGTATGTACGTAAATGAGATTGTGAGGTTGCATGGCATGCTGTATCCATAGTTTTGGATCGTGACCCAAGATTCACTTCAAGATTTTGGGTTAGCTTGCAAAAAAGCTATGGGCACGGATTTGCGATTTAGTTCGGCATACCATCCCCAAACGACGAACAATCGAGAGGACTATTCAAACTCTTGAAGATATATTAAGACTCTGTGTCCTAGACTTTAAGGGCGATTGGGATAAGTATTTACCATTGGTGGAATTCTCCTACAACAACAGCTTATCGAGCAAGTATAGGTGTGGCTCCATTCAAGCATTATATGGACGAAAATGTCGTTTCTCAATATGTTGGGATGAGGTGGGTGAAGCAACATTGTTGGGACCCGAAAGTTAATGCGTATGACTCACCGAAAAGATCCAAATGATTCGACAAACGTATACAACTAAGACAAGATCGACAAAAGAGTTATGCGGATCTTCATCAAAAGGATGTGGAATTTAATGTAGGGATCATGTATTATTACGAGTTGCTCACGGAAGGGAGTTACAAGATTTGGGAAGAGAGAAAGCTCGATCCACGATTTATTGGTCCATTTCAAATTCTTGACCGAGTAGGAAATGTGTAGCCTATAGACTTGCGTTACCTCAAAGTATGTCTCGTGTTCATAATGTGTTTCACATATCCGTATTTCAGAAATATGTGAAAGACCCAACCACGTTATTGAGTTAGAAACCGGATGAGATAGCCAAAGACTTAACGTGTGAGGAGGTACTGTCAAGATCTTGGATAGGAAGGAGCATGTCCTATCTTGAAAGGTCATACCACAAGTTAAATTTTGTGGAGGAATCATGCTATAGAGGAAATGACACAGGAATTGAAAGCGGAAATGAAAGCGAGGTATCCTCACCTTTTGAAACACCAGTGCGTCGTCGTCAATTTCGAGGACGAAATTTCATAAGGAGGGAGGTTGTAAGACCAAAAATTTTTTAAATAAAAGGAATTTCCTTTATTTATTATTTTGAAATAGTAAGGGTTGATTTGATTAATGTGGATAGTTAAGGGTTAAATACGCAAATATTTCAAAATAAGCAAGTGGTTATAAAATATTCATTTTTGTCGGGGAATATTCGTTTGGTCGTGGAATATTAAATGCTTTGTCGGGGAATATTAAATGCGGCCACCTAGACCCAAATGTGTGGGCCCCATAACTGAGCGATTGGATGAGGAAAACGCAACAAAGTTTGGGTGGTTATAAATAACGGCGTAGTTATTCACCATTAAGACTGTTGGAATACCCGTGGTTATCAAATTTGGAACTTTTTCATGTCGGGGTTACTTATTCACGAGTTACTATTCATGAGTTACTATTCAAGAGTTACTATTCACGAGTACTATTCATGAAAGCGTGAAGATGTTTTTTTGTGAATTTTTATCTTTTGGTGTCCTGAGTTATTATTCACGATACTGCACTATTCACGTATACTGACACTATTCAATCGAAAAATAAAATTTCTTCTTTTAGTCCAAAATATCTATTTTGGATACTAAACTTTGATTGTATCCATGTTTTGATCATTCTTGAATTTTACACCACTTGTGATTATTTTGAGGTAGTTTTGAACATGGATAAAACAAAGTACGAATCCATAATCCTTAATCCTTGTCATTTTGTTTCTTTTGGATTCGTTTCTTTAAAAATATTTTTCATCATCTTCGGTCTTAAATGATGATATTAAAGAATATCTTTGGCTGTAGTGCAAAGATGAATGATTTCTCAAGAATATCTTTGGCACATGAAAGCAGATGAGCAGTGTGTTGAGATGAACATACGACCGATGATTAATATCTTTGGCACAGTAGTGCAAAGATGAGCAGTGTTTAAATGAACATGACCAATCGATGAATATCTTTGGCTGTAGTGCAAAGATGAATATTTGATTCCGGATGTTTATGGATTGATGTTACAGGGGATAAAAGATGAGCGATGAACTTTTAAATTCATACATAGAAGATAGTAGTTTGCATTCTCTACTTAACTCTTCTAATGAATTATTATTTCCGCTGCGAATATTGATTTAAAATTTGTTGTCTATTGTATTCTATCAGATTTTTTTCCTGTTGGAGACTAACGATAATTTGTTGTATATTATCTTAGTCATAGTATTCTTTACTGAGCTAGTTGAGCTCACCCTTTTCCTTGTTGTTCCATTTTTCTTCTCAGGAGGCGAGAATGTAGCGAGTATTAATCGGGGTATGGAATGAAAGTTCTAGAGAGAGTTGTTTAGTAGTCCTCACCATTTTTGTAAAATAATGTATCAATAATTATGATGGGGATTTATTTGCGTGTGGATATTGTCTAGAAGACAATATTATATTTAAACTCACAGTATATATTGTCGTATTTCACACGACATTTGTATTATTGAAGTTGTAGTTTGCTTCTTGTACCATGTATTTGGCGACTCAGAATGGGTGTTGTGTATACCTATTTTGGGGGCGTCACACAAACAATCAAAATCAATCAAAATATTAAGCTCAAACTCACTCAATTATAAGTATAAAACTCACTCATCAAATACCCCCAAACTTAAACATTTGCATGTCCTCAAGCAAAAATACAAAAGAACTAAAAATAAACAACCGAACTGAACTACATGAATGCATATGCATGATCTACTTCCTAATATACCTACGAACCCAGTAATAAATCAGTATGATATATAGCAACAGGCCTCAAAGATACCATTGATACTCAAACAATATATCCAATCAAGTCAAAATCCATAACTCTAACCAATTAGTCAATCCAAACCAGTCATCACTCATGTTGTGTGTGTGTGCTTGTTAACCATTCTAACCAACCATAGTTCAAGATAATCACATAACAAACTTCTTAGAAGGAAAATTTTAGTTCCGATTCAATTACTTTTGTGAACATGACAACTCCAGTTAAAACAAATTAAAACAGTTAAACTTTAAGTGTTAACCGGTTACATTAGTTTAAGACAGGCTCAGGTTATCATCATGATTAAAATTAGAACTCATCATCAATTATCAACACTGTTCAAGTTAACATGCCAAACCAATCTTATCATAGGCCGAGCTAAGACCACACCAATCGATCACACAGATTCATGCAAAAATAAAAAAAAATGCAATTACATTACATGAACACATACTAATGCAACACATATATGAATATGCAAATAACTACTATGTATTATATGCAACCTAAAAAAAACACAATGCTAACATATAAAAAAATGAACTACCATGCAGATAACTAACTATATGCAATATGACACTAAAGTGCCCCCAAACTTAAACTAGACATTGTCCTCAATGGCTGAAATAGAAAAAAGTAGAGCAAAGGACTTCCTTGAAAATATAACAATCTTCCTTCTTGTCCACTAAGTTTGGAGTCTAGGCTAAGCACATGGAATAAATTGGACACCACACTTGAATTTGACTTGAATAACCTATAAACCATGATAGAAACAATTTTATTAAATTCTAAATAAATGCAAATTCAAAACTACTAATATAAAACCTAATAAAAACTAAAAATAAAAATTAAACTTGGGTTGCCTCTCAATAAGCGCTTGTTTTATAGTCTCAGACTGACTTCTTCAATTCTCATCCAATTTCCTTCGAAATTGAGGAACCCTCCATCCAAAGATAATGATGTCTCTTTTGGGAGGTTCCCATTAGTAATGACCCTTGAATGAAAGTCACCTAGCAAGCTCTTTGTATATATGTTCCCCATTAAGAACGTCCAAAAACTAGGTGTTTCCTCCATTATATCGATGATCAGATTATGGCATTGAAGCTTAATAAACATAATGGAATCTTCCTCTATCTTCTCCTTTTCATCCCACCATGACTCCACACAATCGTATTAGCTCTTATGTCACAAAGAGCTTTCTTAATTTACATGACCGCCAATTGGGCATGGTTTTGCAAAACTGCTCGGATTATTGAACTTTGGTGGAGGAGGCACATGGGATACTAATGAAATCGGTTCATCTTCGTTGAATTTTACAGTTAAATCTTCGTCGATCTCCTTTTCTTGGTTCCCAATTGTTTCCTCTCTTTCAACATCTTGTGGCTCATCTAGTTGCAGATTTTGTTCAGGTTCTCCATCAGTCTCAGAATCCATGTCATAGGGCCAAGTGTATTGAGGACAAATGTTCGAGACATTGCTTAGTAATTCCATTTGGTTCGTAAAATTTTGACTCAATATCTCTCGATTAATCCTCCACTCCTCACCTGAAGCTATGAACTTAGACAAAGCTTCCTCCCAATTTGAATGTTCTTCCTGTTGTAATGGAGGTGGACACGAGAAATTCAGTGGGTATGTTGAACTTGGAGCATAAAATTGATCTTGATGAGTATGGCTCCATGAAAAATTCGGGTGATACCCCCAATCTTGATAATAGTTGTTGGGATAGACATAATTGTTGGGGTAATCACCACCATACTGTATCGACTCGAAATTGATGGCGCATTGATGACTCATATGATTTCCAAAGACAATAATCACAGAAATGCTTACCACACTTTGATGACGTTGTGCTTCAAAAGCGTCTAACCTCCTCGAAAGTGTCTCAATCTGTGCTGACAATGCAGAAAGTGTCGCGAGTTCGTCAATCTCTGTTTCCATTGGTTGAGTCATGTTTGCCATCCTTCGCCTCTGTTGGGCTGCGATAACCACCAACGTCTTAGAATTTGCCTCCATTTGTATTGGCTCTACAGAAAATGTATTATGTCCATCAATCCCTGTTTCCCTTGGTTAAGTCATGTTCGTGTATGGCCATTGATACGCAAAGTCATCCATGGTACCTGAAAAGAGAGAAATATAGGAAGATAATTAAAAATAAAAATAAAAATAAAAATGTTTAAATTAAGACTAATTTGATTGAAATTAATATTGGTAAAAAAATATTAAACTAATTCCCCGGCAACGGCGCCAAAAACTTGTTGGTTGATTTCACAATCAATGAATTTGTGCAAGTGTACACAGTCAACAAGTAATAAAGTGATAAGATAGAGTGTCGATCCCACAGAGAATTCTAATCAATAAATTCCAACTACTAGCACTATATCAATCTAATTTTATTTAAACAACCATAAAGTGTTATTTTTCAAAATAAGAAAACTAAAGTAAGCAATTAAAAGAGATTATTCTAAAATAAATCAAATAAATAAAACTAAGATTTTAAAGAATGACTTCAGATAAATAAAGATTAAGACTCCAATATCCCCAATTATGAACTATAAATTAATTATCCAATTATCCCAATTATTATGCCTACTGAATTGTTAACAGGAATTCTCAAGTGTCAAAAGCCATTTTCCAAGTGATCAATTAACTTTTATTTAATCCAATTAATCTTGCTATATTCGTATGCAAAACAATTAAATTAAACTCTTTCAATCCCAATTCCTAACTTGTTACATGCAATGAACAGATATTTCCATTCAATTCACAACCCTAATTATTCATTATGCAAATAATTAAGCATACATGTTATCAAGTCCAGTTCTAACCCTAGATTTCATCTTCCGAATCCTTCTAGAGTAACAAGGTAATTATTGGCCAAATAATTAATCAATAAGAACAAGACAAGATAAATAATTCACTTTGACATAAATAATTAGAATAAATCAAATAATTTATTTATAGACATAAAAGGTTCAATTGAAATCTTAATAAAAGAAATTTAGTACATTATTAATGAATTAAAATCAAGAATCTACAATTGAATAGACATTAAAAGATAATAGTAAGATTAGAGAAGAGAATAAATCTGTTGTCAGCAAATCTCCATCTTCCTCAAGCTACTGCTCTTTTTCTTCAATGGTCTCCAAGTTGCTTCAATCTTTAAAACGAATAAGAACTAGGGTTTATGTTCTAATCTAATGGTGTGTATCTCTAATCTAATCTATGTAATCTCTATTTCTTTTATGCCTTACTTCATGTATTTATAGGTTACAAGTCCAATTTTTAGCTGAGGAACCAACCCAATCCAATTTGGAGTCAAAAAAGTGTCAAAATTTGCCCCAAAACGCGTCCAAGCTTGACCAAACTCTTTCTCAGTGCCTCGGCACTGAGCACGGCGCTGGGAAGCTATCCCCCAGCGCCCCGGCGCTGCAATTGAGCTTGAAATGGGCGCCCCGGCGCTGGAACATTTTCTGACATTTTCTGCTCTGACGTCCTTTGGAAAAATGGCCATAACTTCTTCGTTCGAACTCCGATTTCGATGATTCAAGATCTTCCGGAAAGAAGAGACGTAGATCTACAACTTTCATTCTTTGAGTTTTTCGAAATAAGGTCCAGAGAAATACTCAAATTGGCTCTGAAGTGACTGTTGTGTAAATGGCAAGCCAAAAACGCAAATCTAGCCACCCGGAACGTCGATCCAAGTACCTTTTGTCCCAATTCCTACAAAACAACATAAAAGATGCATGAATAGACACAAAAACTTAAAATCAACCAAAATATTAAGCTCAAATGCGCTCAATTATGAGTATAAAACTCACTCATCAGTGTGTCGTATTGTATACATCATTTGATATTTAATTTTGGTGAACCGAATAGGGTGAGGTGACCCAACTTTAGAAGGGAGTTTTTGCCACTATCATACAAGATGTCTAATGACATACAACCTCGTGTTATCATAAGACAGAGTTGTGCACATCCACTTGCTGAGTATATCTACGAACACTACCTATATGATCTTGGAGTTTGGTTGAAATATAATTTTCAATTGCAGACAGTGGAGATAGTTATATGTCAAGAGAAGACTCACCATTGGAAAGAAGATGATAGCAATCTTCTTGTTTTTCTTTGGGAACTATTGGGTCAACCAAGGATAATTCTGTGGACATATAATATCTATCATAACCTAGACGCATGGCCTCCCATGTACGAAGGTTTCCTTGAGTATTTTCCAAAGATTTTAATTTCTAAAATAGTTTTTGACTGTACCTTTATGTAAGGTACCATTGTAAGGTATTGTGGTCGAGGAACCACGAGAGTTACATACATTTGTATTAAAACTCACGACTTAACGTGGTTTGTATTACATATAACATTCTTCAACAACAGATAAATGAAGTTTGTAAATGATTTTTATAGTGTGATATTTGGCGACTCAGAATGGGTCGTGTGGACCTATTTTGGGGGCGTCACAAAAGGGGTATCTGATAACAAATTTCTCAACCAATCTGCTTCCTCACTAGCAGTAGCTAGTGCTATCATTTCTAAACTCCATTGTGGATCAGGCCAAAATAGTCTGTTTATTAGACTTTCGTGATATTGCACCTCCAGCGATAGTAAAAATGTATCCACTAGTAGCCTTAGAATCATCAGAAAGAGTATTCCAATCAGCATCGATGTAACCTTTAAGTACATCGGGAAACTTTCCATAATGTAATTTGAGGTTCATTGTTCTCTTGAGATAACGCATTACTCTCTCAAGAGCAGGCCAATGCTCATTACCATGTCTACTAGTAAACCTACATAGTACTCCAACAACATAAGTTATATCAGGCCTAGTGCAATCAGTAGCATAACGAAGGCTACCAATGATGCTCGCATACTCATTTTGTATAACACTATTACAAGTGTTCTTGAACAAATTTTCACTAGGATCATATGGAGTACATGCAGGTTTACAGTCAAAGTAATTATATTTCATTAGATTTTCTTAATATAATGAGATTGATCCAAAAAATTCCCTTTTTTGACCTAGTTATTTTTATACCCAGGATTACAATAGCTTCACTTAAAACTTTCATTACAAAATTAGCAGTCAAAAAACATTTAACAGCATTCACAGCATGAATATTTGAGCAACAAATAAGTAAATCATCCACATATAAACAAATAATTGTGCAAACATCATTCTCAGATTTATAATAAATGCACTTGTCACTTTCATTTATTCCAAAATCATTCGAGATGACTAGATTATCAAACTTATCATGCATGCTATTGTTTAGTGCTTGTTTAAATCCCTAGAGAGACTTAACTAACTTACATACTTTTTTCTCTTGACTAGGAATAACAAATCCTTCAGGTTGGTCTATGTAAATCTCTTCTTCTAATTCACCATTCAGAAAAGCGGTTTTAACATCCATTTGATGTATATCTAAATCATACAAAGCTGTTAAAGCTATAAGTACTCTAATGGATGTTATTCTAGTTACTGGTGAATAAGTATAAAAAAATCTACATTTGCTCTTTGTCTTTAACCCTTAGCCACAAGGCGGGCCTTGTATTTCTCAATGGATCCATCGGGTTTCAATTTTTTCTTATGAATCCACTTACAACTTATAGTCTTACTGTGACGCCCCCAAAACAGGTATACATCAATCACCCATCTTGAGTCGCCAGATACATGGTACATAAATTCAAATATAACTTAATTATACAACAGTCGTGTGAATACGACAAAACATAGCTGAGAGTTTAAACAAGAATATTATCATCTAGACAATATCCACACTCAATGGAGTCCTCATTACAATTATTATCACACTATTCCATAAAATAGTGAGGACTACTAATGCTATCATCTGGACCGTCAATCCGTTCCCCGACTCGTCCCAGCTATATTCTCATTTCCTAAAGAGAACAGTGAAAGAAAGGGTGAGCTCAACTAGCCCAGTAAGAAATAAGATAATGCAGAATAAATTATCATTAGCCTTCAACAATGTTAAACTGATAAAATACAATAGACATCAAGTTTAACTGCAGCGGAATAAGCAATCCATTAGAAGAGTCAAGTAGAGCATGATATCTACTATCTTCTATGTTTTAAAATGTTTTCATCAATTTTTATTGATGAGACTCGACAATAAATAAACCACATCATAATCATCCCCTCGCACTACGGGCCAGGATATTCATTAAATCATCAATGGTCACGACTATCTTCGAATAATTCCCGGTCATAATCATACCAAAAATTATCCATCAATGCACTACTGAGCCCACGAGGGACTTTTACCACATCATTTATAACATTACAATTCATGATTATCTTACCAATGATCCCCTCGTCATAATCATACCAAGTCCATCTATACACGTAATGTAAGACCCAAAATTTTTTAAATAAAAGGAATTTCCTTTATTTATTATTTTGAAATAGTAAGGGTTGATTTGATTAATGTGGATAGTTAAGGGTTAAATCATAAAATATTTCAAAATAAGCAAGTGGTTATAAAATATTCATTTTGTCGGGGAATATTAGTTTGGTGTGTGGAATATTAAATCTTTGTCGGGGAATATTAAATGCGACGGTAGCGACCATGTGTGGGCCCCATAACGAAAGCGATTGGATGAAAGAAAACGACAAATATAAGTTGGTTAAAAATAACAGGCGTAGTTATTCTGAATTAAGGCTGTTTGGAATACCCGGTGGTTAAAATATCGATGTCTGGCGTGGTTGCCTGATAGCTTTGGTATTACCGCATATTGTTGAATTATTGATCCTTACGTGAAGGCACTACTCAATAATTTTTACGATGAATTCTTGTTCAATATTTTATTTTATTGATTCAATAATTCTTTGCGTTGATATTTTATATTATTGTTGTTCAATAATTGTCACTTTGCATTATTATCTCCATTATCGGATCAATAATTCATATTATTTAAATAATATTATTAGATAGCATTATTGGCAATGTCTAGAAAGTTACATCGAGGAGAGGTTTGGTCACCTAATTGCGGCGCCAAAGTAAGGAGAAATCCTTATCGGAAAGCCCCTGCTTTCACAGGAGCGGCTGGTTGTCATAATTGTGATTACGTAATATTATTTGTGAATAATTAATTATTGATTCATATGATAAAGAAATATTTATTTTATGTGGATATAAATGATGGATTTATTTATGTGGTTATAAATGAAGAAATTATTGTTGAGGTGTTTTATCGATATTTTACAGTTGGAGGTATTAAAAATTAAATCGGGGTTTTGAGATATATTGCGGGGATTATAATTTTTAATCCGGCCGATTGGATTAATAGTAATTTTTGGGTATGTTATACATACATAAGTTGAGTATATGTCCACAAATTTTGAACCGATTAAAAATGCACGAATGATTTGTTATGAATTTTAAGAGGTATCGATTAGGAAATTAGGGTTATAATTGATTTTGGTGGAAAATTCTAGAATTGAGTGGGCCCCACTTGTGGTTGGTGAAGAAATGTGCTGAATTTTATTTCAAATGTGGTGGGTGGCAATAGTAGCGAGTAAAGCCATCGGTGGCGAGTCAAATCTGCTTGGCGAGAATTTAACATTTTCTATAAATAGAGGCTAAGTTAGAATTGAAAATCACACCGAAACAAAGTTTTCTCTCTTTCTCTCTCTATATTATTGAGCGTATTTTGTGAGTATTTAGATACTTTGAGAGTTCTTTGTTCGATCTGAGTTTCATTCGACATCACTTGAGCCCTTTCCTTAGAAATCTTGATTCTTTGAGGTAAGGGATATTATTTTTTTTTCGTAATGATATTATTTCTTGATATCATTATGTTGAAATGTTGATCTGAAGTTTTTATCAAATTTGGAACTTTTTCATGTCGGGGTTACTATTCATGAGTTCTTATTCACGAGTTACTATTCATGAGTTCTTATTCACGATTCTTATTCATGAGTTACTATTCACGAGTTCTTATTCACGAGTACTATTCATGAAGCGTGAAGATGTTTTTGTGGAATTTCTATCTTTTGGTGTCGGATTTACTATTCATGTATACTTGGTCTATTCACGTATCTGACCTTTATTCACGTATCTGACACTATTCACGTATACGACACTATTCACCAAAAAAATAAAATTTCTTCTTTTTGTCCAAAACATCTATTTTGGATACTAGCTTTGATTGTATCCATGTTTTGATCATTCTTGAATTTTACACCACTGTGATTATTTTTGGGGTATTGTTGGACATGGATAAAACAAAATCTGAATCCTTAATCCTTAATCCTTGTCATTTTGTTTCACTTTGGATTCGTTCTTTAAAAATATTTTCATCATCCTCGGTCTTAAATGATGATATTATTGAATATCTTTGGCACATGGTGCAAAGATGAATGATTTCTGAAGAATATCTTTGGCTGTGGTGCAAAGATGAGCAGTGTTGAGATGAACATATTACCGAGTGATTAATATCTTTGGCACATGTAGTGCAAAGATGAGCAGTGTTTAAATGAACATGACCCAGTGATGAATATCTTTGGCTGTATAGTGCAAAGATGAATATTTGATTCGGATGTATATTGATTGTTGTTACGGGGATAAAAGATGAGGCGATGAACTTTTAAATTCATACATAGAAGATAGTAGTTTGCATTCTCTACTTAACTCTTCTAATGAATTATTATTTCATTGCGAATATTGATTGAAAATTTGTTGTCTATTGTATTCTATTAAATTTTTTCCTGTTGAAGACTAATGATAATTTGTTGTATATTATCTTAGTCATAATATTCTTTCTTGAGCTAGTTGAGCTCACCCTTTTCCTTTTGTTCCATTCTTCTCGGGAGGCGAGAATATAAGCGAGTGCAGTCGGGGTATGGAATGAAGGTTTTAGAAAGGATTGTTTAGTAGTCCTCACCATTTTTGTAAAATAATGTATCGATAAATGTGATGAGGATTTATTTGAGTATAAATATTGTCTAGAAGATAATATTTGTATTTAAACTCACGAGTTCTTTGTTGTAATAATAAAGTTGTAGTTGTTTACGTACCATGTATTGACAACTTCGGAATGGGTGATGTATACCTATTTTGGGGCGTCACAGTTGGTATCGAGCTTAGGGATATGATCTCTGGCGGAGATCGGGGAATAGAACTAGGAGGGAGGCGAGAAATCCTTCGCTAGTGTGTGTCTACCTAAGCTTATTTGTTAGTTGGTCGATATATAGGGATATTATGTGATATATTGATTTCCTTAATTAACCCTTGTTTTATGGCGGTGTTTGAGAATGTCGTTGAGAATATTAATAGTGGAGTAAATGAGGCCGTGGAGATGCTGTGCCTTTACCAACGAGGAGAAGCGTCTGCAGCAGTGGCAATGTTCCTCCCATGAACAACACCAATGGCGAGATGATGAGCGAGGGGATGTTTAGAAGTTTTTGCGATTCATGCAAAAATCGAGACGAGGAGACTTCGTGTTCAAAATACGAGGAGAAATGATAGCAATTCACGGGTTATCACAATGACCAGCGGTTCAAAGAGTTGGGACCACGAATTTAAGGAAAGCGGATCCGATCATGGCGGAAACATGGGTCAAACAAATTACCAAGATATTCGATGTCTTGGGATGCGGAGAAACGAAGGTTCCATTCGCCACCTTTATGTTAAAGTTGGCGAAGCGGGACTCTTGGTGGGAGATGCGTGAAGCGTACCCATCCAGTACACTTTTCGGCATGTCTTGGGAGAGCGTTTGAGACTATTTAATGACAAATACTTTCACGAAAGTGTTAAATCATATGAAGGAAGTGGAGTTCATTAGATTAGAGCAAAACAACATGGCGGTGTCTCGATGCGAGGCAAAGTTTGCGAGTTATCCGGTTTTGCACCTCATTTGGTGGAGAATGAGGAGCGTGTGATGCGGATGTTTCTTAGAGGTTTGAAACCCGGCATCGTCGATATCTCATTTCTCATAAACTTTTTCTTTATTCGGATGTTGTAAGCAGAGGCTCAATTATTAGGCGAGATAACGAAATGCGGTCAACCTGAGGACCATAACGAGGATCGTACCGGAGATGGCGATCAGCAGAATAATGATAACTGCGGAGAAAAGCGAAGCGGACGAAAATGGTAACCACTCTGGTGGTAATCATGGTCATGAAAAGCGAAGAAGCGAGTCGGAGGAGATTTTAAAAGAGAGATTTAACAACGACTATGTGAAGGCGACGGTCTTAAGTGACAATCGGTTCTAAGGGAGGAGAACGACCACCGGTCATATACTACAAATCACGAAAAAGAGGGACATATCGGTCAAACTGCCCTAGCAGTTCAAGGTATGCTATAATTGTGGAAAGGAAGGACATATCGCTTTCGAGATTATGCAGATGTAGCGAAACCTAGTTCAATGAGGACGGTGACTCGAAAACCGGCCCCCGGAAAAAATCAAAAGTCAACGATTAGGGAAGGCGTTTGTTGTGGTTGGTCATAATCGAGGAACCCAAACGAGGTGATCACGGGTAAGCTATTTATAAATTCTTGCGAAGTTTATACCTTACTTGATCTCGTGCTACCCATTCATTTATCTCTCTGCATGTGCTCAGCGTTTAAACTTGACTCGGAGAAATTAGACTTTGACTATCTGTGGAAACTCAGTTAGGAGAAACTTTCATCACATCCATTTGTTTATAAATCTTGTTTGATTCAAGTTGGCACCATCACCTTACACATTGACCTTATCTCTTTAAAGATACTTGCTTTTGATGTGATTTTAGGGATTGATTGGTTAACTACTCATCATGCCAAAATTGATTGTTTTCGTAAGGTTGTTAGTTTTCATATTCCTAACCAACTTTGTTATGCAATTCAAGCAACTAAACCATTAAAATCAATCACTATCATATCTAATCATAAAGCTATTCGTTTATTGAAAAAGCGGATGTCAAGCTTTCTTAGCCCATGTTATGGATTTGAATAAAGACACGTCAAATTTGAATAATATTCTGTTGTTATTGACTTTCTGACGTATTTCTGAAGAACTTCCGGTCTACCCCGAGCGTGAAGTTGAATTCTTTATTGATCTTGAACTGGTACAAAGCCCATTTCTAAAACCCCATATCGAATGGCTCTATTGAACTTGAGGAGTTAAAGGTCCAACTACGAGAATTGTTGGACATCGGTTTCATTCGTCTAGTACATCTCCTTGGGGTGCTCTGTTTTATTTGTAAAAAAGAAAGAGCGGGAGTATGCGACTTTGTATTGACTATCGGGAATTGAACCATGTCACCATCGAGAATAGGTATCCTCTACCTCGTATTGATGACTTGTTTGACCGATTTGCAAGGGCACAATTCTTTTCAAAAATCGATCTTAGATTACGGATATCATCGGTGAAAATTAGAATGAGGATATTCAAAGACGCCTTGAACTCGGTATGGGCATTATGAATTCTTAGTCATGTCTTTTGGACTAACTAATGCTCCTATGGCTTTCATGGATATGATGAACCAAGTATTCAAGGAATATTTGGATCGATTCGTTGTTGTCTTTATTGATGACATCCTTATATATTCCAAAAGTCGTGAAGATCATGAGCACCATTTGAAAATTTGGTACTCGAAAGGCCGTGAAAACCAACTATATGCCAAATTGAAGAAATCGAGTTACGGCGAGGAAGTAGCCTTTCTTGGGCATGTGGTGTCAAAACATGGAGTATCTGTTGATCCGTGAAGATTGAAGCAATACTGAAGTTAGAACAACCGAAGTCGGTGGTGAAATCGTAGCTTTTGGGCTTAAATTTGGTTATTATCGGAGATTCGTGGAAGGGTTTTCTCGAATCGCTACTCCATTAACTCAACTAACTTTCGAAAGGATCTGAAAATTCGTTTAGGAATGAAGAATGCGAGAAAAGTTTCCAGAGCTTAAGAGGAGACTTATTTGGCTTTGTTCTAACAATACCATCTGGTTCGGATGGATTTGTTATCTCTGACGATGCTTGAGGCAAAGGGTTAGGATGTGTTCTCATGCAACGTGGGAAAGTCATAGCCTATGCCTCGCGACAACTTAAAGAGTATGAGAGGAATTATCCTACTCATGATCTAGAGTTAGCGGCCGATCGTTTCATATAAAGATATGGAGCACTATCTATATGGGGAGAAAGTGGAGATATATTCGGATCATAAAAGCCTTAAATATTTCTTCACTCAAAAGAACTCAACATCTTGGCGGACGTTGGCTCGAGCTATTGAAGACTACGACCACACTATTCAATACCATCTTGGTAAAGCGAACGTGGTAGGTGACGCGTTGAGTAGAAGATCATATCTTGAGAAGCGAGTGCGATGATGTCAAGTATCGCGCGTAGAGCCAACTTTAATAGAAAAAGTTAAGGTTGCTCAAGCCACCGGCCGGAGATGACGATCGTATGAAGAAGAAAGTACAAGAAGGAGCTATTAGGGCGAGAATTGATGAAGAAGGAATACTTGAGTCCACTCTAGACTTTGTGTTCCTAACGACTACGATTTGAAGTACAAGATTATGATGGAGGCACACAATACACCATTTGCAATCCATCACGGAAGTACTAAAATGTATCGTGATCTTGACATACATTTTGGTGGAATAATATGAAGAGAGAGATTGCAAAGTTTATCTCGATGTGTTTAACTTGCCAACGTGTAAAGGCGGAGCATCTAGTACCTAAGGGTCCGTTGCAACCACTTGAGATTAGGAATGGAAGTGGGAACACATTACCATGATTTAGATTCTGGGTCTTCCTACGGTTTCTCAAGGCATCAATCTTATTTGGGTTATTGTTGATAGATTAACCAAATCTGCTCATTTCTTGCCGTCGGGAGACTTATTCACTTGAGCGTCTTGCTAGTATGTGCGTAAATGAGATTGTGAGGTTGCATGGCATGCTGTATCCATAGTTTGGATCGTGACCCAAGATTCACTTCAAGATTTTGGGTTAGCTTGCAAAAAGCTATGGAGCGCAGTTTGCGATTTAGTTGACATACCATCCCCAAGCAGACGGACAATCGAGAGAGGACTATTCAAACTCTTGAAGATTTATTAAGACTCGTGTCCTAGACTTCAAGGGCGGTTGGGATAAGTATTTACCATTGGTGGAATTCTCCTACAACAACAAGTTATCGAGCAAGTATAGGTGTGGCTCCATTGAAGCATTATATGGGCGAAAATGTCGTTTCTCGATATATGTTGGGATGAGGTGGGTGAAGCAACATTGTTGGGACCCGAGTTAGTGCGTATGACTCTGAAAAAAGATCCAAATAATTCGACAGCGTATACAAGCGGCTCAAGATCGACAAAAGAGTTATGCGGATCTTCATCGAAAGGGCGTGGAATTTAATGTGAGGGATCATGTATTGTTGCGAGTTGCTCCATGGAAGGGAGTTACAAGATTTGGGAAGAGAGGAAAGCTCGATCCACGATTTATTGGTCCATTTCAAATTCTTGACCGAGTAGGAAATGTAGCCTATAGACTTGCGTTACCTCCGAGTATGTCTACGTGTTCATAATGTGTTTCACATATCTCGTACTTAAAAAATATGTGAAAGACCCGAACCACGTTATTGAGTTAGAACTTAGGACGAGATAGCCAAGACTTAACGTGTGAGGAGGTACTGTCAAGATCTTGGATAGGAAGGAGCATGTCCCTACGCATGAAAAGGTCATACCACAAGTTAAAGTTTTGTGGAGGAATCATGCTATAGAGGAAATGACACAGGAATTGGAAAGCGGAAATGAAAGCGAGGTATCCTCACCTTTTGAAACACACGAATGCGTCGTCGATTTCGAGGACGAAATTTCATAAGGAGGGAGGTTGTAAGACCGAAATTTTTTTAAATAAAAGGAATTTCCTTTATTTATTATTTTGAAATAGTAAGGGTTGATTTGATTAATGTGGATAGTTAAGGGTTAAATACGCAAATATTTCAAAATAAGCAAGTGGTTATAAAATATTCATTTTGTTTGGGAATATTCGTTTGGTGCGTGGAATATTAAATCTTTGTCGGGAATATTAAATGCAACGGTAGCGCGACCATGTAATGGGCCCCATAACGAAAGCGATTGGATGAAGAAAGCGACAAATATAAGTTGGTTAAAAATAACAGGCGTAGTTATTCTGAATTAAGGCTGTTGGAATACCGGTGGTTAAAATCTGATGTCTGGCGTGGTTGCCGCGATGCTTTACGGTATTGCCTGATGTATTGTTGAATTATTGATCCTTACGTGAAGGCACTTACTCAATAATTTTCCACGGTGAATTCTTGTTCAATATTTTATTTTATTGATTCGATAATTCTTTGCGTTGATATTTTATATTATTGTTGTTCGATAATTGTCACTTTGCATTATTATCTCCATTATCGGATCAATAATTCATATTATTTAAATAATATTATTAGATAGCATTATTGGCAATGTCTAGAAAGTTACATCGAGGAGAGGTTTGGTCACCTAATTGCGGCGCCCGATGAGGAGAAATCCTTATCGGAAAGCCCCTCTTTCTCAGGAGCGGCTTTGGTTGTCATAATTGTGATTACGTAATATTATTTGTGAATAATTAATTATTGATTCATATGATAAAGAAATATTTATTTTATGTGGATATAAATGATGGATTTATTTATGTGGTTATAAATGAAGAAATTATTGTTGAGGTGTTTTATCGATATTTTACAGTTGGAGGTATTAAAAAATTAAATCGGGGTTTTGAGATATATTATGCGGGGATTATAATTTTTAATCCGATGAGTTGGATTGTGGTAATTTTTGGGTATGTTATACATACATAAGTTGAGTATATGTCCACAAATTTTGAACCGTTAAAAATGCACGAATGATTTGTTATGAATTTTAAGAGGTGTCGATTTAGGAAATTAGGGTTATAATTGATTTTGGTGGAAAATTCTAGAATTGAGTGGGCCCCACTTGTGGTTGGTGAAGAAATGTGCTGAATTTTATTTCAAATGTGGTGGGTGGCAATAGTAGCGAGTAAAAAGCCATCGGTGTGAGGTCAAAATCTGCCTTGGTGGGCTAACATTTTCCTATAAATAGAGGGCTAAGTTAGAATTGAAAATCACACACGAAACAAAGTTTTCTCTCTTTCTCTCTCTATATTATTGGCGTATTTTGTGAGTATTTAGATACTTTGAGAGTTCTTTATTGATACAAGTTTCATTCAACATCACTTGAGCCTTTCCTTCCTTAAAAATCTTGATTCTTTGAGGTAAGGGATATTATTTTTTTTCGTAATGATATTATTTCTTCATATCATTATGTTTGAAATGTTGATCTGAAGTTTTATCAAATTTGGAACTTTTTCATGTCGGGGTTACTATTCATGAGTTATTATTCACGAGTTACTATTCATGAGTTACTATTCACGAGTTACTATTCATGAGTTACTATTCACGAGTTACTATTCACGAGTACTATTCATAAAACGTGAAGATGTTTTTTGGAATTTCTATCTTTTGGTGTCGGATTTACTATTCATGTATACGGTCTTATTCACGTATCTGACCTTATTCACGTATCTGACACTATTCATGTATCTGCACTATTCACCAAAAAAATAAAATTTCTTCTTTTTGTCCAAAACATCTATTTTGGATACTAGCTTTGATTGTATCCATGTTTTGATCATTCTTGAATTTTACACCACTGATTATTTTTTTGGGTTATTGTTGGACATGGATAAAACAAAGTACGAATCCTTAATCCTTAATCCTTGTCATTTTGTTTCCTTTGGATTTGTTCTTTAAAAATATTTTCATCATCCTCGGTCTTAAATGATGATATTATTGAATATCTTTGGCACATAGTGCAAAGATGAATGATTTCTGAAGAATATCTTTGGCTTTGTAGTGCAAAGATGAGCAGTGTTGAGATGAACATGGCCAGTGATTAATATCTTTGGCACATAGTGCAAAGATGAGCAGTGTTTAAATGAACATGACCAATGATGATGAATATCTTTGGCACATAGTGCAAAGATGAATATTTGATTCAGATGTATATTGATTGTTGTTAGGGGATAAAAGATGAGCGATGAACTTTTAAATTCATACATAGAAGATAGTAGTTTGCATTCTCTACTTAACTCTTCTAATGAATTATTATTTCATTGCGAATATTGATTGAAAATTTGTTGTCTATTGTATTCTATTAAATTTTTCCTGTTGAAGACTAACGATAATTTGTTGTATATTATCTTAGTCATAATATTCTTCTTGAGCTAGTTGAGCTCACCCTTTTCCTTTTTGTTCCATTCTTCTCGGGGCGGCGAGAATATAGCGAGTGCGAGTCGGGTATATGGAATGAAGGTTTTAGAAAGGATTGTTTAGTAGTCCTCACCATTTTGTAAAATAATGTATCAATAAATGTGATGAGGATTTATTTGAGTATAAATATTGTCTAGAAGATAATATTTGTATTTAAACTCACAGTTTCTTGTTGTAATAATAAAGTTGTAGTTGTTTCTGTACCATGTATTGACAACTCAGAATGGGTGATGTATACCTATTTTGGGGGCGTCACACGTAAGCCAAAGATGACTTTCATCACAATATAAGCATAAGGATAATGACAATGATATAAACATTAAAGACTTTAAATTTATCCAAATATTATCAATCACTTAATAAACTCATCATCTAATATTATAACAATATTTTAATCTCTTCTTAAACTTATAAACAATTTATTTCAATTGTTTACACTTTACCAAATATAGCATTTAATCATTTAAAAATGCCATACTCATAAGATTTCACCACCAATGATCAAATCCCTCATAAAAAATCTGCATATACCCTATATAGGATTCCCAAGCCATAAAATCCCATTTTCTAATTTTGTTACTTCACATAACATATTTAATTCATTTACTCATAACTAGTTTATTTTCATAAAAAATACCAAATCAGTCCCAAAAATATTTCTTTTCTCGGATTTAGCAGAATATAGTCCCATATTGAACATATATTTTTTCGGAATTTTTAAAATTCATTTACTATTTTTCATATGGCCAAAACTGCCGAATATTTAGACATTTGTAATAAATTGTACTTTTGTCCAAAAATTCCAAAATTCTGAGGTATACTTCTCATTATATACATATACTCCCAATAAAAATTTCACCAATTTTGGAGTTAACCCCAAAGAGTTATAAGGGTTTACTTTTAAAATAGTCTTTTCCAGTAAAATCCATAACTCTTAATCTATACAACCAAAAATCGCCATTTTTGGACACAATCTAGAAAACTCATCAAATTATAATTTTAAATTTTTCCAGAATTTTTAAGGGTAAAAAAATTTACGAAACTGCCCCTGGTAGAAACCCTTTTTTAATGAAAATACTATTCATATGAATATAAAGGATCATTCACCATGCATACGGTAATCCACGTAGATAAAAGTTATTCCAACGAATAATAAATAATGGAATAACGAAGAATTCACCATGCATGCGATATCTGCATACATGAATAAAAGTTATTCTCAATGAATAATAAAAAGAATGGAACTGTGTCAAATGCGTAAACCGCATGCATGACGAGGATATTCTAACGAATAATAAAGAATGGAACCGAATTAAATGAAAACCGCATGCATACATGATATTCCAACAAAATAATAAAGAATGGAACCAGTCATACGTGGCCGATGACGAGACGGGATATTCCAACAAAATAATAAAGAATGGAATAACAACAGAATTCACCGGGCATGCGATGAGATCCTTGCAGACGGTTATTCCAAATGTAATAATAAAGAATGGAATAATAGAAGAATTTCACCATGTATGCGGTACTTCGCATAGACAGATATTTCGACATAATAATAAAGAATGAAATTGAAAGTAGTATGCACACAAGCCAATCATGTTTGATGATAAAGCATATACTTTGTAAAAATCTTATTCATTTATTAATAAAAAGTATTAATTTATTAAAGGCTTTTAATTATCTATATGATGCTGTTTTATAATATGTGATAAACCCATAGTTTTAAGCAATGCTTTTAGAATAATGATGATTGTAAGACCCCAACTTATTATTAATGAAATTTAATTTTCTCTATTTATTATTTTGAAATAGTAAGGGTTGATGTGATTAATGTGGATAGTTAGGGGTAAAATACGCAAATATTTCAAAATAAGCAAGTGGTTATAAAATATTCATTGTTGTAGGGGAATATTCGTTTGGTCGTGGAATATTCAAATCGTTTCTAGGGAATATTCGTATCTGACGGTATGACCATGTAATGTGGGCCCCATAACTAAAAGCGATTGGATGAAGAAAACGACAAATATAAGTTGGTTAAAAATAACGGTAGTAGTTATTCACAGATTATCTTTGTTAAAATACTCCTGGTTGGTTAAAACACAAGAAGATACTACGGTATTGCACCATTATTGATTCTTACGTTAGAAGACACTACTCAATAATGGTTTGATGAAATTATCGCTTAAAGATTTTATTTTATTGATTCAATAATTGTTGCGTTGATATTTTATATTCTTTGTTGTTTCAATAATTGTCATTACACAATATTTTTTATTATCGAGCGATAATTCATATTATCTGAATAATATTATTAGATAACATTATTGGCAATATCTAGAAAGTTACATCTAAGGAGAGGTTTGGTCACCTAATTGCGCTACCAAGAGGAAAAATTCTTATTGAAAGCCCCTCTTTCTTGGAACCGCACGGTTGTCAATATTGTGATTCTCGTAATATTATTTGTGAATAATTAATTATTGATTCATATGATGAGGAAAATATTGATTTTATGTGGATATAGATGGAGAAAAATTTTAATGTGACAATTGTTGAAAATTGAAATTTTATCTTTTTACTCGCTAAGATAATGTATTATTATATTTTAATAATATAATAATGGTGATATTTTTTACAATGAATGTGGGATATATGAGTATACGAGGAGGAAGAGTATTTTTGTTGCAATAAATATTTAAAACATGTTAAACATGTAAGACCCCGAAATTTTTTTAAATAAAAGGAATTTCCTTTATTTATTATTTTGAAATAGTAAGGTTGATTTGATTAATGTGGATAGTTAAGGGTTAAATACGCAAATATTTCAAAATAAGCAAGTGGTTATAAAATATTCATTATTATCTAATATTCGTTTGGTCGTGGAATATTAAATCTTTGTCGGGAATATTAAATGCGGCAGAGAGCGTAGCCGTGTGTGGGCCCATAACTTGAAAGCGATTGGATGAGGAAAACGACAAATATAAGTTGTTTAAAAATAACGGCGTAATTGTTACCAATTAATCTTTGTTGGAATACCCGGTGGTTAAAACACTACTACTGCGTTGTTGAGCAATAGACACTGATTATTGCATCAATTATTGATTCGTGCGTGAAGGCCTTTACTCAATAATTGTTACAATAGTTCTTGCTCAATAGTTTATTTTATTGATTCAATAATTGTTGCGTTGATATTTTATATTATTATTGTTTCAATAATTGTCAACGCTGCAATATTTCCCATTATCGGATCAATAATTCATATTATTTGAATAATATTATTAGATAACATTATTGGCAATGTCTAGAAAGTTACATCTAAGGAGAGGTTTGGTCACCTAATTGCGCGGCCCGATGAGGAGAGATCTTTATTGGAAAGCCCTGCTCTTCCAGGGAACGACTTTGGTTATTATAAATGTGATTACATAATATTATTTGTGAATAATTAATTATTGATTCATATGATAAGGAAATATTTATTTTATATGAATATAAATGATGGATTTATTTATGTGGTTATTAATGAAGGAATTAATGCTGAGATGTTTTATTTGTATTTTATCGGATTGGATGTATTAAAAGATCAAATCGGTGTTATTACAGCTTTATTGTGTGAGTTATAATATTTAATCCGACCGTTGGATCGTTGTAATTTTTGGATATGTTATACATATATAAGTTGAGTATATGTCCACAAATTTTGAACCGTTAAAGATGAGCGTATAATTTATTATGAATTTTAAGAGGTGACTGATTCAGAAATTAGGTTATAAATGATTTTGGTGGAAAATTCTAGAATTGGTGGGCCCCACTTGTGGTTGGTGAAAAAAAATGTGCTGAATTTTATTTCAAATGTGGTTGGTGGAAATAGTAGCGAGTAAAGCCATCGGTGCGAAAGTCAAGTCTCGCTTTGGCGGCTAACATTTTCCTATAAATAGAGGCTAAGTTAGAATTGAAAATCACACGAAAACAAGGTTTTCTCTTTCTCTCTCTATATTATTGAACGTATTTTGTGAGTATTTAGATACTTTGAGAGTTCTTTATTGATCAAGACAAGTTTCATTCAAAGATCACTTCCGCCTTTCCTTCCGAAGTCTTGATTCTTCGAGGTAAGGGATATTATTTTTTTCAGTAATGATATTATTTCTTCAATATCATTATCTTTGAAATGTTGATCTGAAGTTTTTATCAAATTTGGAACTTTTTCATGTCGGGGTTACTATTCATGAGTTACTTATTCACGAGTTACTATTCATGAGTTACTATTCACGAGTTACTATTCACGAGTACTATTCATGAAGCGTGAAGATGTTTTTGTGGAATTTCTATCTTTTGGTGTCGAAGTTCTTATTCACGATACGGCCTTTATTCACGTATCTGACACTATTCACCTAAAAATAAAATTTCTTCTTTTAGTCCAAAATATCTATTCGGATACTAGCTTTGATTGTATCCATGTTTTGATCATTCTTGAATTTTACACCACTATGATTATTTTGAGATATTTTTGGACATGGATAAAACAAAGTACTGAATCCTTAATCATTAATCCTTGTCATTTTGTTTCACCGGATTCGTTCTTTAAAAATATTTTCATCATCCTCGGTCTTAAATGATGATATTATTGAATATCTTTGGCCCATAGTGCAAGATGAATGATTTCAAGAATATCTTTGGCACATAGTGCAAAGATGAGCAGTGTTTAAATGAACATGACTGATCGATGAATATCTTTGGCCTTTAGTGCAAAGATGAGCAGTGTTGAGATGAACATAATGACCGATTGATGAATATCTTTGGCACAGTAGTGCAAAGATGAATATTTGATTTGAGATGAATATTAATTGATGTTACAGGATAAAATATTGATGATGGACCGTTAAATTCATAGATTATAGTAGATTTCATTCTCTACGTAACTCTTACATGAATTATTATTTCGTTGCGAATATTGATCCGAAACTTGTTGTCTATTGTATTCTATCGATTTTCCTCGTTTGAGACTAACGATAATTTGTTGTATATTATCTTAGTCATAGTATTCTTCTTGGGCTAGTTGAGCTCACCCTTTTCCTTGTTGTTCCATTTTTCTTCTCGGGAGGCGAGAATGTAGCGAGTCTTAGTCGGGGTATGGAATGAAGGTTTTAGAAAGGATTGTTTAGTAGTCCTCACCATTTTTGTAAAATAATGTATCAATAAATGTGATGGGGATTTATTTGAGTATAGATATTGTCTAGAAGATAATATTTGTATTTAAACTCACAGCTTTCTTGTTGTAATAATAAAGTTATAGTTGTTTACATACCATGTATTTGGCGACTCGGAATGGGTGTGGTGTATACCTATTTTGGGGGCGTCACAGTTAATATCGAGCTTAGGATATGATCTCCGGCGGAGATCGGGGAATAGAACTAGGAGGGAGAGACGAGTAAATCCTTCGCTAGTGTGTCCTACCTAAGCTTATTTGTTAGTTGGTCAATTCGATATATAGGGATATTATGTGATATATTGATTTCCTTAATTAACCCTTATTTTATGACAAAGATTTGAGAATGTCGTGAGAATATTAACAATTGGAGTAAATGAGACCGTGGAGATGCTCAGTCTTCGCACCAACGAGGAGAACGTGCAATAAGTGGCAATGTTCCTCCCATGAACAACACCATTGAAGCGAGAAGAAGATGAACGAGGGATGTTTAGAAGTTTTTACAGTTCATGCAAAATCGCATTTAGGGAGACTCGTGTTCAAAATACGAGGAGGAAATGATAGCAATTCACGGGTTGTCACAACCAAGCGATTCAAAGAGTTGGGACCACCGAATTTAAGGAAAGCCGGATCCCATCATGGCGGAAATATGGGTCAAAGCAAATTACCAAGATATTCGATGTCTTGGGATGCGGAGGAAATGAAGGTTCCATTCGCTACTTTTATGTTCCGTGGCGAGGCGAGACTCATGGTGGGAGTGCAGCAGGCGTACCCATCCAACATTGCACTCAAAGATGTCATGGGAGACATTTCAAAACAGTTCAATGACAAGTACTTCCCCGAAAGTATTCGTCGTATGAAGGAAGTGGAGTTTATTAGATCGGAGCGAGAATAACATGACGGTGTCCCAAAGACGAGGCGAAGTTCATGGAGTTATCGAGTTCACACCTCATTTGGTGGAGAATGAAGAACGTATGACGCGGATGTTTCTTAGAGGTTTGAAACCCGGATACGTCAAGATCTCATTTCTCATAAATTTTCTCTCTATTCGAGATGTTGTCAACGAGGCTCGGTTGTTAGGCGAGATAACGAGTATGCGTTCAACCGAGAGACCATAACCAGGATCATACCAAGAAGATAGTAGTCAACAAAATAACGATAACCAAATGGAGAAAGAAGAATACTGAGACAAAGCGGTAACCAACTACGGTGGTAATCGTGGCCATAAAAATAGAAGCGAGTCGGGAGGAGATTTTAAAAGAGGAGATTCAACAACGACCATGTGAAGACGTCGGCCAAGAGCAAAGCGGTTCTAGGGAGGAAACGACCACCGGTCAGTATGTTACAAATCTTGGGAAAGAGGGACATATCATTGGCCGCCCACAACAGTTTAAGGTATGCTATAATTGTGGAAAAGAAGGACATATCGCTCGAGATTATACGATATCAAAACCAGTCCAGTGGAATGGTGACTCAAAAGGATGTCCCGAAAAAGTCAAAGTCAATCTGTTCTGGAAGAAGCTTGTGTAATGGCCATCAAAATCGAGAACCCGAACGAAGTTAGTACGGGTTAGTTAATTATAAATTCTTGCGAAGTTTCTACCTTACTAGATACCTCTGGTTTCTACCCATTCTTTTATCTCTCTTGTTTGCGCTCAACGTTTGAACTTTCTTGCGGAGAAATTAGACTTTGACCTATTTATGGAGACTCAGTTAGAGAAACTTTTATTACATCATTTGTTTAGAAATCTTGCTTGATTCAAGTTGGCACTATCACATTACATTAACCTTATTTCTATAGAGATATTTGCTTTTGATGTGATTTTAAGGTTAACTACTCATCACGCCGAAATTGATTACTTTAAGTAAGGTTGTTAGTTTTCATATTCCTAAGCAACTTTGTTATTCAATTCAAGCAATCAAACCATTGTAATCACACATTTTCATATCAAGCCATGAAGTCATTCGTTTATTACGGATGTCAAGTTTTCTTAGTCCATGTTATGGATTTGAATAAAGACACGTCAGATTTGAATAATATTGTTATTGATTTTCCCGACGTATTTTACGAAGAATTTCTTGGCTTACTCCCAAAGCCCGATATTAAATTTTGTATCGACTTTGAACCCGGTACAAAACTCATTTCTAAAATCTCATATCGAATGGCTCCTATTGAACTTCAGGAGTTAAAAATTCAACTATAGAATTTGGTACTTGAGCCTTTATCTTGTGACTTCCTTTGTGGAATTCACCTAAGCCATGAAAATAGAAGCGAGTCGGGAGGAGATTTTAAAAAGAGGAGATTCAACAACGACCATGTGAAGACGTCGGCCAAGATATGTAAATCGGTTCTACAGGAGGAGAACGACCACCTAGGTCAGTATGTTACAAATGCGGAAAGAGGGACATATCATTGAAACCGCCCACAGCAGTTTAAGGTATGCTATAATTGTGGAAAAGAAGGACATATCGCCGAGATTATGCGATATCGAAACCCAATCCGGTAATGAATGGTGACTCAAAAGATGTCCCGAAAAAGTCAAAGTCAATCGGTTCTGGAAGAAGCGTTTGTCGTGGCCAGGTCAAAATCGAGGAACCCGAACGAAGTTAGCACGGGTTAGTTAATTATAAATTCTTGCGAAGTTTATACCTTACTAGATATCCGGTTCTACCCATTCTTTTATCTCTCTGTTTGCGCTCAACGTTTGAACTTTCTTTGCGGAGAAATTAGACTTTGACCTATTTATGGAGACTCAGTTAGGAGAAACTTTTATTACATCTTGTTTAGAAATCTTGCTTGATTCAAGTTGGCACTATCACATTACACGTTAACCTTATTTCTATAGAGATATTTGCTTTTGATGTGATTTTAAGGTTAACTACTCATCAAATGCAAAATTGATTACTTTCGTAAGGTTGTTAGTTTTCATATTCCTAAGCAACTTTGTTATTCAATTCAAGCAATCAAACCATTGTAATCACACATTTTCATATCAAGCCATGAAGTCATTCGTTTATTACGGATGTCAAGTTTTCTTAGTCCATGTTATGGATTTGAATAAAGACACGTCAGATTTGAATAATATTGTTATTGATTTTTCCTGACGTATTTTCTGAAGAATTTCTTGGCTTACTCCCAAAGCCTGATATTAAATTTTGTATCGACTTTGAACCCGGTACAAAACTCATTTCTAAAATCTCATATCGAATGGCTCTATTGAACTTGAGAGTTAAAATTCAACTATAAATTTGGTACTTGAGCCTTTATCTTGTGACTTCCTTTGTGGAATTCACCTAAGCCCGATCTCTGTAGGGGACACCATATTCGTGCGATAGTAAACTGATAGGTTTCATTGTAACGTGTTATCCAAGGTTGGGATATGAGTCATAGTTGAGAGCAACCTAAGTCAGTAATCGAAATACGTAGCTTTCTAGGCTTAGTTGGTTATTATCGAGATTCGTTGAAAGATATTCTCGAATCGCTATTCCATTAACGTAGGTGACTTCGTTAGAGATACAAAATTCGAATGGAGCAAGGAATGTGGGAAGAGCTTGAAGAACTCGAGAGGAGACTCATTTATACATGTTCGACCATGCCATCCTCGGAAAAGCGAACGTGGTAGGTGACATGTTGAGTAGAAGATCGATACAAGAACGTGCGAGTGATATTGTCAAAGACTCATTTCAGTATAATATACAAATAATAGAGATGGAGATGAAAACTCTAGGTACCCACGTGATGATATACGATGCACGTGATGATATACGAGTATAATCGAATTTAATCGATAAAGTTAAAGATGTTCAAGCTACACAATCGGAAATGATGAATTTGAAGAAGGAGGTGCAAGAAGTTGTTATTTCAAAAGCGAGAGAATCGGTGAGGTGAGAAAAGCTCAAAACCTTGATTTATTAATCCAATTGAAATTCTCGATCGAATAGGAACCGTGGCCTATAGACTCGTTTTACCGCCAAGTATGACGCGTGTTCATAACGCTTTTCACGTATCGATGTTACGTAAATATGTGGACGACCGAACCACGTTATAGAGTTAGAAACCCAGACGAGATAGCAGAAGACTTAACGTGTGAGGAGGTACTGTCAAGATTTTGGATAGGAAGGAGCATGTCCTACAGCTGAGCAGAGAGGTCATACCACAAGTTAAAGTTTTGTGGAGGAATCATGCTATAGAGGAAATGACACGGGAATTGGAAACGAAATGAAAGCGGTATCCTCACCTTTTGAAACACCAGTATCGTGCGTCAATTTCGAGGACGAAATTTCATAAGGAGGGAGGTTGTAAGACCAAAAAATTTTTTAAATAAAAGGAATTTTCTTTATTTATTATTTTGAAATAGTAAGGGTTGATTTGATTAATGTGGATAGTTAAGGGTTAAATACGCAAATATTTCAAAATAAGCAAGTGGTTATAAAATATTCATTATTATTAGAATATTCGTTTGGTCGTGGAATATTAAATGCTTTGTCGGAAATATTAAATGCACCAGCTATGACCATGTGTGGGCCCCATGCTTGGAAAAACGATTGGATGAGGAAAACGACAAATATAAGTTGTTTAAAAATAACTGTAATTGTTACACGAATTATCTTCGTTGGAATACCCGTGGTTAAAACACACTAATACGCGTTGTTGAGCAAGAAGCACAGATATTGCATCAATTATTGATTAAATGCGTGAAGGCACTACTCAATAATTGTTACGGTGAGTTCTTGTTCAATAGTTTATTTTATTGATTCAATAATTGTTGCGTTGATATTTTATATTATTATTGTTTCATAATTGTCATTTACAAGATATTTCCCATTATCGGATCAATAATTCATATTATTTGAATAATATTATTAGATAACATTATTGGCAATGTCTAGAAAGTTACGTCTAAGGAGAGGTTTGGTCACCTAATTGCGCGCCAGTAAGGAGAGATCCTTATTGGAAAGCCCCCTCTTTCTGAGGGAACAAACTGGTTGTCATAAATGTGATTACATAATATTATTTGTGAATAATTAATTATTGATTCATATGATAAGGAAATATTTATTTTATATGAATATAAATGATGGATTTATTTATGTGGTTATTAATGAAGGAATTAATGCTGAGATGTTTTATTTGTATTTTATCGGATTGGAGGTATTAAAAGATCAAATCGGTGTTATTACAGCTTTATTGTGTGAGTTATAATATTTAATCCGAATAGTTGGATCGTTGTAATTTTTGGATATGTTATACATATATAAGTTGAGTATATGTCCACAAATTTTGAACCGTTAAAGATGAGCGTATAATTTATTATGAATTTTAAGAGGTGGTGATTCGTAAATTAGGTTATAAATGATTTTGGTGGAAAATTCTAGAATTGGTGGGCCCCACTTGTGGTTGGTGAAAAATGTGCTGAATTTTATTTCAAATGTGGTGGGTGGCAATAGTAGCGAGTAAATCCATCGGTAGCAAGTCAAGTCTGCTTTTACGGCTAACATTTTCCTATAAATAGAGGGCTAAGTTAGAATTGAAAATCACACGAAACAAAGTTTTCTCTTTTTCTCTCTATATTATTAAGCGTATTTTGTGAGTATTTAGATACTTTGAGAGTTCATTGCTCAAGATAAGTTTCATTCAAACATCACTTCCGACCTTTCCTTCCGGTAATTGATTCTTTGAGGTAAGGGATATTATTTTTTTCAGAATGATATTATTTCTTGATATCATTATCTTTGAAATGTTGATCTGAAGTTTTATCAAATTTGGAACTTTTTCATGCCGGGGTTACTATTCATGAGTTACTATTCACGAGTTACTATTCATGAGTTACTATTCACGAAGTTACTATTCACGAGTACTATTAATGTAAGCGTGAAGATATTTTTGTGGAATTTCTATCTTTTGGTGTCCGAGTTACTTATTCACGTATATCGGCCTTTATTCACGATACTTGATTATTCACGTATATCTGCACTATTCATAGAAAAATAAAATTTCTTCTTTTAAGTCCAAAATATCTATTACGGATACTAGCTTTGATTGTATCCATGTTTTGATCATTCTTGAATTTTACACCACTATGATTATTTTTGAGGTATTTTTGGACATGGATAAAACAAAAGTACGAATCCTTAATCCTTAATCCTTGTCATTTTGTTTCACTAGATTCGTTCTTTAAAAATATTTTTCATCATCCTCGGTCTTAAATGATGATATTATTGAATATCTTTGGCAGAAAGTGCAAAGATGAATGATTTCTGAAGAATATCTTTGGCTTTTGTAGTGCAAAGATGAGCAGTGTTTAAATGAACATAATGATCGTGATGAATATCTTTGGCCTTTAGTGCAAAGATGAGCAGTGTTGAGATGAACATGACCGATTGATGAATATCTTTGGCTGTAGGTGCAAAGATGAATATTTGATTTGAGATGAATATTGATTGATGTTACGGGGATAAAATATTGATGATGGATTTGTTAAATTCATAGATTATAGTAGATTTTATTCTCTATGTAACTCTTCTATGAATTATTATTTCATCATGAATATTGATCTGAAACTTGTTGTACATTGTATTCTATCGATTTTTCCCTGTTGGAGACTAACGATAATTTGTTGTATATTATCGTAGTCATAGTATTCTTTTCACCGGGCTAGTTGAGCTCACCCTTTTCCTTGTTGTTCCATTTTTTCTTCTCGGAGGCGAGAATGTAGCGAGTACTAGTCGGGGTATGGAATGAAGGTTTTAGAAAGGATTGTTTAGTAGTCCTCACCATTTTTGTAAAATAATGTATCAATAAATGTGATGGGGATTTATTTGAGTATAGATATTATGCTGAAAGATAATATTTGTATTTAAACTCACGCTTTCTTGTTGTAATAATAAAGTTGTAATTGTTTTTGTACCATGTATTTGGCTTAATCGTAATGGGTGTGGTGTATACCTATTTTGGGGCGCCACAAAACATGTCTGTGGACCCCATTTATTGATGAAATTTGATTATAGCACATAAAATCGTCCGTTTGTGTATTTCTTGGTCAATTTTTGTTTGGAATTTGGAAAATCTTTCTTCGCAAAAGTTGTAGAGAATTGAATTTCCTATAAAAACTCGCGAGATTCGAATTTTCTGATAAAAGGGCTATTTATTATGAATTATTGATGTTACAAATTCTGAATAATTGATTTTTGGAAGTTTTAATTATTTTAAATAATAAAAATGTTTTTGATTTGTTTGGTAGACTTATTTGTTGTCAAGCATGACTGAATTCAGATCATAGATTGTGTGCGTAGGAATTTATATATAATATATTAATATTATATTAAATTTTACTAACTTTTGTGTTCTAAGCAATTTCCTATTAATAGGGTCTTAGGTTAGAATTGAAAATCACACCGTAAATCAGTTTTCTCTCTATATTATCGGCGAATTCTTGTGAGTATTTTGAGTATAATTTGAGTATTGCTATTCGATTGCAAGTTCAAGTCATAGACTATATCCTGTGTTTCAAATTTAGAAATCTTGATCTTTCGAGTAAGGGATATTATTTTTTTCAGTAATGATATTATTTCTTCAATATCATTATCTTTGAAATATTGATCTCAAGTTTTTATCAAATTTGGAACATTTGGTGTCTGAGATTACTTATTCACGATACGACACTATTCACGTATACTGACACTATTCACGAATACGGCCTATTCATCGAAAAATGAAAATTTTCTTTTCGTCTAAAATATCTATTCGGATACTAGCTTTGATTGTATCCATGTTTTGATCATTTTGAATTTTATACCACTGCGATTATTTTTGAGGTATTTTTGGGCGTGAATAAAACAAAGTACGAATCCTTAATCCTTAATCCTTGTCATTTTGTTTCAATTTGGATTCGTTTCTTTAAAATATTTTTCATCATCTTCGATCTTAAATGATGATATTATGGAATATCTTTGGCTGTAGTGCAAAGATGAATGATTTTTGAAGAATATCTTTGGCTCAGAGTGCAAAGATGAATATGTGATTCCGGATATATATTGATTGATGTTACTGGGATAAAAGATGACGATGAACTTTTAAATTCATACATGGAAGATAGTAGTTTGCATTTTCTACTTAACTCTTCTAATGAATTATTATTTCATTTGCGAATATTGATTTAAAATTTGTTGTCTATTGTATTCTATTAGATTTTTCCTGTTGAAGACTAACGGTAATTTGTTGTATATTATCTTAGTCATAATATTCTTTCTTGAGCTAGTTGAGCTCACCCTTTTCCTTTTTGTTCCATTTTTATCGGGAGGCGAGAATATAGCGATGCAGCCTGGGGTATGGAATGAAGGTTCTAGAGAGAGTTGTTTAGTAGTCCTCACCATTTTGTAAAATAATGTATCAATAAATGTGATGAGGATTTATTAGAGTATAGATATTGTCTAGAAGATAATATTTGTATTTAAACTCACAGCTTTCTTGTTGTAATAATAAAGTTGTAGTTGTTTTATATCCATGTATTTGGCGACTCGTAATGGGTGTGGTGTATACCTATTTTGGGGGCATCACAATTTAGTATCGAGCTTAGGGATATGATCTCTGGCGGAGATCGGGGAATAGAACTAGGAGGGAGAGACGAGTAAATCCTTCGCTAGTGTGTGTCTACCTAAGCTTATTTGTTAGTTGGTCGATTATATATAGGGATATTGTGTGATATATTGATTTCCTTAATTAACCCTTGTTTTATGGCGGCGGTATTTGAGAATGTCGATTGAGAATATTAACAATGGAAATGAGGCCGTGAGAGGCTTTTGTACTCACCTGCAACGAAGAGAACGTGCAACAGATCGGCAATGTTCCTCCCTGTGAACAACACCATTGAAGCGAGATGATGAACGAGGGATGTTTAGAAGTTTTTACGATTCATAAAAATCGACGAGGGGAGACTCGTGTTCAAAATACGAGGAGGAAATGATAGCAATTCACTCACGGGTTGTCACAACCCAAGCAGTTCAAAGAGTTGGGACCACGAATTTAAGGAAAGCCGATCCGATCATGGCGGAAACATGGGTCAAGCAAATTACCAAGATATTCGATGTCTTGGGATGCACGAAGAAACAGAAGGTTCCATTCGCCACCTTTATGTTCAAGTGGTGAAGCGGATTCACGGTGGGAGATCGTGAAGCGTACCCCATCCACCGCACTCGGTATGTCTTGGGAGACGTTTGAAGCTATTTAATGACAAATACTTTCCGAAAGTGTTACGTCGTATGAAGGAAGTGGAGTTCATCGATTGGAACAAAACAACATGACGCGGTGTCTCGATTATGAGGCAAAGTTTGCGAGTTATCCGAGTTTGCACCTCATTTGGTAGAGAATGAGGAACGATGACGCGGATGTTTACGAGAGGTTTGAAACCCATACGACATATATCTCATTTCTCATAAATTTTCTCTCTATTCGGATGTTGTTAATTGGGCTCAATTGTTAGAAGCGAGATAACGAGTATATTCAACCAGGACCATAACCGAGGATCGTGCTCGAGATAGCGATCAGCGTAATAATGATAACCAATGGAGAAAAGAGCAGACGGACAAAAATGGTAACCACTGGGGGTAATCATGACCATGAAAATAGAAGAAGCGAGTCGGGAGGAGATTTTAAAAAGAGGAGATTTAACAATGACCATGTGAAAGACAGCGGTCTTGGCGTGAAGAATCGCTTTCTAAGGGAGGAGAACGACCACCCCATCATATGCTACAAATGCGAAAAGAGGGACATATCGGTCCAAACCGCCCACAACAGTTCAAGGTATGCTATAATTGTGGAAAGGAAGGACATATCGCTCGAGATTATCTGATAGCGAAACCTAGTTCAATGGGGGATGGTGACTCAAAAGATCGTCCCCGAAAAGTCAAAGTCAACGATTCCGGAAGAAGCGTTTGTTGTGGTTGGTCAAAATGCGAAAAACCAAACGAGGTGATCGCGGGTAAGCTATTTATAAATTCTTGCGAAGTTTATACCTTACTTGATCTGGTATACCCATTCATTTATCTCTCTGCATGTGCTCAACGCTTTAAACTTGACTCGGAGAAATTAGACTTTGACCTTTATCTGTGGAAACTCCGTTAGAGAAACTTTCATCACATCCACTGCTTATAAATCTTGTTTGATTCAAGTTGGCACCATCACCTTACGTCAACCTTATCTCTTTAAAGATACTTGCTTTTGATGTGATTTTGAGGATTGATTGGTTAACTACTCATTATGCCAAAATTGATTGTTTTCGTAAGGTTGTTAGTTTTCATATTCCTAACCAACTTTGTTGTATGCAATTCAAGCAACTAAACCATTAAAATCAATCACTATCATATCTAATCATAAAGTTATTCGTTTATTGAAAAACGGATGTCAAGCTTTATTAGCCCATGTTATGGATTTGAATAAAGACACGTCAAATTTGAATAATATTCCTGTTGTTATTGACTTTCCCGACGTATTTCTAAAGAACTTCCCTTACTACCCCGAACGTGAAGTTGAATTCTTTATTGATCTTGAACTCCGTACAAAGCCCATTTCTAAAACCCCATATCGAATGGCTCCTATTGAACTTCAGAGTTAAAGGTCCAACTACGAAATTGTTGGACATCGGTTTCATTCGTCTAGTACATCTCCTTGGGTGCTCCTGCTTTCTTCGTAAAGAAGAAAGACGGGAGTATCGCGACTTTAAGATTGACTATCGAATTGAACCATGTCACCATCAAGAATAGGTATCCTCTACCTTGTATTGATGACTTGTTTGACCGATTCTGAGGGCATAATTCTTTTCAAAAAATCGATCTTAGCTTACGGATATCATCAATTGAAGATTAGAATCGAGGATATTCAAAAGACCGCCTTGAACTTCGGTATGGGCATTATGAATTCTTAGTCATGTCTTTTCGGACTAACTAATGCTCCTGCGGCTTTCATGGATATGATGAACCGAGTATTCAAGGAATATTTGGATCAATTCGTTGTTGTCTTTATTGATGACATCCTGATATATTCCAAAAGCCGTGAAGATCATGAGCACCATTTGAAGCTTTGGTACTCCAAAGGCTTCGTGAAAACCAACTATATGCCAAATTGAAGAAATGCGAGTTCGGCTTGAGGAAGTAGCATTTTTGGGCACGCAGTGTCAAAACATGGAGTATCTGTTGATCCGACGAAGATTGAAGCAATACAAAGTTGGGAGCAACCAAGTTCGATGGATCAAGTACGTAGTTTTTGGGCTTAAATTTTGGTTATTATCGAGATTCGTGGAAGGGTTTTCTCGAATCGCTACTCCATTAACCCAGCTAACTCGGAAGGATACAAAATTCGTTTGGAGTGAAGAATGCGAGAAGAGTTTCCAAGAGCTTACGATGAACTTTTAAATTCATACATGGAAGATAGTAGTTTGCATTCTCTACTTAACTCTTCTAATGAATTATTATTTCCGCTGCGAATATTGATTTAAAAATTGTTGTCTATTGTATTCTATTAGATTTTTCCCTGTTGAAGACTAACGGTAATTTGTTGTATATTATCTTAGTCATAATATTCTTTACTGAGCTAGTTGAGCTCACCCTTTTCATTTTTGTTCCATTTTTATCGTGGAGGCGAGAGAATATAAGCGAGTACGAGCAGTCTGGGTATGGAATGAAGGTTCTAGAGAGAGTTGTTTAGTAGTCCTCACCATTTTTGTAAAATAATGTATCAATAAATGTGATGAGGATTTATTAGAGTATAGATATTGTCTAAAAGATAATATTTGTATTTAAACTCACAGTTTTACTGTTGTAATAATAAAGTTGTAGTTGTTTCTGTATCATGTATTGACAACTCAGAATGGGTGATGTATACCTATTTTGGGGGCGTCACAATGATGATCATTCTAATGAGATCTAAATTCTTAGAAAGCTTAAAACTAAAGTAGTTTCCAATCATTGGATTACTAAATTGGGGATTAGTGAATCCGGATAGATTGGTACATACGTTGCTTGCTCATTGGATGAGGATGATTGATCTCATGATCATTTGTGTGGAGACACTAAAGCAAGTATGTAGGTGCTTATTAGAGAATAAGTTCAATTGAACGCATTGGCTCGCTAAGGAATACCTAATGGAGTTTTACTTGTCATCAATAGGAATTCTGTAGTGATAGTAGTACAAGTGATCCTTGGACTTGAGATCATCATAGTATCTTGTGTATGATGAGTTATACTTTGACTTATTCCTTAAGACCCTTAGGGTATATCAAAGGGTATGATTGGGTATAATAAGTTGTACGTGGAGATAATGTATGATCAATAAAGAATCTATCACTTATTAAAACAAGAGAAATGTCCTATGTGATTCGATAAATGACAACCCAAAGAGTCCTTGGCGGCGCGAAATGAAATTAGAAAGGAGTTTCTAATTTGCATTATTTGAGTTGTGCATTTAAGAGTCGAAATACATATAATTAAATAAAATAAGACTTGACAAAGAATTCCATGTCTTATATTTAATTGGGACATTGTATGGTGGAAGGATTGAATTATGCGGAACTATTTACTCAAAGGTTCTTTTATGATTAATGTTGAAATCTATATTATCTAGAAAGTCGTTGATCGCTAGGGAGGCTTATCCTATTGTAGAATAAATATTATTTATTTAAATAAATTAATTGTTTAATTTATTTATTTAAATAAGATTAGAATTGTTCTAATTGATTTATTCACAACCGTTTAATATGGAGAACCTAAAGGGTCACACCATAAAAGGAAGAATAATTATTTAAGAAATTAATGGCATAATCGTAATAATATATTAAGTATATTTAATTTAATCTATGGTGATAGAATAAATTAAATAGCTTAATATTATTATTTAATATTTTAGAAATATTAAATATAAATTAATAAGAGGAGTCTTATTAATATTATTATAATTATTATTATTTTAATTTCTAAAAGAGTTTAGGAATTAATTTAATATAAGTACTCTCATTTATTCCTAATAGGATTAGGAGGGAAAATTAATTAAAGGAAGTTTAATTAATTATCCCTAATAAGATTAGGAGCTTAATTAATTAAAAGAATTTAATTAATTAAATAAAACCCAATTCCTTAATTGTTAAGGTGGGTTGCACACATCTATAAATAAGAAGAGTCTTATTATGGGTGGTGTGGTTGTTGACTTTTACAACATACGTAATAATTCCAATAGTTGGGAGAGTACGTCCTTTTCTATAGAGATAGAAAAACTATGGTTTAGCCAACCACCATCTTCTTGAATCTTTATTTTTCCTTGGTGGATCACCTCTAGAGGCCATACACTTGGGTGGCTAACGTTGATCAAAGGAAGGAACCAAACCTAGTGGATTCAAGTTGAACGCGAAAAGGATTGGAGGTGAACTTGTACCTGAGGAAGCTCGATCTTCGAGGGTATGATTTTATTCTTTATCTTTTCGTTTAATTAATAATTGTGCATAAAGGGTGATCCGGGTATATGGTTTGTAAAATTTTAAACTCTGATTTTTACACGTTTTCGCACTTTTATGCAATCTGATTGCGTTCTTGAATATTACAAACCTAACAGTGGCATCAGAGCCAAACCTTTATGCGAATTATTAATTGTTTGATTTGATATGTATATTGATATGTGTTTAGAACAATTTAATTGGGTATAATTTTATTGTATAAAATTTATTTATAAAAAAAAAAAAATTGCTATTTTTTTTTTTGGAAATTACGTGATTCCGTGGATATTGTTTTCGCTGTACTTGCGCTAATACAGTTATTCATCCAACGCGTATTGTTTTTTTTTTTTTTGACTGCTATGCTGTATCCCTTTTTCAAGTGAAGTATTGAATCTACCAGGAGCTTATCTCATGAATTAAAAGTTAGTAAAGGATGACATGCACGTTTTTTATTAAACGTAATACTTATATATTATATATATATATATATATATATATATATATATATATATATTACCGTAAACATATATTATGTATATGTAATATATATTTTAATAATTTTATAATTAAAATAAAAGTTTATTTTAATCTTAAAATAAAATGTTTATTTTAATCTTAAAATAAAAAGGTTTATTTTAATTTTAAAATTAGAATTTCATATTAACTAATTAGAGTTGGAATTGGATTCCATGATAACTAATTGGAGTTGAAATTGAATTATATTTTTCTTAAATAAAGGAGTTTATTTAGATATGAAATAAGATTTCATATTATTCAAAATAAAGGAGTTTATTTGTGAATAGAAAGAGAATCCTAATTTCCTTAAATAAAGGAGTTTATTTAAATATGAAATAAGATTTCATATTATTCAAAATAAAGGAGTTTATTTGTGAATAGGAAAAGAATTAGTGTTTCCTTTCATAATTTTTTTTCTTGAATTGGATTCCATAATTAATTAAAATAAAGGAGTTTATTTTGATTAAAATTTTGATTAAAATAAAATAGTTTGTTTTATTCAAAATTGGATAAATTAAAAATAAAATAGTTTTATTTTGATTTAAATTTGGATTAAAATAAAGGAGTTTATTTTGATTCAAAAATTAGATTTTATACTAACTAAATTTGCCCATTAAATGATATCAATATATATATTGAATGTTTATTATTCATGATATGAATGTTATTTATTGATGATATGGTGATATGTATGATAATAAATGGGATTGATTATGGACTATTGACCAATGCGATTGGATTTTATTTTAGTTGGATGCGTGAATGTATGGATTTTATTAAATGGGGTCTACTGCGTTCCTCTCTTCTTTAATTTTTCTTAATATAAATTCTATCTCTCTCCTATGTACTTCCCTCGATTTGGCGATCAAGGTTTCTATTTATTTTAAAATAGTTATGTAATAGGAATAGTTAGAATTAAATTTTAAAAAAATTGGAGATCAAGGAAGCAAGGAGCTTGAAGACCCGTTTGTAATGGAGCCCGTTTAAATGTAATAGTTATATTTAAATATTATTTCTTGCACCCCTGTGGTTTGACCTTTTGGTTCACTTGGTGGCTCTAGTGAACTAAACTAGAATAAAAGTTCATAATCAATCCGGGTAATATATAGTATTCTATATGTGCATGCTTTTACTATATATATATATATATATATATATATATATATTATGCAAACATGCTTCGCATGTTCATTAATATGACGCGTATTTTATATATATATATGTAAATGCAAGCTACAAACAAGATGAGACAAATTAATAACAAACCCCTCAATTTTTATATTAAGTCCTAAGCGTTCAAAGATATTTGGAATATCGAACGTCAGCCTTCAGCATGATAAAATTAATAGAGTATTAAATATTTAATATGAGTTTGTTGTGTCATCACAAGGTAAGTATTAAGTATTTAAGATGTTAATTTATCACATTTGATGCTTATAAAGAAAATTGAACAATATTGTTTTGTTGTGTCACCACAAGGATGATATTTTTCTTTTTGAATATATGGAGTGCTAGGTCGGACTTAACTTGGATAATTTTGATTCGGATGTGCCACCACTTGATCAAAATAATCTAAGAGGCAAAAAAGAAAAGGAGTTGCATAGTTGATGAAATTGACAAAAGTTGTCTACCTATTTATTTATATATAGTTTGTTTGTGTCACCACAAGGCTATATACATTTGAAATGGGATCCTTATTCTCACTAGCAAATCTTTAATTAGATTTTGCCGAACTATATAAGTGAGGTAATATAGTTTGAAGAAAATAGTGGGAGATACCAATTTAAAACAAGACCTAATTTATTTTGGTAATTAATAAAAGAATGTATGTTAAAATATTGTTAATTACAAATTCATTTACGAAATTTTACAATGTCTCAAATTACTATCACCGCGAAGAATATTAGATGCTAAATTAACCGCAATCAATTAAACGGATTGGTTAAGGATTTTGAGAATAGTTCTCATAAATTTGAAAAAAGCTATCTTATGTCCTTATATCGCCTTTATCCTCGCAATGGTTGCGAGATAATGCCTCCGAGGAAGAGATTGCTTGTAAGACCTCAAATTTTTAAATAAAAGGAATTTCCTTTATTTATTATTTTGAAATAGTAAGGGTTGATTTGATTAATGTGGATAGTTAAGGGTTAAATACGCAAATATTTCAAAATAAGCAAGTGGTTATAAAATATTCATTATCGCTTGGGAATATTCGTTTGGTCGTGGAATATTCAGATCGCTTGGGAATATTCAGATGATGGCCTTGAGCGTCATGTGGGGCCCCATAACTGAAAGCGATTGGATGAAGAAAACGATAAATATAAGTTGTTTTTAAATAACGGCGTAGTTATTCACAATTAATCACCGTTGGAATACCGGTGGTTAAAACACACTAATACGCGTTGTTGAACAAGAAGCACCAGTATTGCACCAATTATTGATTCTTACGTAGAAAGGCACTACTCAATAATGGTTACAGTAATTATTTATTCAAAGATTTTATTGAGTTAATAATTCTTTGCGTTGATATTTTATATTCTGTTGTTTCAATAATTGTCATTACACGTTTTTTTCATTATCGAAGCAATAATTCATATTATCTGAATAATATTATTAGATAACATTATTGGCAATGTCTAGAAAGTTCTTTCAAGGAGAGGTTTGGTCACCTAATCATTGCGCCAAGAAGAAGAAATTCTTATTGAAAGCCCCTCTTCTCTGAACCGCACGGTTGTCAATATTGTGATTACGTAATATTATTTGTGAATAATTAATTATTGATTTATATGATGAGGAAAATATTAATTTTATGTGGATATAGATGGAGAAAATTTTTAAATGACAATTGTTGAAAATTAATATTTTATCTTTTTCGATAAAATAATTCATTTAAATATATTATTTTAATAATATATTAACGGTGATATTTTTACAAACGAATGTGGGATATATGAGTATACGAGGAGGAAGAGTATTTTTGTTGCAATAAATGTTTAAAACATGTTAAACATGTCGGTGGACCCCATTTATTGGTTGAAATTTGATTATAACTTTAGTAAAATCGCCTGCTTGTGGATTTCGGTCAATTTCTATTTGGAATTTGGAAAAACTTTCTTCTGTAAAGTTGTAGAGAATTGAATTTTCTATAAAAACTCATGAGATTCAAATTTTCTGATGAAAGGGCTATTTATTATGAATTATTGAAGTTACGAAGCTCAAAATAATTAATTTTGTAAGTTTTAATTATTTATTTTATGAAAAACGTTTTTTATCATTTCTTTCTAGAAGGTTGGCATGTGGGAAATGTTGGGATCTGATTTCCAAAGAGGCGTGGAAATTTATTAATAATAATATATTTTATTAAATTTTCTGCTTTTGTGTTTCTAAGCGTTTTCCTATAAATAGGGTGCTTAGGTTAGAATTGAAAATCACACCGAAACTTAAGTTTTCTCTCTATTATTATCGTTTATTCTTGTGAGTATTTTGAGTATACTTTGAGTATTGCTAGACGGTGCAAGTTCCTTCAAAGACTATACCCGGTATTCTAGCTAGAAGTACTGATCTTTCGAGGTAAGGGATATTATTTTTTTTCGTAATGATATTATTTCTTCAATATCATTATCTTTGAAATGTTGATCTGAAGTTTTATCAAATTTGGAACTTTTTCATGCTCAGGTTACTTATTCATGGAGTTACTTATTCACGAGTTACTATTCATGAGTTACTATTCACGAAATTACTATTCACGAGTACTATTCATGTAAGCGTGAAGATGTTTTTGTGGAATTTCTATCTTTTGGTGTCGAGTTACTATTCACGTGATCTGGCCTTATTCACGATATCTGACTATTCACGATATCTGGTCTTATTCAATAGAAAAATAAAATTTCTTCTTTTCGTCTAAAACATCTATTCGGATACTAACTCGATTGATCCATGTTTTGATCATTCTTGAATTTTACACCACTATGATTATTTTTGAGGTATTTTTGGACGTGGATAAAACCAAGTACGAATCCTTAATCCTTAATCCTTGTCATTTTGTTTCACCGGATTCGATTCTTTAAAAAAAAATATTTTTCATCATCCTCGGTCTTAAATGATGATATTATGGAATATCTTTGGCACAGTAGTGCAAAGATGAATGATTTCTTAAGAATATCTTTGGCTCAGTAGTGCAAAGATGAATGATTTCAAGAATATCTTTGGCCCGTAGTAAAGATGAACAGTGTTTAAATGAACATGACTAATCGATGAATATCTTTGGCACAGAAAGTGCAAAGATGAATATTTGATTCCGGATGTATATTGATTGATGTTACGGGGATAAAAGATAGACGATGAACTTTTAAATTCATACATGAAGAAGATAGTAGTTTGCATTCTCTACTTAACTCTTCTAATGAATTATTATTTCATTGCGAATATTGATTTAAAATTTGTTGTCTATCAGATTCTATTATATTTTTCCCTCGTTGAAGACTAACGATAATTTGTTGTATATTATCTTAGTCATAATATTCTTTATTGAGCTAGTTGAGCTCACCCTTTTCCTTTTTGTTCCATTTTTCTCGGGAGGCGAGAATATAGCGAAGACGCAGCTCTGGGTATGGAATGAAGGTTTTAGAAAGGATTGTTTAGTAGTCCTCACCATTTTGTAAAATAATGTATCAATAAATGTGATGAGGATTTAATTGAGTATAGATATTGTCTAGAAGATAATATTTGTATTCAAACTCACAGTTTCTTGTTGTAATAATAAAGTTGTAGTTGTTTACATACCATGTATTTGACAACCTCGTAATGAGTGATGTATACCTATTTTGGGGACGTCACGGTTGGTATCGAGCTTAGGGATATGATCTCTGGCGGAGATCGGGAATAGAACTAGGAGGGAGAGACGAGTAAATCCTTCGCTAGTGTGTCCTACCTAAGCTTATTTGTTAGTTGGTCAAGATATATAGGGATATTATGTGATATATTGATTTCCTTAATTAACCCTTGTTTTATGGCGATGATTTGAGAATGTCGATTTGAGAATATTAACAATGGAAATGAGACCGTGGAGATGCCTCAGACTCACCAACGAGGAGAACGCATAACAGTCGTGGCAATGTTCCTCCCGTGAACAACACCATTGAAGCGAGATGATGAACGAGGGATGTTTAGAAGTTTTTGCGCTTCATGCAAAATCGACGAGGAGACTCGTGTTCAAAATACGGAAGAAATGATAGCAATTCACGGGTTGTCACAACCAAGCGAGTTCAAAGAGTTGGGACCACCAGAATTTAAGGAAAGCGAGATCCGATCATGGCGGAAACATGGGTCAAACAAATTACCAAGATATTCGATGTCTTGGGATGCACGGAGAACAGAAGGTTCCATTCGCCACCTTTATGTTCCGTGGGCGGCGCGACTCACTGGTGGGAGTCTCAGTAAGCGCACCCATCCAAATTGCTTTTCAAAGACATGTCTTGGGAGACATTTCAGAATTATTTAATGACAAATACTTTCCTCGAAAGTGTTCACGTATATGAAGGAAGTGGAGTTCATCAGATTAGAGCAAAACAACATGACGGTGTCTCAATGACGAGGCAAAGTTTGCGAGTTATCCAGTGTTTGCACCTCATTTGGTGGAGAATGAGGAACGATGATGACGGATGTTTCTTAGAGGTTTGAAACCCGGCATACGCCAATATCTCATTTCTCATAAACTTTCTCTCTATTCGGATGTTGTAAATGGGCTCAATTATTAGAGCGAGATAACGAGTACTACCAACTGAGGACCACAACCAGGATCGTGACGTAGATAGCGATCAATGAATAATGATAACTGCGGAGAAAAAACAGACGGACAAAAATGGTAACCACTCGTGGTAATCATGGCCATGAAAATAGAAGAAGCGAGTCGGAGAGATTTTAAAAGAGGAGATTTAACAACGACCATGTAAAGATGATGAGTCTTAAGAAAGAATCGGGTTATAAGGAGGAGAAACGACCACCCCATCATATGCTACAAATGCGGAAAAGAGGGACATATCGGTCCAAACCGCCCACAACAGATTCAAGGTATGCTATAATTATGGAAAGGAAGGACATATCACTCAAGATTGTACAATGGCGAAACCTAGTTCAATGGGGACGGTGACTCAAAAGATCATCCCGAAAAAGTCAAAGTCAACGATTCCGGAAAAGAGCGTTTGTTGTGGTGGTCATAATAATGCGAGAACCCAAACGAGGTGATCACGTGTAAGCTATTTATAAATTCTTGCGAAGTTTATACCTTACTTGATACCGGTGCTACCCATTCATTTATCTCTCCGCATGTGCTCAACGCTTAAACTTGACTCGGAGAAATTAGACTTTGACCTATCTGTGGAAACTCCGTTAGGGAGAAACTTTCATCACATCCAATTGCTTATAAATCTTGTTTGATTCAAGTTGGCACCATTACCTTACCGCATTGACCTTATCTCTTTAAAGATACTTGCTTTTGATGTGATTTTAGGATTGATTGGTTAACTACTCATTATGCCAAAATTGATTGTTTTAAATAGGTTGTTAGTTTTCATATTCCTAACCAACCTGTTGTTATGCAATTCAAGCAACTAAACCATTAAAATCAATCACCATCATATCTAATCATAAAGCTATTCGCTTATTAAAAAGCGGATGTCAAGCTTTCTTAGCCCATGTTATGGATTTGAATAAAGACGCCAAATTTGAATAATATTCATGTTGTTATTGACTTTCCGACGATTTTTCGAAGAACTTCCTTGGTCTACCCCGTAACGTGAAGTTGAATTCTTTATTGATCTTGAACTCGTACAAAGCCCATTTCTAAAACCCCATATCGAATGGCTCCTATTGAACTTCAGGAGTTAAAGGTCCAACTACAGGAATTGTTGGACATCTGTTTCATTCGTCCCCAGTACATCTCCTCGGGGTGCTCTGTTTTATTTGTAAAGAAGAAAGACGGAGTATGCGACTTTGTATTGACTATCGGGAATTGAACCATGTCACCATCAAGAATAGGTATCCTCTACCTCGTATTGATGACTTGTTTGACCAATTGCAAGGGGCACAATTCTTTTCAAAATCGATCTTCGCTTCGGATATCATCAAATGAAGATTAGAATCGAGGATATTCCAAAGACCGCGCTTCGAACTCGGTATGGGCATTATGAATTCTTAGTCATGTCTTTCGACTAACTAATGCTCCTGCGGCTTTCATGGATATGATGAACCGAGTATTCAAGGAATATTTGGATCAATTCGTTGTTGTCTTTATTGATGACATCCTCATATATTCCAAAAGCCGTGAAGATCATGAGCACCATTTGAAGTCGGTACTCCAAAGGCTTCGTGAAAACCAACTATATGCCAAATTGAAGAAATGCGAGTTCGGCTTGAGAAGTAGCATTCCTTGGGCACGTGGTGTCGAAAACATGGAGTATCTCTGTTGATCCGTGAAGATTGAAGCAATACAAAGTTAGAAGCAACCGAAGCTCGGTGGTCAAGTGCGTAGCTTTTGGGCTTAATTGGTTATTATCGGAGATTCGTGGAAGGGTTTTCTAGAATCGCTACTCCATTAACTCATTAACTTAAGGATACAAAATTCGTTTGGAGCGAAGAATGCGAGAAAAGTTTCTAAGAGCTTAAGAGGAGACTTATTTCTAAGACTGTTTCTAACAATACCATCTGGTTCGGATGGATTTGTTATCTCAAATGATGCTTCAAGCAAGGGGTTAGGATGTGTTCTCATGCAACGTGGGAAAGTCATAGCCTATGCCTCATGACAACTTAAAGAGTATGAGAGGAATTATCCTACTCATGATCTAGAGTTGGCGTGATCGTTTTCGCGCTAAAAATATGGAGGCACTATCTATATGGGGAGAAAGTGGAGATATATTCAGACCATAAAAGCCTTAAATATTTCTTCACTCAAAAAGAACTCAACATGCAGTAGCGACGTTGGCTCGAGCTATTGAAAGACTACGACCACACTATTCAATACCATTCTGGTAAAGCGAACGTGGTAGCTGACGCATTGAGTAGATAAGATCATATGCGGAACGAAAAGCGATGATGTCAAGTATACGCACAGAGCCAACTTTAATAGAAAAGTTAAGGTTACTCAAGCCACCGAATCTTAACCGATGCGTGAATGAAGAAGAAAGTACAAGAAGGAGCTATTCTTAGGCGAGAATTAATGAAGAAGGAATACTTGAGTCCACTCTAGACTTTGTGTTCCTAACGACTCGGATTTGAAGTACAAGATTATGATGGAGGCACACAATCGCCATTTGCAATCCATCTTGGAAGTACTAAAATGTATCGTGATCTTCGACATACATTTTGGTGGAACAATATGAAGAGAGAGATTACAAAGTTTATCTCGATGTGTTTAACTTACCAACGTGTAAAGGCGGAGCATCTTGTACCTAAGGGTCCGTTGCAACCACTTGAGATTCCTGAATGGAAGTGGGAACACATTACCATGGATTTCATTCGGGTCTTCCTACTACGGTTTCTCAAGGCATCAATGCTATTTAGGTTATTGTTGATAGATTAACCAAGTCCGCTCATTTCTTTGCCGATACGGAGACTTATTCCCTCGAACGTCTTGCTAGTATGTACGTGAATGAGATTGTGAGGTTGCATGGCATGCCCAGTATCCATAGTTTCGGATCGTGACCCAAGATTCACTTCAAGATTTTGGGTTAGCTTGCAAAAAGCTATGGGCACGGATTTGCGATTTAGTTGGCATACCATCCCCAAACAGACGGACAATCGAGAGGACTATTCAAACTCTTGAAGATCTATTAAGACTCGTGTCCTGAGACTTCAAGGGTAGTTGGGATAAGTATTTACCATTGGTGGAATTCTCCTACAACAACAGCTTATCGTGCAAGTATAGGTGTGGCTCCATTTGAAGCATTATATGGGCGAAAATGTCGCTCTCCAATATGTTGGGATGAGGTGGGTGAAGCAACATTGTTGGGACCCGAAGTTAAGTACGTATGACTCACCGAAAAGATCCAAATGATTCGACAACGTATACAAAAGCGGCACAAGATCGACAAAAAAGAGTTATGCGGATCTTCATCGAAAGGACGTGGAATTTAATGTAGGGGATCATGTATTGTTGTGAGTTGCTCCACGGAAGGGAGTTACAAGATTTGGGAAGAGAGAAAGCTCAATCCACGATTTATCGGTCCATTTCAAATTCTTGACCGAAGTAGAAATGTAGCCTATAGAATTGTGTTACCTCCGAGTATGTCTCAGATTCATAATGTGTTTCACATATCCGTACTTAAGTAAATATGTGAAAGACCCAACCACGTTATTGAGTTAGAACCAGGACGAGATAGCCAAGACTTAACGTATGAGGAGGTACTGTCAAGATCTTGGATAGGAAGGAGCATGTCCTACGCTGCCAAGGTCATACCACAAGTTAAAGTTTTGTAGAGGAATCATGCTATAGAGGAAATGACCAGGAATTGGAAACGGAAATGAAAGCGAGGTATCCTCACCTTTTCAAACACCAGTATCGTGACGTCCAATTTCGAGGACGAAATTTCATAAGGAGGGAGGTTGTAAGACCACTCAAATTTTTAAATAAAAAGGAATTTCCTTTATTTATTATTTTGAAATAGTAAGGGTTGATTTGATTAATGTGGATAGTTAAGGGTTAAATACGCAAATATTTCAAAATAAGCAAGTGGTTATAAAATATTCATTATCGCTTAGGGAATATTCGTTTTGGTCGTGGAATATTCTTACCGTCGAGGAATATTCGTATTTACCGAAGCCAAGACCATGTGTGGGCACCATAACGGAAAGCGATTGGATGAAGAAAACGACAAATATAAGTTGTTTTTAAATAACTACAGTAGTTATTTACAGAATTAATCATTTGGAATACCCGGTGGTTAAAACACACTAATACGCGTTGTTGAACAAGAAGCACGGTATTGCACCAATTATTGATTCTTACGTAAGAAGGCACTACTCAATAATGGTTACGATAATTATTGCTCAAGATTTTATTGAGTTAATAATTCTTGCGTTGATATTTTATATTCTTTGTTGTTTCAATAATTGTCATTACACAATTTTTTATTATCGAAGCAATAATTCATATTATCCTAATAATATTATTAGATAACATTATTGGCAATGTCTAGAAAGTTCTGTCTAAGGAGAGGTTTGGTCACCTAATTGCGGCAAGTTAGAAGAAATTCTTATTGAAAGCCCTCTCTTTCTGAAAGAACCGCACAGTTGTCAATATTGTGATTACGTAATATTATTTGTGAATAATTAATTATTGATTTATATGATGAGGAAAATATTAATTTTATGTGGATATAGATGGAGAAAATTTTAAAATGACAATTGTTGAAAATTAATATTTTATCTTTTTCTCGATAAAATAATTCATTTAAATATATTATTTTAATAATATATTAACGGTGATATTTTTACAACGAATGTGGGATATATGAGTATACGAGGAGGAAGAGTATTTTTTGTTGCAATAAATGTTTAAAACATGTTAAACATGTCGGACCCCATTTATTGACCGAAATTTGATTATAAATTTAAAATCGCTTGCGTTTGTGGATTTCGGTCAATTTCTATTTGGAATTTGGAAAAACTTTCTTCTGCAAAGTTGTAGAGAATTGAATTTCCTATAAAAACTCATGAGATTCGAATTTTCTGATGAAAGGGCTATTTATTATGAATTATTGAAGTTCTGAGCTCCGAAATAATTGATTTTTGTAAGTTTTAATTATTTATTTTATGAAAAACGTTTTTTATCATTTCTTTCTAGAAGGTTGGCATGTGGGAAATGTTGGGATCTGATTTCCAAAGAGGCGTGGAAATTTATTAATAATAATATATTTTATTAAATTTTCTGCTTTTGGTGTTCTAAAGCATTTTTCCTATAAATAGGTGTCTTAGGTTAGAATTGAAAATCACACCGTAAACGAAGTTTTCTTTCTATATATTATCGAGCGTATTCTTGTGAGTATTTTGAGTATACTTTGAGTATTGCTAGACGGTGCAAGTTCCTTCAAAGACTATACCCTAGATTCTAGCTAGAAGTCTTGATCTTTCGAGGTAAGGGATATTATTTTTTTTCAGTAATGATATTATTTCTTCAATATCATTATACTTTGAAATGTTGATCTGAAGTTTTATCAAATTTGGAACTTTTTCATGTATGGGGTTACTTATTCATGAGTTACTATTCACGAAGTTACTATTCATGAGTTACTTATTCACGAAGTTACTATTCACGAGTACTATTTATGAAGCGTGAAGATGTTTTTGTGGAATTTCTATCTTTTGGTGTCGAGTTACTATTCACGTATCTTGCCTTTATTCACGTATACTGACCTATTCACGATACTGCATTATTATTCAATAGAAAAATAAAATTTCTTCTTTTCGTCAAAACATCTATTCCGGATACTAACTCGATTGTATCCATGTTTTGATCATTCTTGAATTTTACACCACTATGATTATTTTTGAGGTATTTTTGGACGTGGATAAAACCAAGTACTAATCCTTAATCCTTAATCCTTGTCATTTTGTTTCACTTTGGATTCGCTTTCTTTAAAAAAAAATATTTTCATCATCCTCGGTCTTAAATGATGATATTATGGAATATCTTTGGCACGTAGTGCAAAGATGAATGATTTCTTAAGAATATCTTTGGCCTCATAGTGCAAAGATGAATGATTTCAAGAATATCTTTGGCCCGTGGTGCAAAGATGAACAGTGTTTAAATGAACATGACCCGGTCGATGAATATCTTTGGCCCAGAGTGCAAAGATGAATATTTGATTCCGATGTATATTGATTGATGTTACAGAGGATAAAAGATAGACGATGAACTTTTAAATTCATACATAGAAGATAGTAGTTTGCATTCTCTACTTAACTCTTCTAATGAATTATTATTTTCATTGCGAATATTGATTTAAAATTTGTTGTCTATTGTATTCTATTATATTTTTCCTGTTGAAGACTAACGATAATTTGTTGTATATTATCTTAGTCATAATATTCTTTTCTTGAGCTAGTTGAGCTCACCCTTTTCCTTTTTGTTCCATTTTTCTCGTGGAGGCGAGAATATAAGCGAATGCAGTCGGGGTATGGAATGAAGGTTTTAGAAATGATTGTTTAGTAGTCCTCACCATTTTTGTAAAATAATGTATCAATAAATGTGATGAGGATTTAATTGAGTATAGATATTGTCTAGAAGATAATATTTGTATTTAAACTCACGCTTTCTTTGTTGTAATAATAAAGTTGTAGTTGTTTCTGTACCATGTATTTGACAACTCAGAATAGGTGATGTATACCTATTTTGGGGACGTCACATTGCTACTTTTAGAAAGTGGCAAGATGATGCCTGATTAGGCTCAATGCATCATGCTCAGATATCCATGAGTAACAAGCTTCATGTCACTACCGAACTATGGATACTTCTACTATACTCGCACGCGTCAAGTAGTTGATGGTGAGGAAAGTAGGATCGATAGATATCGAGATATCTAAGGAGCTCTTCCGATCTAGAATGACCAATGGCACTATAAGATGCATAAAAAGTTCTTAACATAATCAATTTGATTGATCAATTAGACAATGGGTTTTGTCATGGATGGAGAGTTGAGCCAAGATTTGATCTTGCACTCACTCCCTGACTCCTTTCACAATTGTTGTGATTTTTTCATATAAACAAGCTAGATATCGCCTTCGTTGATTTGCTTAACATGTTGAAAAATGATGAGAGTCACTTTCAAACCAAGAAAGACCATGTCTTCTTGATAGGGCCAAAAGGATCTTCCGAAAGAAGAAGAACGATTCAAAGAAGGTAAATAGAAAGGCATAAACAAAGAATAATAAGAACAAAATCGATACGGATAAGAAAGGAGCTTGCTTCCACTACAATAAGCCCGGACATCGAAAGAAATCAAGAAGCATCTTGCAGAGGCTAACCAAAGAAGCTTAGTGAAGTTTCGATTACAAATACAAATTTGTTCATGATTTAAAATAAATTTTTCTTTAAGTCAAGGTTCTACTTGGGTATTGGATATCGACTTTGGTTATCATAAATATAGATTTATGAAGGACCAAGCGAGTAGAAAGCTAAACAAATATAAGTAATCCTATGTGTGGGAAATGAAGCAAAGGTTGCTGCATTAGCCATAGAAACTTATAGTTTAGCATTTCCTACGGGTAAATCTATTAAGTCAATAAGTTGTTATATAAGTAATCTAATTGCAAATATCAAATGGAGTGCAAAAAATGATCAATCAATCAAACTATCTTGCTATTTAGATGAAAAGCTAAGTTTTATAAGTCTGAATAATATTAACAAAGGTTTTGGCAGACTAAATTTATGTAAATGACAAAGTTGGGTTGTAGTTTGCTCAGCTATTTTGCTATATGTTTGGCCTGAATAGTTTGAGCATTGGCTTCCCAATTATATTTTTAAGAGATTTTTTAAATCTTTGCATACCCTTTTCTTCTCTTTTTATTATGGATTATAAAAAATTAAGTTGAGGCAACCCTTTCTTTATAGTAAACAAAATACAAAAGTAGTAAAAGACGGAGAAAATAAATCAGTTTGATACACTTTGGTCAAGAAAAATTGGAAAAAAAATAGAAAAAGGGAAGAGTAAAAAAAATAATTTGTCCACAAGTTGAGGTCACTTACTTTGTCTACAATGTATATTCATTTATTTTTCTGTGTAAAATTTGATCATCGCACAACAATCTACCATCTTTTTATTATATTTTAATTTATTAATTGTACGTAGACATTTATTATTAAAAAATTGAATAATCCCGCATCAACGCGCGGGTTTGTATCTAGTTTGATAAGAAAATTTGGATAAATAACGGAGAGTAATGATAATAGCTCAGTAATGATAATATCATAAAGTAGTGATTTTAGGAGATAATAATTAAATTAGAAAGTATAATATCATAACAGTTTACATTACCAAAATAGTTTAGATTGGTAGTGATTTAGAGGGTTATACATTTAAAATATTAATTTGGGATTAAAAAAGTTGTGATTTTAGTAGATAATAATTAATTTAGTAATGATAATATTAGAACAATTAACATTATTAGAATAGTTTAGATGTATAGTGATTGAGGGGATTATAAAATCAAAATAATAATGTAGGATTAAAAAGTAATGATTTTAGAAGATAATAATTACGTTATGATAATATAAAAATCGTTTAGATTGAAAAAGTAGTGATTTAGTGGATTATAAAATCAACATAGTAACTTATAATTTATATTATTTATTATTTTAATTTTGTTTTAAATGTTTTAATTGTATAATATTATTTTGTAATATAATTATAAATGGTATAATATTATGTTGTAATATAATTAAATTAGTAATGATAATATCTGCACGCTTTAGATATGTAGTGATTTTATTATATACGTGTATTATAATATTATACCATATATGTATGATGTGAGACCCTCAATTTTATGAAATAAAAGTATTCAATTTTTCTATTTTAGTAAATGGTTAAATTGATAAAAGGTTAAAGTTAAAAGGTGATATGTGAAAATTTTCAAAGTAAACAAGTTGTCATAAAATACCGGGTCACTATTCACTCTAAAGTATTATTCACTAGAAATATTATTTGGGGCACTTTTTGTGCTCTGAGTTACTATTCACGAGTTACTATTCATGAGTTACTATTCACGAGTTACTATTCATGAGTTACTATTCACGAGTTACTATTCACGATTACTATTCACGAAGTTACTATTCACGAAGTTACTATTCATGAGTTCTTATTCACCCAACAAAATATTTTATGAAAATAACGACGGAGGTTTTACTGGTTAAAACCGTTGAACTACTCCTGTAGTAAAAAGTATAAAGAATACTGCTATTGTTGCATAAGTAGCACACCTGTATTGATTATTGATATTTATGTAAGAAGTCGGTAAGTTTGACTCAATTATCATCGATTATTAATATGAATTATTATAAATGATAATGACGTTTTGTTTTAATTATTATAGTGATAATGACATGTTGGTGGGAGGAAACATCGATAATGACGTTTTGTTTTATTAAGTAATAAAACGAAACATCTTTTATATAAAATAGAATACTTTATTAAAGTTATTCTATAAATAGAATATATTATATTTTATTATGCGTAGTGTTGCATAGTGTTTTTGCATAGTATTGCATAGTGTTTTGCATAGTAAAAATGTTTTTATATAAATAGAATATATTATATTTTATTTAAAAGATTTTTCTTTAAATATGACCGTCGATTAAAAGTAAATCAATCTGGACCGCTCATGGATTAATTACTATGCATTCCATTTTCCTATAAATAAAGCTCATTCCTTCATTATTTTCTTACTTAATTCATTGAAACTCTGAGAGACAAATTATAGAGAGAAGTTTATAGAGAGAAAATTATAGAAAGAAGAAGAGTATTTTCTTTACTTCACTACTTCTATATTCAGCTTCTTTTACTGGTAAGGGATATTATTTGTTGTACTGTAAGGTGTTATTCTTTCTTATTCATGAAGAGAACTTCATTATTCCATTCATTATTATTCTCGTGGAATAACTTTTGTAAAAAGTGGCATACCCTATACATAACCTTTTGATACGCCAGATACCCTATACTTGGTAAAATCCTTATATTATTCCATTCTTATTTATTCTGTTGGAATAACTCAGATACGCTGAATCCCCTATACTTGGTGATCTTCTTCATTATTCCATTCTTTATTATTCATTGGAATATCCATGCTCGTGTGTTGTAACGGACCGGTTCCATTGTTTATTATTCCGCATTTAATATTCTCGTCGAATATCCTGTCGTGCTTTTTGGCGGGACTGGTTCCATTACTTATTATTCCGTATTTACGATTCCGCTGGAACATCCTGCTCAAGCGCTTTACGCCGGGACTCGTTCCGCTCTTTATTATTCTGTTGAATAACTCATGCATGTGGAATACCACATGCATGGTGAATGATCCTTTATATTCATTCCTTATTAAATTATGAAAATAATATGTTTAAGTGGATTACTGCACGGCGGTGAAAATACATTTGTAGTTTCATATATTCTTTATTATCTTTGTTGGTTATTGGTTTTACAAATAGATGTTTTTGACCTATAGTGAAAAGATGATATGTGGTCGATTATCTTTGGCTTACGTGCAAAGATGATTTGTTGTTTGATAGCTTTGATTCAGAAAGCGAAGATGGGCGGTGTATGACATGATCATGACCACTAGTGATACTAATGAATATCCTCGGCCGTAGTAGTATGGATAATTCAATGATGTGATTGGCGTGATCATGACCATTAGCTAACAAATTGAATGTCTTTGGTAGTAGTGCAATCGACATGCAATTGATTGGTATGAACATGACCATTGGTTTTATAGTTGAATATCTTTGGCCCGTAGTGCGAAGATGACAACCCGATTGGTATGATCATTGTTATTACATTTGAATATCTTCACCTTTGGGGTAAGGATATTGAGTAAACGTTCTATTAAGCCTTTGTGGCAAGAAGGAACCTGTTAATTCACATTATTATAAATAGGAATTGTGAATTTAACTAACATTTTTAGTGGTTCAGGTGAAGACAAGTGTTGAAAGTTCTATTTGTCTTAAGTATAACAAAGAACTGTTGATGAGTATTACAGGAATAAATATCAACGATGGACTTTTAAATCATAGAAGATAATATATTTTATTCTCTACTTGACTCTTCTAATGGATTGCTTATTCCGCTATGCAGCTTAAACCGGTTTGTCATTGTATTTTATCGGTTTAACTTAACTTTGTTGAAGCTAATGATAATTTATTCTCGCATTATCTTAGTCATAATATTTCTTCTTCAATAGTTGAGCTCACCTTTTCTTTCAATTTTTCTCTTGAAATGAGAACATAAATTTGGGACGAGTCCTGGGAACGAAGTAATGGTCCAGAGGATAGCATTAGTAGTCCTCACTATTCGTGAAATAGTGTGATAATAGTTGTAATGAGGACTCATTTTGAGTTTGTATAATATCTAGTAGACAATATTTGTATTCAAACTCACGCTTATAAATATTGTACCTGCGCAGTTAGGTTAGTAAGTTGTATTTGAATTTATGTACCATGTAAGTGGCGACCCAAGATGGGTGACGTATACCTAATTTTGGGGGCGTCACATATGATATAATGTATGGTATAATTATGAATGTTATAATATTAGAAAAGTAATTAATTTTGGATACAATAATTATGTTTTAACATAATTAAATTAGTAATAGTTTAGAAAAGTAGTGAATTTTAGGGGATTATAAAATAAAAATATTAATTTGGGATTAAAAAATAGTGATTTTAGGAAATAATAATTGAATTAAAAAGGATAATATCAGAACAGTTGACATTACTAAAACAATTTAGATTTGTAGTGATTTAGTGGATTATAAATTCAAAATATTAATTTGGGATTAAAAAGTAGCGATTTTAAGAGATAATAATTAATTTAGTAATGCTAATATTAGAACAATTAACATTATCGTAACAATTTAGATTTGTAGTGATTTAGGGATTATAAAATCAAAATATTAATTTGGGATTAAAAATAAGGCTTTTAGGAGATAATAATTAAATTAGAAATGATAATATCGTAATAGTTGACATTACCAAAATAATTTAGATTTGTAGTGATTTAGTGGATTATAAATTTAAAATATTATTTTGGAATTAAAAAGTAGTGATTTTAAAAGTTAATAATTAATTTAGTAATGATAATATTAGAACAATTAACATTATCATAACAGATTTAGATTTTGTAGTGATTTAGGAATTATAAAATCAAAATAATAATAATAATATAAAAACCGCTTAGATTGAGAAAATAGTGATTTATGAGATTATAAAATAAACATAGTAAGTTATGATTGATATTATTTGTTATTTTAATATTGTTTTAAATATTTTAAATCAGATAATATTATGTTGTAATATAATTATAAATGGTATAATATTATGCTATAATATAATTAAATTAGTAATGATAATATCTGCACAGTTTAGATAGGTAGTTATTTTGTTATATACGTGTATTATAATATTATACCATACATGTATGATATACATATATCATTCAAAAATGCCATACTCATAAGATTTCATCACCAATGATCAAATCCCTCATCAAAAATCTGCATATACCCTATATAGGATTCCCAAGCCATAAAATCCTATTTTCCAATTTTGTTACTTCACATAACATATTTAATTCATTTACTCATAACTAGTTCATTTTCATGAAAAATACCAAATCAGTCCCAAAAATATTTCTTTTCTGGGATTTAGCAGAATATAGTCCCAAATTGAACATATATTTTTCTCAGAATTTTTAAAATTCATTTACTATTTTTCATATCACTACTAAAAAAATGGTCATTTGTGATGGCCAAAATCCATTACAAAAAGTAAGAAAACCATCACGAAAGGTTTACGTGATGGTTTTAAGCATCACAATGATCGTCTTGTATACGCCCATCATGAAAGGTATTACGTGATGGTTTTGGCAATCACGCAAACGCTTAGTACTTTTGTGATGATTAATAAAATCACATTAACACATAATCTATTGTGATTGTCAAAGTCATCACAAAAAAAAAGACTTTAGGAATCAAATGTAAGAACGTGAATATCTATTTACGTATAATTTATTTCACTGTATTAATTGTATCTATATTAATTGTATCAAATGATTCTTGTAGGATTCGAACCCTCTCCCATTTGCAAACTAAATAACGAGTATTACCACTACACCAAAGTCCAGATCATGATTATAATTTTAAAACAAAATATAAAAGGAAACATATGTGAGTTGACTTACTAAACAAAATTACTTCCACATAAAATTTGGTGATTGCAATGGCAGTCACAAATACTCTATAATTATGGTAAAATTAGTCATCACTAAGAGCCATCATATATTTTATTGTTTTGTGATGGTTTGAAAATTCCATCACAAAATACCTTCTTTTTGTAATTGCAAATAAAAGTCGTCACAAAAATCAATCTTTTTTAATGATTGTCACGACCGTCATAAAATATTGTTTTGATTATTTCTTACATTAAAATATTAGTGATAGCTTAAATACAATCATGAAAAGGGTATATCTATAAGTGATGACTTAGTGCATCACAAAAACAAAATTTATTTTGCGTGAAAAAATTAGTGTGATTGACATGGCCATCACAATTATAATACATTGATGGCAAGATTAGTCATCACTAAGAGCCATCATATATACTATTATTTTGTGATTGTTTAAAAATTCCATCACAAATTACTATCTTTTGTGATTATTTTTAAAAACTGTCACTTATAGATTACTAAGAGCCATCATATGATTATACCGAATGATCTCTGGTCATAATCATACCAAGTCCATCTATACACGTAAGCTAAAGATGACTTTCATCATAATATAAGCATGAGAATGATGACAATGATATAAGCATTAATCAAACAAAAACAAGGATAAATATTAAAGACTTTAAATTTATCCAAATATTATCAATCACTTAATAAACTCATCATCTAATATTATTAATATTATAACAATATTTTAATCACTTCTTAAACTTATAAACAATTTATTTCAATTGTTTACACTTTACCAAATAATGCATTTAATTATTCAAAATTGCCATACTCATAAGATTTCACCACCAATGATCAAATCCCTCGTAAAAAATCTGCATATACCCTATATAGGATTCCCAAGCCATAAAGTCCTATTTTCAAATTTTTTTACTTCACATAACATATTTAATTTATTTACTGATAACTAGTTCATTTTTATGAAAAATACCAAATTAGTCCCAAAAATATTTCTTTTCCGGGATTTAGCAGAATATAGTCCCATATTGAACATATATTTTTCTCAGAATTTTTAAAATTCATTTACTATTTTTCATATGGCCAAAACTGCCGAATATTTAGACATAAATTGTACTTTTGTCCAAAATTCCAAATTTACAGGGTATACTTTTGTTATATACATGTACTCCCAATAAAAATTTCATCAATTTTGGAGTTAACCACAAAGAGTTATAAGGGTTTACTTTTAAAATAGTCTTTTCCCATAAAATCCATAACTCTTAATCTATACAACCAAAAATCGCCATTTTTGGACACAATCTAGAAAACTCATCAAATCATCATTTCAATTTTTTCGAAATTTTTGAGGTCAAAAAATTACGAAATCGCCTGGCGTGATCATTCACCATGCATGCAGTAATCCACATGTACGGGTTATTCCACCGAATAATAATAAAGAATGGAATAACGTAAGAATTCACCATGCATGCGATAGACCCCACGAATGAGTTATTCTCAATAGAATAATAAAGAATGGAACCAGTCGTGCGTAAACTGCATGCATGACGGGATATTCCAATGAATAATAAAGAATGGAACCAGTCATGCATAAACCGCATGCATGTGATATTCCAACAAAATAATAAAGAATGGAATAACAACGAAATTCACTGGTACGTGCGATAGATCGCACAGACAAGTTATTCCAACAGAATAGTAAAGAATGGAATAGCAGAAGAATTTTACCATGTATGCGGTACTTCGCATAGACATGTTATTCCAACATAATAATAAGGAATGGAATAACAATGGCTCTCTTCATGAATACGAAAAAAATAATACCCTTTACCTTAGAAAGAAACTGGATATTAGAATAGCGAGGTAGCAGACTTCTCTTCTTCTTTCTCTCTATAATTTTTCTCTATAATAATTGCTCTAAAGCTTTAGTGAATTAGTGAGAAATGAAGGAAGAATGAGCTTCTATTTATAGAAAAATATAGTTTCGATAATTGCACGTTTTGGGGCTCGAAATATTACAGCACAATACCTCTAACTTTTCTTTCATTTTTAATTTAGTCCTGCAATTATTATCAAACTTGCACCACCTCCCCTAATAGTAAAAAAATGTGAATCAATAGTTCAATCATATGAATCAATAGTTATAATCATGTGAAAATACGAATTACAGTATAGTACCTCCATCTATACTTCCATTTTTAATTTAGTCATGCAAGTATTATTAATCTTGCACCAACTCCCCTAATAGTACATGAATGTGATTCAATAGTACACACATGCGAACAAATAGTTATATAAACATGTGAATTAGTAGCAATTAATTGCTCATTTATCCGATTAATTACCCGATTTATCAATATAACCCCCAGACATCAATTATCATCGGAATAGATGTCGATTTCACTAACACTAATAATTCCAACACAATGGAACTATCAAATTCATCTTTAATCAACATGAACTTATTCATCATTAATATTATAACTCATAATATTTAACAACCAGGTCGTTCCGAGGAAAGAGGGGCTTTTCAGATAAGAATTTCTCCTTATTAGCCTTGATTAGATGACCAAAACTCTCCTCGATGAACTTCTGACATTGTAAATATTTCAATTTAATAATATAAATAACTTTGTCGTCTCAATTATTGATTTAATAATATAACATATTATGCGGATGATCTTGTGACAATAATTGAATCGATAATATGAGAGATATGATCGTGAATTCTTCGTAGCAATAATTGAGTATAATCGAGTGACTTCTCACGTAAGCATCAATAAACAATCTGGTGTGCTACTTATGCAACCACGCCGTATTCTTTACTTTTACTACTGGGTAGTTCAACGGTTTTAACGGTAACACTTTCGCCGTTATTTTTATAAAAGATAATTACGTGCTTTTTTAACTACGTGAATACTTAGTTATGGGGTCCACCAATGATTGTGTTGTCAGACGGATATTCCCAAACCAATTGAATATTATATAACAACTTTTACTTTTGCAAAATTTATAAATATTACCTGAACTATAACATTATATCAAATTCACACCATAATATTTATAAAAAAAATATTTCGAGAAATTTAAATCTTTATTCATAAAATTTGTAGTCTCACACTTACAACCAGGTAGAAGGTATGCTAAGTGCCATTTACCATTAGACTCTAGAGAATTCATTTCATCATTTATGGCTTCTTACCACAAGTCAGCATCCAAGGAAGTCAAGGCTTCTTGGAAAAAATTAGGTTCTTCTTCTAAGGTGTAGGCATAAAAGTCAGGGCCAAAGTCTTTAGAGACTCGAGCCCTCTTACTTCTTCTTGGTTCTAACTTAACTTCACCAGGCATAATAGATCTAGGTTCACTAAAACCACTAGACCCCCCACTGTAAGACCCCAACTTTCATAAATAAAGATTAATTTTTCTCGAATTATATTTTTGAATATTAAGGTGTGAATTTGTTATAATGTTATAATTGTGGATAAAATTTATAAATTTTGCAAAGTAAGTAAGTTGTTATAAAATATTCGATTGGTCGGAGAATATTCATTTTATCAGGGAATATTCGTACGACGACACAATCATTGGTGGACCCCACAATGGAATTATTTTTTACCGTTAACTGTTGAAATATTGTTGATAAAAGTACAGTAATACGTGTGGTTGTATAGTAGCACACAGTATTGTATAGTATCTTTGATTATTAATGCTTACGTGAGAAGTCACTCAGTTTTATTCAATAATTGCCACAGTAATTGTTGCACAGTATCTCATATTATTGATTCAATTATTGTCACAGTTTCATCTGTACAATATTTTATATTATTAAATCAATAATTGACGCGACACAATTATTCATATTATTAGGTAGCATTATTGATAATGTCTAGAAAATTCTGTCGAGAAAAGGGGTTTGGTCATCTAATTGCACGCCAATAAGGATAATCCTTATCAGAAAGCCCCTCTTTCCTAAAAATGATCTGGTTGTTGATATTGTAAGCTTATAATATTAATTATTATGTGGTGGATATTGGTTCAATTTTGATTTAAATGAAGGAATTTTTAACATGAAATAATTGTTGAAAGTTGGGCATATTTTTTGTGGAATTACAATTATTTCTCCGATAAAATATTCATTCAAATATATTATTATAATATATTATAATTATTTAAATAATAATATTATTATATATATATATATATATATATATATATATATATATATATATATATATATATAAACGTGGTTAAAGGACGGAAGTAATCAAAATGAATTTGGAATGTTTTGTTTTCTTTTTCTAAGAATGGTTGGTGGATAAATTGCCTAGAATGTTTGTTTTTCAAATAGTGTGGGCCGTCCATTATTGCAAAATGTAAGATTTGTCTGCAAAGCTCTAATTGTTTCAAAGAGTGGGCCTCACCTATTGGAAAAATAAGAGATTAGGCAGTGAATGAAAAGGTTAGGCATGATTGAAGAAATAAAAGTTTGGCAGGAAAGAGTTTGGCAGGAAAAGTTAGGCAGCATTTGGTTTTCTTCTTCCGTATTGCATTATAAAAGAAGGGCAACCCTCCATCCTAAATCACACCAAAAATCTCAAGCATTTTTTACTATAGTATTGTGAGTATTTCTTTTGAGTATAAGAATACTTTAAGCATAGTTTTCAGCAAGATTTTCTCAGAATAATATCCGATATTCCAGTCAAATCCAGGTTCTACTAAGGTAAAGGATATTATTTTATTTCAATACTAAATAAGAAATATTATTTTCTTTCATACTCAATAGTATGGAAGGGATATTATTTCATTTCATATTCTAAATTTAAACTTACTATGGTAAGTATTGCTTGTATAATTCTAAAATTAGTAGAATATCATTGATATATATAACTTCATCCAAAGATCTTTTCATAAAAATATTATTACGAGCATTCTTGATAGGTTTTAACCGTTTAAATGCCAAGTATTATTCACGGGTACTATTCTCAAGTACTATTTATTTACTGGTACTTATTCACCCGGTACTTATTCATGATAAAATTGATTTCTTTTCGGTCCAAATCATTTTTGATACAATATTATTCTTGAATTTTACTCTAAAAAAGCGATGATCATGTTGACAATTTGGATATTATTGAATTGGATGAATTAAATTATAAATCTTTAAATTTATCCTTTCTTTGCATTTAATTGAATTCTTATATCATTGTCATCATCCTCATGTTTATATTGTTATGAAAGTCATCTTTGGCCCGTAGTGCATAGATGGACTGTGGGTTGGTATGATTATGACCAAGGATCATTCGGTATAATCATGACCCGTAATGTTACAAATGATGCGTGTAAGACCCCAACTTTTATGAATAAAGATGAATTTTCTATAATTATCATTTTTTGAATATTATGGAATGAATTTGATATAATATTATAGTTGTGGGTAATAGTTATAAATTTTGCAAAGTACGCAAGTTGTTATATAATATTTGATTGGTTGGGGAATATTCATTTTAACAGGGAATATTCGTACGACGGCACAATCATTGGTGGACCCCACAACGAAATTATTGTCGGATTGAGAAAATGATAAAAATATTTTATGAAAATAACGGTGGAAGTTTTATCGTTAACTGTTGAAACACCCGGTGTTAAAAGTACAGGAATACGCGTGGTTGCATAGTAGCGCAGGTACCATTGATTATTGATGCTTACGTGAAGTGACTCGATTATGTTTAATTATTGTTTCGGTAATTGTTGCATAGTATCTCACGTTAATTGATTCAATTATTGTCGATATTTTATATATTATTAAATCAATAATTGAGATGACGAAGTTATTAATATTATTATTTGCAATATTAATGATGTCTAGAACTTACGCGAGGAGAGGTTTGGTCACCTAATTATGCCGCCAATAAGGAGAAATCCTTATTGAAAGCCCTCTTTCTGTGAATCGACACGAATTGATTAATAGTGTGAATTATAATAATGATGATGAAGTTATTAGTATTATTAATGTAATAAAAGCAGAAAAAGCTTTTTATATAAAATGTAATACTTTTATAAAGTTATTCATTTTATTAGATTATAAATAGAATATATTATATTTTATTTAAAAGATTTTATTTTATTAGAATATTTTATAGTAAACCAATCTGGACCGTCCGTTTAAAAGTAAATCAATCTGAACCGTTTAGGAATTAGTTACTATTCAGTCCATTCTCCTATAAATAGAAGCTCATTCCTTCATTATTTCTTACGAATTCACTGAAACTCTAGAGAGAAAACTATAGAGAAAAAGAAGAAAAGTATTCTCGCTACTTCACTACTCCTATATCCGATTATTCTAAGGTAGGGTATTATTTCTTTCAGTATTCATGAAGAGAACTTCATTATTCCATTTTTTTTATTCTGTTGGAATAACTTTTGTATCACGTGATTCACCTATACTTGGTGAAATTCTTCTATTATTCCATTCTTTATCATTAAGTTGGAATAACTCATACATCTTGAGTATCGCATACATGGTGAAATTCTTACATCATTATTCTATTCTTTATTATTCATTTGGAACATCCCGTATGCATGCGTTTATGCATGACCGGTTCCGTTATTTATTATTCCGTTGGAACATCCTCAGCCGGTGCAAAATTTTGCACGACTGGTTTCGTTATTTATTATTCTGTTGGAATATCTTATGCGTCTGTACTTTACGCATGACTGAGTTCCGTTATTTATTATTACATTGGAATAACTCATTGTCTGTCTGCGATGGCCTATCATATGCCCGGTGATTTCTTTTGTTATTCCATTCTTTATTATACTCAATTGGTTAAAGTTTTGACTTCAGACTCCATGAAATTAGTGGAATATCCTTGATATTTGCGTTTCATCCAAAGATCTTTTCATGGAAATATTCTTCCGAGCATTCTTGAATTTTACTCTACAAAGAAGTATCATGTTGACAATTTGGGCGTTATTAGTTCTGGATAAATTAATTCTTGAACTTGTTTTATTGAATTCTTATATCATTATCATCATCCTCATGTTTATATTATGTTGAAAGTCATCTATGGCTGTAGTGCATAGATGGACTTGGTATGATTATGACCAGGGATTAATCGGTATAATCATGACCGTAATGTTACAAATGATGTGGTAAAAGTCCTCATTGGCCCATAGTGCATTGATGGACAGTTGTTGGCATGATCACAGGCCATTGATGAATACACGAATATCCTCGGCCGTAGTGCGTGGATAATTTGTGGTTGTGATACTAATGAATATCCTTGGTAGTAGTGCGGGGGATGATGTGGATTATTTATTAAAGTTGAGTCCCAAATGATAAAAGTGATGAAAAACCTTTTAAATCATAAAAGATAGTAGATTTTATTCTCTACTTGACTCTTTTAATGGATTGCTTGTTCATTGCAGATTAAACTTGATGTTTGTTATATTGTATCGGTTTAACATCATTGAAGGCTAACGATAATTTATTACATATTATCTTAGTCATAATATTTCTTCTTTGGGCTAGTTGAGCTCACCTTTTACTTTCATTGTTCTCTTGAGAAAATGAGAACGTAGCAGGAACTAGTCGGGGAACAGAGTGACGGTCCAAATAATAGCATTAGTAGTCCTCACTATTCTGTTAAATAGTGTGATAATAAATGTAATGAGGACTCATTTGAGTGTGGATATTGTCTAGATGACAATATTTGTATTAAAACTCACAGCATATGTCTTGTCGTATTTTACACGACTGTTGTATAATTAAGTTGTATTTGAATTTTGTACCATGTATTTGGCGACTCAAGATAGGTGATGTATACCTATTTTGGGGGCGTCACAATGTGGATAAATTCCTCATTAGCCCGTAGTGCATTGATGGACAGTTGTTGGCACGATCATGACCATTGGTGATAATAATGAATATCCTTGGCCCGTAGTGCATGGATAATTCAAAGATGTGGATTATTTATTAAGTTCGAGTCTCAAATGATAAAATTGGTGATAACTTTTAAATCATAGAAGATAGTAGATATCATGCTCTACTTGACTCTTCATGGATTGTTTGTTCATTGCAGATTAAACTTGTTATCTATTATATTCTATCGGTTTAACTTTGTTGAAATTTAACGATAATTTATTCTGCATTATCTTAGTCATAATATTCTCTCTTTGATTAGTTGAGCTTTGAGCTCACCCTTTCGCTTTCATTGTTTCTTCTGAGAAATGAAAATATAACCGGGGACTAGTCGGGGAACGGAGTGACGGTCCAGGATAGTTGTTTTAGTAGTCCTCACTATTCTATGAAATAGTGTGATAATAATTGTAATAAGACTGAATTTGAGAGTGAATATTGTCTAGAAGACAATATTCGTATTAAAACTCTCAGCTTATGTTTTGTCGTATTACATGATGTAGAGTTGTATTAATTAAGTTATATTTAAATTTTGTACTATGTGTTTGGCGACTCAAAATGGGTGATGTATATATATTTTGGGGCGTCACACCCATTATTTCTTAATTTAAAGGAATTTTTTTTAAAAGAAATCAACATTATTTGACTCAATAATAACATGATCCAGTAAGTTGTAAGATCGACTTGCTAATTTTGATCTTTTTGGACTAGGCTTTCGAACATAATCCAAACAACCGCCAAACAACCCCATGTTCTAAAATAAGAAATATTTGATTTTTAGCTTTCCAAAATTCATAAGGTGAAATTTAGGATTTAGAGTTGGGAACTCTATTCAAGACATAATTAACATACAGTTAAAAGAACTTTTTCCCACCAATGTGAGGCAGTACCTGAGCTAAGTAATACAACTACTATTAACTCAAAATAGTTTCTATTTTTTCTTTCAGCTTTTCCATTCATTTCTGGGAAATAAGGGGCGATTCTCTCATGAATAATTCCATCTGAATTATACACTTTGACAAATTCATCTGAGCCATATTTCATCCCTCTATCACTATGAAATCTTTTAACCTTACGGTTAAATTGATTTTCTATTTCAGTTAAAAAGATTTTGAACATGTCTATGGCTTCACTTTTGTTCTTCAAAAGATAGACATAGGAAAAATTAGAAATATATAAAGGTTATAAAGTACCTTTTTTCCATTCCTAGTTAAAATTCCTTCAAATTCACAAATATCAGAGTGAATTAGATCAAGAGGTTCAGAAACCCTAATTACATATTTATGAGGGGTTTTTGTGATTTTCACATGACTACGGATTCACACTTTTCAAAATCTTTTAGAGATAGATCTGGAATTAACCCTAAGCTACTAATATTTTTTACTAGTCTTTTGTTTATGTGACAAAGTCTAGAATGCCAAATATTAAAAGAACAAAACATGTAAGCAAAAATATTAACTTTATTAACATCAACATTAAGTTTGAACATACCATCAGTGGCATAGCCTTTACCTACAAAAATTCCATTTTTTGTGAGAGTAAACAAATCTGCTCCGATAATCTGAGTGAATCCAACCTTGTTGAAAAGATAACCAGATACTAGCTAGATTCTTTCTTATTTCTGGGGTATGCAAAACATCTTTAAGAATGATAGTCTTCCCAAAAGTAAAGTTTAGTTCAACTTCCCCACTACCAACAATAACGGTGAAGTGTGAGTCACCCAACAACACCTTTTTAATTGTCCACAACATTAGAATAAGACTTAAACATTGCTCGATCATACCAGACACGACAAGAAGCACCAGTGTCTACCCACCATCCCTCGGATCCATCAACTAAGTTGACTTCTGAAATCATAGCAACCAGTTGGTCTACGGTTAAGTTAGCCTGAGGAGTAGGACATGCATCTCGTTTATTTTGGCAATTCCGAGCAAGATGCCCTGGTTAATTGCCACAATTATAGCAAGAAAATTGTGACGAATCATTGTTCCATGAGGGAGTTTATTGCTTATTCTGATTTTGTGGATTCTGACTACGTGTTTTGTTGTTGCGGTGCTTATTTTCTGATTCCGGTTCTGGTTCTTCATGTTCTTTGCTCTCGGTTTCAGAACAACATGGGTCTTGTTCATCTTGAAATTCTTGTTGTTTGTCATAACAAGAACTTCTTCTATTAGCTCTTGTTTTTTGTCCACTTCCTCCATTCGAAGGCGCGTGATCAAACTCTCGTGGGAAAATTACTTTGTCTTGTGTCTCAGCTGGTTCTTAAAGTCTTTCCAACTTGGAGGCAGCTTGTCAATAATCACTGTTACTTGGAATTGATCATCCAGGTTTATCCTTCAGACGTGATCTCATGGGCAATCTTCTGCAACTCATGTGACTGAGCTTCTACAGACTTGTCATCTGTCAACAAATTTTTAAGTTTTAAACGTATTTATTTAAATTGTGGTTATTGCATCAGTTTTTATTTCATTTTAATGGCTGGTTTAAATTTGTCTTTTCAGTTATGATTTTTTCTAATCCTATAAATAGAGGTTTTTGCCTCATTCACAGTAAACACCATTTTGAAACAACAAAAGCTCTCAGTTATAATTTTAAAAGAAATTCTCAAGTGTTCTTTGTTAGTATTCCGAGCAATCTTTGAAAGAGTTTGAGCATTCCGGTTCTTCTTTGTGTAAAGAAGTTCTGAGACAGGGGTGATTCTGAGCTGTTTTATCCTTGGGACGACGTGATAACTTTAGAACTGCTTGCACAATTAGGGCAGAGCAAAGAACGTTTTAAAGAGAGCGACATTGTCCGCGACTCAACCACTTTCTAGGTTTTTATATTCTAATTATATTGTGTACTGTTTCAAATATTTTTCAACAGCAAAATTGTTTTTAAAATAACTTCCAATAACAAAGTTTATTTTTTAAATACTTTCCTGCAATATTTGTTTTGGAGAATTTTGCAGTAACAGAATGTACTACTATAATGTCAAGTTTTGTAATTTAAAAATTTTATATAAATATTTTTAGTTATTTATTTAAAAAATGATTATTTTGACAACTAAAATCAAACTATAACGGTTATTATGGGAGGGGGAGTATATTTTTTTAATCTTAGGGTGTGTTTGATAAAAACTGAATGAATCAGAATCTGAATCAAAATATGAATAAGCTGAATCTGAATGAAAAAAGTTGTTTAATAATTGACATGTCTGAAATATCTGAATAACAGATTTTTATTATTTTACCTCTCTAAAAAAATTCAAAATTGTTGTAAATTTATTTAATATTACTTAATATAATAATTAATATTATATATAAAAAAATCATTCAGCCGTCATTCAGCCAATTTAGCCAGAAAAATAGGACTTAGTCATTCAGCCTAAATCGTTTGAATAACTGGACCGATTTAGGGTGTGTTTGATTAGCTCTTAATGCCTCTTAATTGGAGTGCCTCTTAATTTAGGGTGTGTCAGAGGCAAAACATGTTTGGTAAAAAAAAATTTCCTCTTAATGTCTCTTAATCGGTTAGACACAAAATTAAAGCTTAACCATTTAGAGGTACATCTGAATGAGTTTATATTCTGAAATTACAATATTGTCCTTCCACTCCCACTTCCACTTCGCGTGCGGAGATTCCAAGGTCAGGCGCCCGATTCACCGGAAAGCTCAACTCGGCGGCGAGCCATGCCTCGTTCGGTCTGTCTTCTATGATTATATATCTGTATGTATATCTTTATTTTCTTCTTTTATAAAGACGACAAACAGATCTCCCCCATATGCAGTGCAGCACTCTTGTTTCCCAAATCTGTAAACAAAAAAATTATCCATTTCTCACCCAATTCATTCCACTCTCAACAAAGATATGGAAAATGGTTGGAACTTGTTCAACATTAATAGCGCCGCTAGTGCTACTACCGGTGGTGGCCAGCTAATGACAATGGTTGTAGTAAATAATAGTGATGTACAACTTGAGGTTTTGACCGATGTAAAATATCCCTAATTTTTGAGCTCTGGTGGGAGCCTTGCGATCCATGCTTAGATGTATCTCATTATATACATAGAAATGCAGATCTTGAAGCTCTTATTTTATCCGTGTATATTATGACTGCCAAAAAAGTACCATATATGTAATTGTATGTTAAAGTACCTATGTTTACTTGATATGTTTATATATTTTTTCTGTAGGGTTAAAATGGTAAAATATTGTTATTCAGATATTTTGAAAAAAATTTATCAAACAATATTTTTTCATTCAGATACAATTTTATTCAGATGCTCTATATTATTCAGACATCTAAACTATCCAGGTCTTAACACTCAGTTTTATCAAACACCACCTTAGTCATTCAGACAATTTTTATTCAAAATAAATACACTGCATGATTGAATAGGTCAGTCATTCAACCATTCACTGTTAATCAAACAGCGCCTTAGTAGCTGCTAATATAAAGTGGACAAGTAAAGATATAACACGGATCATTATTATTACCGGTGGTATCAACTGTAGTCTGCTTGCAACGAAGCGACAAACTACCGAGTAAAAAATGCACTAATAAATGAAAAATAGTCCATAATTGAGTCATTGGGCCTAGTCCAATTGTAAGGTCTATACTTAAGTTATTGGGTTGGCTGATATCTCCTTTACTTATAGTGAGTTTAAGACTGGTTAGAATTAAAATAAAATAAAAAATAAAAAAACACATTACATTCTCCCTCCAAAACAATTATTGTTATAAAAATATATTTACAAAATTTAGTCTAAAATCTAAATATAATATATGTAAACATTGTAATAGTAGCTGATGTCGTATTCTCCAATCTAATCTCGCTTTCGCGTTTGATATTTAAAACAGATGGCATAGATGATGTATATATTCCTTAACAGTTTAAAAGAATTTTCAACTATTAAAATTTTGATAAAAAATTCACATGTTCATTAAATGGTAAAAAATATCATTACTTTATTTTGAAATAATAATACTATTTAATATAATAAATTAGTTGACCGATATTAATTTTAATTATATTATTCATAATTATAAAATATAATATATTGAATAAAATTAGAGAAAAGATATAACGGAGGGTAGCCAAATGCTATAGGCAGATATATACTATCTCACCTCACATCTGAACACCATTTAGGCTAATGTGGCCAATCACTAACATGTGCTTTGTAGGAAGATTTGGTCCCTCCCAACTTGGTACCAATTACTTTTGAGATACATGAGCGTCGAGACTAAAATGATTCGTTTTTATAAGTACTCATTTTGTTCTAAAAGTATAGTTTTATTTTTCATTTTCTTGTCTTAAAGAAGACATTTTTTAATTATTTTTTCTTTATGTCAAATTATAAGATTAATATTTATTTTTAAAAAGTTAATTTTAATTTTTTTTAAAATTAAAACTAACACAATTTTGTTATTTTATGTCAACAGAATCATGAACATCATAAACGACCTAAAAAGTATTACTAATTCTAAGATTTGTTATCTTTTAAACTTAAATGAATCATGTCAATTTATATTTTAAAATGTCTTAAATTAATTTTTAGAAAGTCATCATATGATTCAAAACGGAATGAATATATATTATTGATAGTCTTGTTACACATGACTACAAATTTATGACGCTAATAAATAGAGAAATGTATGTGAATACATGAGAAAATCAAGAAATATTCACATTAATTTATTCTATTAAATTACTTAGAATTCCATTGTTATTGACATGGAGTAAAAATCATTTCCTTTACTGATTTAATGACTCGATTTTATTATCTTGATTTCATATCACACTATCATTATTAAACCAGGAACACATGCATATGGGACAAAATTTTATCTTTAATATTTATAAATTTTATAAATAAGACTCTTTGTTTAGAACAAGATAGTGTATTGATTACCCTATGAATTGAACCAATGAATTTCCAAAACTTATTGTTTCCATATATAGTATAGGACTACTAATATAAATAACCATTACTAGTTTCTCTCTGTTTCCTTTAAATTAAACTCAAAGACAAACAAACTTAGACCATTAAACAACAAGTGATAACTCAAATCACTTTCTTAATTTCTTCAAGTTTCTTCGAAAAAAAAAATAAAAATCTTGAGTCTTCACTCTCTTTTCTCTCCCGACTTAAATTTTGAGACACACCTCCACTTTAGTTTCTATATATTCTCCTAAAAAACTCCAAGCCACGCTCACTCTTTTTTTTCTCTAACCTTCTTTTCTTTTTTCTTTTTTTTCAAAAAAATACTCCGAGTCCGAGTATTAATGTTAATATATTTAAGAAATTAATATTTTTACATGATTTTCTCATTCATATATGAAAGTAAATTGAATTAAAATCCATGTATCATATTTGGGAATTGGTATTTTCACATAAAAATTTGATATTTTCACATGATCTCTCTAAAGTCTCTCACATGAATATTAAGTGAATTTCACCTCTTTGTAAAAGAGCATAATATTTTTATGTACGTAAAAATACGGGTCCCAATATTTAATTTAAGACTAATGCCACAAATTCACATAACATCAACACGATTGGCAGTCCTACCCCTACAAGGCCACGAAAGCATATAGAGAGCATGCGGATATGTCCTACTATTTGTATTGTATTGTAGTAGTTTTTACAGAACGAACAACTTTGATGGATGGATGGATGGATGTAACAAAAAGTACTACTCGATCTATACGCTGTGTTTGAAGTTGAGCAAGGCTCCAATCGTAATATGCTCAAGTTACGTGGGGATAAAGTTGTCACTAAAACTAGTAAACCACCACAATAAGTGCAACCACTGGATGCTTGACACGTACCCCTACAAGGTGCCAACTGCTTTTAAGGTTGGGTTGAAGCTCGTCAATCATTCTTGTATCTTGTGTAAATATTATTCATCTCTTCTTAAAAAATTGTCGTTTAAAATTTTTACATATAAATCTAAAAAAGTCATTTAATACTATCATTTAATAATTAAAATTGATTTAAAATTTTATCACTACTCTTTTATGCAAAATTGAAAATTATTAATACAAGGAAGAGAATTTCTCAGGACAATAAAAGAAGGTAGGGATAATATAGTAAAGTAAATAATTTATTCTCTTAAAAAATTGTAAAACGACAAATATTTTAAAATAAAAAAAATAAAAAAGCGATAATTTTTTGAAGAATTTTGATAAGATCTTAATTTTATATACTCTCCCACTTTTCAAACCAAGACATATAGTTTACATTTTTACTTTAATTTTAAAGTAAATTTTTATACTCAAATTTTGAAAATAATAAATTAATACAATAATTAGTAGTAGTATTTTATAAATAATTTACAAATTTATTTTGTTAGACTTGTTTGTATCAAAATAAAATAATCTTGTTATTGATTTGAATTTATAATTTGACTTTATAAAATTAAAATATATCTCTAATTAATTAATTATTTTTTTACAAATAATTTGAGGTTGTTAATTATATATATATATATATATATATATATATATATATATATATATATATATATATTCGGACATATAAATATCTTGGAAAGTTACATCGTGGGACTCAGAGAGCCTAACAATAAAATCACTAAAGTTGAGATAACATTGTTCATAGTCAAACAGTACTGTTTTGAAAGACAAATATTGTTTTGAAAAATAAATGAAAAAAATTGGAACACATATTCTTTTACCCGACCAAGAAATTAGCATTTGTTCTAAAGGTAAGCTAATTAACCAAGCTTCCAACAAAGAAGATAGGACAATTCAGTACACATATATAGCTAGAGAGAGTGACAGCTGAAAGAGAGAGAGATGATGATGAATATTGATGGTACATGAGCACTGAGCATAACATAAAACCTACCCACCAAAAAGAGGAACTGTTCCTACCCTAGACCAGCTGATAAGAGAAGATGGGAAACACAAACAAAACCAATATATAAATATAGTTCCATCCTAAACACTATATATCTATATATATATATATATATATATATATATATAAATATATATATATATATAAATTACTCATTTTGGCATATGGGGTTGTTAGCTAGCTATATATATATATATATATATATATATATATATATATATATATATATAAGATCAAAAGAACAGTTGTGGAAGAATCTTAATTGTAGATAATTAAAGAATTGTAATACACAAATATTAAATTTTATATATATATATATATATATATATATATATATTAAAGAAATCGAAGAATGGGAAGAGGGAGAGTGGAGTTGAGGAGGATCGAGAACAAGATAAATCGGCAGGTAACATTTGCAAAGAGAAGGAATGGACTCTTGAAGAAGGCGTATGAGCTCTCTGTTCTCTGTGATTCTGAAGTTGCTCTCATCATCTTCTCCAACCGTGGCAAGCTCTATGAGTTCTGCAGTTCCTCCAGGTAATATATACACATACATACATACATATATATATATGATCTGTATATATTTATTTGTCTTTTTTGATATATATATTTTATGGCTTTTGTTTAATTAGTGTTCACTTATAGGTTAATTAGTATATAAAACTCTTGGTTGTGTTTTTTCCATCTAAAAATACTTTTGGGGTTTTTTTTTGGTCAGAAAATTTTGGGTTATTAATTTGAAAGACTTTTCGGGTCTGATTTATTTTGTTTTACAATTTAATTGTCAGGATCTGAGTCTGAAGTGAACTATATATTATCCAACTATGTGTTGGTATAATGGAAATTTGAACTTGAAACTTGTAATATTCTATGTATGGATAATGGTTAATGTCTGCTTAACATTTTCATAAGACCAGCTTGTATTTTTTGTTTATATATATTTTTTCTTTTCTTTTCTGTCTTTTTTTTATTTGAGTATTAGAGGATAAAATCAAGAATTTGTCTAGAGGATTAATTGACCAACTTCAAGTATATTATTGATCATAGAGCTTAATTTTAAATGATTTATATATATATATATATATATATATATTATTAATTGGTGCACTATAATTCAAGAATTAATTGTTGTACCATCCTTCATTTTTTGCTGTGTTGGAGTTTATGCTTCTGGGGATTCCCACACATGAATAAAATAATCAAAGTACGTACCTATGGTTTTGTATCTAAAGCTGCAAATTCGCCTTTGATACAAGTGTGATATAGTAATATTTATAAAAATGATGCAAAAACCATCTACATGTTGAAAAACCATCTTCTTCTTTTGATAATGTGTTTATATGATTTTTTTTGGTATTCTATGTTAGAACATATTCGAGGCATATATATATATATATATATATATATATATGTATATATATATATATATTATAAAGAGTAATTCTAGGGGACATTTTTTGTAGATATTCTAGGACATTTTTTTTTTGGTTTTTTTTGTAGTCATTTAAAAATATATAGTATTTATTTAATTGAAATTTTTGTAAAAAACATTGTTTTATGTGTAAATTGGATACATACAAAAGCGGGGTTGTATGCAGTGTATCCAATTTACACCTAAAACAATGTTTTTTTACAAAATTTCTAAATTTCAGGCGAAATAAATACTATATATTTTTAAGAGAATGTATCTTCTAAAAAAAAAAAATATCGCTAGAATGTCCCCAAAAAAATGTCTCCCTAGAATTTCTGATATTGTAATAATTTTACGGGTCTCTGTGGGAAAGATTTAATTAGTTAGGGTTAATATTCTTATTGTAATTCTCATCTGAATGATTAGTTCCGAGTGTTATGACCTTAATTACTAAGTTTGTAGTTTCAAAAAAAAACATGGAAGGATTTCACTTTCAAAAATTAATTTTATTCTAATACCAAAAATTTTGGAACTTGATATATATTAATTGGCTTCTACAACAAATGAAATTCTTCATAGCCACACTAGACTCTTGAATTATGTTTTTCATTTATACTATATAGAGGCAGCTTAATTTTAATAACAGGCAAAATTTTCTTCAAATTAATATTTGGATTAAAAGACTTCTGTCACTAGTTACTTATATATGTTTTTATCATACATGATAAGAATTAATTAGTGTCAACTATATAAGTGTCTATTACTTATATATGTTTTTCATTTATTGGTTGTGTTTTTTTTGATCGGAAAAAAAGAAATTTCATAAACACCCAAAAGATTACATGATTGGCGAATCCATAAGATTTGGATAAGCTCAATATCAAATAAAGAAAACCTTGTAGAACGAATTAAATCCTTGAACACCCAAGAGCTTCACCAAGAAAATTTGACAGAAATTCAAATTAGACTTTTTGTTTTTTGTTGGCTCTGAAGACCAACAACAATATTCTTTCTTTCGAATCTAGGTTTGAAACACATTATATTATATTTGACAAAATATATTGAAATTACACGTCAAATTGTAACTAAATTTCAAGTATATGGAATTAAAAACATGATTCTAATTGCAGTTTTAAAAATTAGAATTGAGTTGCCAACTATAACGTTATTTCTAATAGTTCTAACAAGCTTAAAATCTCTCTCTATATATCATCTAACTGTCTCTAGTGCAACTTTGATCCTTCTTCTAGTATGAATAAGACACTGGAGAGGTATCAAAGATGCAGTTACGGTGCACTTGAAACGGGCCAACCAGACAGGGATACACAGGTATGTAGCTAACTCATCGTTTACTTCATTTTTTGATGCCGGACAAAATAATAATTATCCAGCGGGCAAGGTAAATAAATAAATTTACATGTAAGGAATAAGAGATTTATCAAAAAACACAGAGAAATTTTCTTTAATGCTTGAATTTATATTTATCAAATTCAAAAGTTGTATATAACTTAACCCACACGCGGAGTTTTATAGCTAAAAGATTGTTTTATCAGCACCCAACAAAATTCCAGAAACTTCTAATAGAAAATAACTTTCTAATAATCCGCATATTTATGATAACAACTTCTAATAAGTAACAACATTCTAATAATTAAGATACTACCATAAAATGAAATATATCTAATAAAAATGTCAATTCTGAACTTTCGAAGTCGAACCCGAAGGAGTGGACCACCATCCGATTCCCGAAGTCATCACCCGGACAGAATCAGAAGCCGAACCCGAAGGAGTGGTCAGCCATCCGACTCCCGAAGTCATCAACCATCTGAACCCAAAGACGTCAATGACCGCCACATTTACGTTGATCCTTCAATGCATGGTATTTAAATGTCATCAATGTGTTATTTGATAACTCGGCAAAATCAAACTTGGATCCTCCTGCATCAGTCACTCCGGGTTGAAAAGAACTCGTCCTCGAGTTCACAGCATTATCTTCGAACTCAGGAAAGCAAAAACTCTAGTGCTTCACATTGAAAACGTCTGAAGTCCGCAAATGACTAGGGAGACGTACTCGATAGGCATTATCATTATTCATCTACAGAATCTCACAGGGACTGATCTTCCGATCCTTAAGCTTATTGTAATCGTCAATGGGAAACCGATCACGAGTTAACACCGCCTAAACAAGATAACCTACTTCAAAAAGTATTAGATGACAATGACTATCAACCCGATCCTTATATTTGGCATTACTATCACAAATAGTTTGATACACCTAATCATGAATTTCCCAAAGATGATCTGCCATTTCATTTGCCTTGGGATGCATTCGGCCAGCTCGTGGAATGGGAACTAAATCTAGGACTTCGAGTGGTTTTCGACCATAAACAACCTCAAAAGGACTCAAACCTGTAGTTTTGTTTACCGATCGGTTTGTAAGCAAACTCTGCTTGAGAAAGAGCCATATCCCATTGCTTCGCCTTTGCTCCAGCCAGACATCGTAGGAGATTACCTAAACTTTTGTTCACTGCTTCGGTCTGACCATTAGTCTGGGAATGGTAGGCACTGCTGAATTTTAACTGTGTGCCAAATTTCTCCAATAAACTCTTCCAGAAATTACACATAAACTTAGTGTCACGATCCAAAGTGATTGAACTGGGAACACCATGTAGACGCACAATCCTGAAAACAAAGATGCACAATCTGGTTCGCGTCCATCGTTTTTCTGCAAGCTAAAAAATGGTCCATTTTTAAAAAATGATCAACCATCACAAAGATAGAATCCATTGAGCATTGTGTTCAAAGCAGTCCCATTAGAAAATTCATACTTACGTCAATCCATATTGCTTCGGGAATAGGTAAGGGTATGTACAACCCAGCATTTGTAAGAGTAATAGTCAGCCACATCACTGGATACCTTTGGCCAGTAATATTCAGCCGACACCAGGGCTAATGTTTTATCTCATCCGAAGTGACCTTAGTTGTGAAGTTCACTTACAATCTATTGTTGAAGACAATCTGGAATGCATAATTGTGATCCCCGAAACATATACCCATTATAAAGGATAAATTCATGACGTCGTCCATCACTTACTTCCCGAAATATCTTTTCGAAAGAAGAATCCTCGGTGTACATATCAACAAAGACTTCAAACCCTACAACTTTGTTACGTATAGTGTTAAGGAGTGACGATCTTCGGCTCAAAGCATCGGTAACATGATTCAAATTTCCTGCTTGATGCCGCAAGGTGAAGGTAAACTCCTATAGGTATGCCACATATTTAGCATGTCTTCGGTTCAGCTTATGATGGACATTAATGTACTTTAGAGCCTCATGATCGGTAATGAGGACGAATGTGACGCCCCCAAAACAGGTATACATCACCCATCTTGAGTCGCCAGAAAAATACACTATAAAAATCATTTACAACTTCATTTATACAACTGTCGTGCAAAATACGACGACATGTATACTGTGAGTTTAAATACAAATATATATACCAACTCTGACTCATGTCACAATTGCACCTTACATAAAAGTACAGTCAAAAACTATTTTAGAAATTAAAATCTTTGGAAAGTGCTCAAGGAAACCTTCGTATATAGGAGGCCATGAATCTAAGTTATGAAAAATATCATATGTCCAGAGAATTATCCTTGGTTGACCCAATAGACCCCAAAGAAAAATGAGAAGATTATTATCATGTTCCTTCCAATGGTGAGTCTTCTCTTGACATATAACTATCTCCACTATCTCCAAGTGAAAATTATATTTCAAATAAACTCCAAGATCATATAGGTAGTGCTCGTAGATATACTCAAAGTGGATGTGCACAACCACGTCTTTATGATAACACGAGGTTGTATGTCATTAGACATCTTGTATGATAGTGACAAAACACCCTTCCAAAGTTGGGTTCGCCTCACCCTATTCGGTTCACCAAAATTAAATATCAAATGACGTACTGATACGACACACTTATCTAAAGTTCTCAATAAAATTATTTTCATACTATTTAGGAGAACCTCAACAAATATAGACCACCGCTCTACTTCCTTGTTATCCCCGCGCTCGACCCATTACACTCTCTTATTACACGAAAGGAATTGTGAAGCAAAAGGGTGAAACACAACTAGCCCAAAGAAAGAATATCATAACTAAAGATAATTAAATTATCAATAGCTTTTGCCAATAATAAATCGTAGATTTAGAACATATGGTAGATGATAAAACTATTCAACCATAGTTGTTGCGTGATCGAGCAATCCATTAAAAGAGTCAAATAGATCATCAAGTCTATTATCTTCTCCATGTTAAAAGTCCACCAATAATGTTTTATCCTCGTAACATCAATCAACAATTTCATCCCACAATCATATGAATAACTTCATAATCATAATTGTGATTCTCAATTCCTTTTTCGCACCCGTGACGTAAGATAATTTTCATCACCTATCTTCACCGAAACATCAAAAATCATGGTTATACCAAATCACAATCCCCTTTCATAATCATACTAATAAATTCATCTTTGCACTACTACAAAAGATATTCATTAACAATTCATCTCCTGCACTTTACTGTGCCAAAGACATACAACCGTATTTTTAGAAGAGTCAAGTAGAGCATGATATCTACTATCTTCTACTTAATTTAAAAGCTTATTATCAATATTTTATCATTGAGACTCAAACAATAATAAATAATTCACATCATCGAATCACCCCCGCTACTACTGACCAAGGATATCCGTTAATATCACATCCATGAATTATCCATGCACTACGGCCAAGGATATTCATTATTATCACATCCATGAATTAATATTTCATTGCTGAGACTCAGCTCAATAATTAATCCACGTTATCAATTCATCCCTGCACTATAGGCCAAGGATATTCTTTTAGTATCACGACCACGAATTATCCATGCACTATGGGCCACAAATAATCGTATTTTCATCAACGGTCCTGATCATGCCATAAAACAATTCATCTTTACTTGGTCAAGAGAATCCATAGCCATAATCATACCAAAAAATCCATCCATCAATGCACTACTACCAATGAGGACTTTTTCCACATCATTTGTAACATTACTAATCATGATTATACCAATAATAATCTCTCGTCATAATCATACCAAGTCCATCTACGCACTACAAGCCACGTATGACTTTCAACATAATATATATATGAGGATGATGACAATGATATAAGTATTAATCAACGAAAAAACAAGGATAAATATTAAAGACTTTAAATTTATCCAAATATTATCCACCACTCATAATCTAATATTATTAATATCATAACAATATTTTAATCACTTCTTAAACTTATAAACAATTTATTTCAATTATTTACACTTTACCAAATAATGTATTTAATCATTCAAAAATACCATACTCATAATATTTCATCATGATTAAATCCTCATAAAAATCAAGATATACCTTATATAGGATTTCCAAGCCATAAAATCCTATTTTTCAATTTTGTTACATTACATAACATATTTAACTCATTTACTCATAACTAGATCATTTTCATGAAAAATACCAAATTAGTTCAAAAAATATTTCTTTTCTGGGATTTAGCAGAATATAGTCCCATATTGAACATATATTTTTCTCGGAATTTTTAAAATTCATTTACTATTTTTTAAAAATCAATTTCTAATTAATTCCTTAAGAAATTAGCTACCTCAAGTTTAACTCCAGAAATTCCCAAATCTTGGCAGGATCTTACAAATGTTAACGTGATCTTCCATTTTAAATTTCATGGTCATCGGAGTTATAGAACTCCGGTTATAGCGTTTTTCGTCGGAAAAACCTAAATATTGAAATGGTCATAACTTGCTCATTTTAAGTCGGAATGCGCTCAATTTTGGACAGGAGGTACTTTATAACATATATTTTCATGTCCCAAAAGGCCAGAATTTTTCTCACAAATTAAGTGGCCGAAACAGCCCTTACAAAATCTGGACACTAGTATTTCGGTAATTTCCAGCTTTTTCATCCTTTACTAAAATCAGTCCACACGAAAATCTATTACACCTTTTCTAGTGATTCCACTTGGAGATGCTACAAAACTCATAGATCTAACTCTACAACTTGACCACACTCAAAAATTCAAAATATAATAGGAGATATGGTCAATTGAATTTCATGTTCCATTTTTACCAAAATCTGATTTTCAACCCTTTGTGATTTCTAATAAACTTTCATGTTTTCACATAATAACCAACATAACTCATCATGACAATGACATAATAATTCAATAAAACAAGTTCAAGAATAAATTTTAAAAATTTATAAGTTAATTTATCCTGAACTCAATAATATCCAAATTGTCAACATGATACTTCTTTGTAGAGTAAAATTCAAGAATGCTCAGAAGAATATTTTCATGAAAAGATACTGGATGAAGTGCAAATATCAAGGATATTCCACTAATTTCATGGAGTATAGAAGTCAAAACTTTAACCAACTGAGTATAATAAAGAATATATAAAACTATAACGGATTTTCACCGCGCCATGCGCAGAATCCACGATATCTGATCATTTCCACAATTTAATAAGGAATGAATATAAAGGATCATTCACCATGCATGTGGTAATCCACATGACAAGTTATTTCAATGAAATAATAAAGAATGGAATAACGTAAGGATTCACCATACGCACGCGATAGAGACTCCATGCATGAAAGTTATTCCCGATAGAATAATAAAGATTTTAACCAAGTCCGCGTAAAACACATGAGCAGGATATCCCAAATGTAATAATAAAGAATGGAATAACAAATGTAAATCACCATGCATGCGATTGTGCCCATTATGAGCAGGTTATTCCAACGAGAATAATAAATAACGGAACCGTGTCCCACGTAAAAGCGCATGCAGACGGGATATTCCAATGTAATAATAAAGAATGGAATAACAACAGAATTTCACCAAGTATACTACATATACAGGTTATTCCAACAGAATAATAAAGAATGGAATAACAGAAGAATTTCACTAAGTATACTACGTATACAGGTTATTCCAACAGAATAATAAAGAATGGAATAACAGAAGTTCTCTTCATGAATACAAAAGAAATAATACTTCTTACGAGTACAACAAATAATATCCCTTACAATAATAATAATATCCCTTACCTTTGAAAGAAGAGTATTCCGACTAGTAGGGCGAGGATATACTCGAAGAAAACTTATCTTCTACCAAAGCTTCTTTAAACTCTAAAGAAATACACTCAAGATTATAGAAGAAGAATTCTCTCTATGCTTTCTATCTAGAGTTTTTGAAGTGAATTAAATAAGAAATAATGAAGGAATGAACTTCTATTTATAGAAGAATGGACTGCATAGTAACTAATTCATGAACGGTCCAGATTGATTTACTTTAAACGGACGGTCCAGATTGGTTTACAATAAAATATAATATATTCTATTTATAATCTAATAAAATGAATAACTTTATAAAATTATTCTATTTTATATAAAAAGATTTTACTATACAAATACTATGCGAGCACTATGCATAATAAAATATAATATATTTTAATTATTGTCTAATAAAACAGAGATAACTTTATAAAAGTATTCTGCATTTTATATAAAAAGATTTTACTATTAGCCTAATAAAACGAATAACTTTATAAAAGTATTCTATTTTATATAAAAAGTTTTTCGCTTTTTATTACATTAATAATACTAATAAAACAAAACTTCATCATCACTTACTTTGAAAAAAATTTAAATGTCACCCTTAACTTTAAACTTTTATCAATTTCAATATTCACCAAAATAGAAAAATTGAATACTTTTATTTCATAAAATTCGGGGTCTCACAACGAACTCCCATTGTATTAGGTAGTGACGCTAATGCTTCAGAGACTGAACGATGGCATAAAACTCTAAGTCATATGTGACGCCCCCAAAATTAGGTATACGTCACCCATCTTGGGTCGCCACTTACATGGTACATAAATTTAAATACAACTTACTAATATAAGCGTGTGTATGCAATACGACATAAACCGTGAGTTTGAATACAAATATTATCTACTAGATATTATACAAACTCAAAAGGAGTCCTCATTACAACTATTATCACACTATTTCACGAATAGTGAGGACTACTAATGCTATCCTCTCTCGACCATTACTCCGCTCCCCACTACGTCCATTTATGTTCTCATTTCACGAAGAGAATGAAAGAAAAGAGGGTGAGCTCAACTAGCCCAAAGAAGAAATATTATGACTAAGATAATGCGAATAAATTATCATTAGCCTTCAAAGAAAGTTTAAACCGATAAAATACAATAGACAACCGGTTTAATCTGCGGTAGAATAAGCAATCCATTAAAAGAGTCAAGAGAGAATAAAGTCTACTATCTTTTAGGTTTTAAAAAGTTTTCATCAATTTTTATCATTTGAGACTCGACAATAAATAAACCACCACATCTAATCATCCCCGTACCACTGGCCAAGGATTTTCATCAAATTATCAATGGTCATGACTATACCGAATCACCCCAGTCATAATCATACCAAAAACTATCCATCATCGCATTACGAAGCCACTTTGAGGACTTTTGTCACATCATTTATATCAAGTCGTGATTATACCGAAATGATCCTTGATCATAATCATACTAAGTTCATCTATGCACGTAAGCCAAAGATAACATAATATAACATGAGGATGATGACAATGACATAATAATTCAATAAAACAAGTTCAAGAATTATTTAATCCATGAATTATTAACGTCCAAATTGTCAACATGATCTCTTGTTTGCAGTAGAGTAAAATTCAAGAATGATCGGAAGAATATTTCCATGAAAGATATCTTTGGATGAAATGCAAATATCAAGGATATTCTACTAATTTCATGGAGTATAAAGTCCAAGTTTTAACCAACCGGGTATAATAAAGAATGGAATAACTAAAGAAATCACCATGCATGCGGTATCTTGATGCATGAGGCGAGTTATTCCAATGAATAATAATAACGGAACCAAAATTCGTGAAATTCACACACAAGCGGGATGTTCCAACGAAATAATAAAGATGGAACCAGATCCGGTGTAAAACACACGAATAGGATATTCCAACAATGAATGATAAAGATTTTAACCAGTCCTGTAAAACACATGCATGTGATGTTCCAATGAGAATAATAAAAAGCGGAACCAGTCCTGTAAAACACATGCATGTGGATGTTCCAATGAATAATAATAAAGAATGTCACCAAGTATAGGGTAATCAGCATTATCTGAGTTATTCCAATGAATAAATAAGAATGGAATAACATAAGAATTTCACCAAGTATAGGATATCCGCATATATCGAGGTTATGTATAGGTATATCACTTTTACGAGTTATTCAATGTAATAATAGTGAATGGAATAATGAAGTTCTCTTCAAGAAGAAAGAATAACACCCTCACCGTATAAAGAACCGAATATAGAAGTAGTGAAGTAGCGAGAATACTCTTCTTCTTTCTATAATTTTCTCTCTATAAACTCTCTATATAATTTCTCTCTAGAGTTTCAATGAATTCGTAAGAAAATAATGAAGGAATGAGCTTTATTTATAGAAAAATGGAATGCATAAGAATTAATCCATGAACGGTCCAGATTGATTTACTTTAATTTGACGGTCCATATTTAAAGAAAAATCTTTTAAATAAAATATAATATATTCTATTTATATAAAAACATTTTACTATGCAAACACTATGCAATACTATGCAAAACACTATACAAAAATACTATACAACACTATGCATAATAAAATATAATATATTCTATTTATGTAATAACTTTAATAAAGTATTCTATTTTATATAAAAGATGTTTCGCTTTATTACGTTAATAATACGAATAAAACAAAACGTCATTATCGCTTATAATAATTCATATTATTAATCGACAATAATGGAATCAAACCGAGTGACTTCTCACATAGGCATCAATAATCAATACCGCAGTGTTACTATGCAACCACACGACATTCGTTGTACTTTTACTACCGAGTAGTTCAACAAAGATCAACCAGTAAAACTTCCGCCGTTATTTTAATAAAATATTTTTATCGTTTTCTCAATCCGGCCAATAATTACATTGTAAGGTCCACCAATGATTGAGCCGTTGTCTGAATATTCCCTGCTAAACCGAATATTCCCGACCAATCGAATATAATATAACCACTTGCATACTTTTACAAAATTTATAAATACTACCCACAACTATAATATTATCTTAAATTCACACCATAATATTAAAAAATTATTTTAACAAAATTTAAATCTTTATTGATAAAATCTGGGTCTCACAATCTCCCTTCTTATGGAATTTCATTTCTAAATTAGAATTGCGTACTGATATGATAAAGAGATGAGGATACCTTGAATACCTTTATCGTTTAAAAATATTAAATTCATCTTTAAATCCTACCAAAGATATTCATTAACAATTCATCTTTTGCTACGGACCAAAGATATATAAGCGTAAAACCAATAATCTGAGACTTAGCTTAATAGTATCATCACGACCACGAATTATCCATGCACTTCTTGGCGAAGGATATTCGTGTTTTTTCATTACTGATCGTGATTATACCGAATAATCCGTGGTCATAATCATACCAAGTCTATCAATGCACTACTGACTAAAGATGACTTTTACCACATCCATGAATTAATATTTCATTCTTTGAGACTCACCAATAATTAATCCATATCATCGAATCATCCCCGCACTACGGGCCAAGGATATTCATTAGTATCACGACCACGAATTATCCATGCACTACTACCAAAGATAATTGTGTATTCATTAGTATCCGACCACAAATTATCCACAAATTATCCATGCACTACTCGCACCATTCAGATAATCGTGTATTCATTAGTATCACGACCACATCCATTATCCATGTATTCATTAGACTACGACCCCAAGATAATCGTGTATTCATTAGTATCGACCACAAATTATCCATGCACTACTACACAATTATCCATTCACTTATCCATGCACTACTACCAAAGATAATTGTAGTATTCATTAATTATCCATATCACGACCATTAAGTAAATTATCCATGCACTACTACCAAAGATAATTGTGTATTCATTAAGATTATCCGACCACAAATTATCCATTACACTACTACCAAAGATAATTGTGTATTCATTAATATCACGACCACAAATTATCCATGCACTACGGCCAAAGATAATAATTGTGTATTCAATTACTGTTATGATTATACCGAACAATCCCTCAGTCATAATCATACCAAGTCCATCTATGCATTTCTGACGTATGAGATGACTTTCAACATAATATAAGCGTAGAGGATAATGATATAAAGAATCAATCAAATGAGATAAAGGATAAATATTAAACATTTACAATATAATTTATCCAGATTCAAGAATATCCCCATGTTTTCAATCACTTAATAATCTCATAATCTAATATCATTAATATTATAACAATATTTTAATCACTTAAAATTTATAAACAATTTATCTTAACTTGTTTACGCTTTACCATATAATGCATTTAATCATTCAAAATGTCATACTCATAAGATATCATCACCAATTATCAAATCTCTCAAAAATATGCATATACTCTATATAGGATTCTCTAGCCATAAAATCCTATTTTCAACTTTGTTACTTCACATAACATATTTAACTCATATGTTAAGTAACTAAACTATTTTCATGAAAATACCAAATCAGTCCCAAAAATATTTCTTTTCTGGGATTTAGCATAATATAGTCCCATGATGAAAATATATTTTTCTCGGAATTTTAAAATTCATTTACTATTTTTCAAAAATCAATTTCTAATTAATTCCTTAAGAAATTAGCTACCTCAAGTTTAACTCCAAAATTCCCAAATCTTGGCAGGACCTTACACATGTTATCGTGAGCTTCTAGTTTAAATTTCATGGTCATCGGAGTTATAGAACTCCCGTTATAGCGTTTTTAAATCGAAAAAACCTAAATATTGAAATAGTCATAACTTGCTCATTTTAAGTCGAGAATGAGCTCATTTTTGGACAGGAGGTACTTTATACCATATACTTTCATGTCCCAAAACCCAGAATTTTTCTCATATTTAAGTGGCCGAAACAGTCCCTTAAAGTTTCTGGGCAGTAGCATTTTCAAAATTTACAGCTTTGGCCTCCTTTGCTAAAATCAGTCTACACAAAAATCCACAACACCTTTTCCAGTAATTCCACTTGGATTAGTTAGTTAACTCGTAGATCTAACTCTAGGACTGGACCACATTCAAAAATTCAAAATATAATAAGAGATATGGTCAATTGAATTTCCTGTTACGTTTTTCACCAAAATCTGATTTTCAACTCTTTGTGATTTCTAAGAAACTTTCATGTTTTTACATACTAACCAACATAACTCATCATAAAACTTACTAATACCACGAATACCCATGATTTTCATTATTCCAATGCTTTTATTATGACTTTCATCATAAACCACGTAAACTGCTCATTTAGTTGAAGAAATATTTGAGGTTTAAGAAATGGGTTTTTGTCTTTGAGGTCAATACAAAATTCGATTTCACGCTCTAGGGTAGGCTAGAAATCTTCAAAGAATACGTCAAGAAATTTATTAATGATAGAAATATCATTCAAAATCATTACTCTTATCCAAGACTTGGATAGTACGTCACATTGATACCAACTGTGACTTCTATCCCTTAACCTAGATAAGCACCTCACAATGATACCTATAAACTTGCCATCTTCATTCACGATGTCGCTGCTGAAAATTCCGCTTCGGTGCATTCCACACAAGGAAGTTGACAACGAAAGGTTCGGGCTCTTTACTTATGGCTTGATATCACAAAGTTGATTAACTTTAGGATTTGGTTACTTTGAATTCAGATAACGGGTTGGTTAGGAATATGAAAGCTAACAACCTTACAAAAAAGAATAATGAGTAGTTAATCAATCGTTTTTAAAAATTACCTCAAAGGCAAGTATTTTCAAAGAGATAAGATCGACGGTGTAACGTGAAAGTGTTTATTTGAAACAACAAGATTAATAAAATGGAGAGTAACGAAGGTTTCTCCTACGAAGTTTCAATAGATAAATCAAAGTCTAATTTCTCCTGAGTCAAATTTAAACGTTGAACTCAAGCAAGAGAGATAAAAGAATGGGTAGAACCCAGGTATCTAATAAGGTATAGACTTGTGAAGAATTTATAATTAACTAACCCGTGCTAACTTCGTTCGGGTTACCCACTTTTGAGAAGTCAAAAAACGCTTCTTCCCGAAACCACCGACTTTGTTTTGTCCAGTCCGCCTTTGGTGCCACTATCCCAAACTGGACTTGACTTGATGCACAACAAAATTGAGCTAAATTACCTTCTCTTCTTGCAATTTTCACTTCTATTATCTTTGCCATGATTACCACCAAAGTGGTTACCATTCTTAACATGATAATTTCCCCGATGATGGTTATCATTGTTCGATAGCCGTTGCCACCAAAGATGATTATTATCGTATTGTTGGTCGTTACCTTTTGTTTGAAATTTGAATCAACACTATCATGTGCTTCATTGCTTATCTCAAAGATTTTCGGATATCATTCTCAAACACCGTCACAAAACAAGGGTTAATTAACATATCACATATTATCCCTATACTCGTGACCAATTAAATACCAAATAAATTTAGGTAGGTCATACTAGCGAAGGAATTCCCGCCTCTCCCTCCTAGTTCTTATCTCACATCTCACCAGGGATCATATCCTAAGCTCGATACCAATCGTGACACTGGACACCAACTTGTGTCAAGACCTCACATTAGTACCTATCACCTTGCCAATCGAAAAGACGGCGTCCCCTACGGAGAGTCTGGCTTTGCATTCCCCATCAACAGGAAGTCACCAGCGAGAGGCTCGGGGCTCTTCACATTTATGGCTCTGATACCAACTGTGACGCCCCCAAAATTTAGGTATACGTCACCCATCTTGGGTCGCCACTTACATGGTACATAAATTCAAATACAACTTACTAATATAAGCGTAGTATGCAATACGACATAAACTGTGAGTTTGAATACAAATATTATCTACTAGATATTATACAAACTCAAAAGGAGTCCTCATTACAACTATTATCACACTATTTCACGAATATAGTGCGGACTACTAATGCTATCCTCTCGGACCATTACTCTGCTTCCCAGACTTCGTCCCAAATATGTTCTCATTTCACAAGAAACGGTGAAAGAAAGGGTGAGCTCAACTAGCCCGAGAAGAAATATTATGACTAAGATAATGCGTAATAAATTATCATTAGCCTTCAACAATGTTAAACCGATAAAATACAATGAGACAACCAAATAATCAATGTGAATAAGCAATCCATTAAAAGAGTCAAGTAGAGAATAAAGTCTACTATCTTTTAGGTTTTAAAAAGTTTTCATCAATTTTTATCGTTGAGACTCAGCTTAATAAATAAACCACCACATCTAATCATCCACGTACCACCGGCCAAGGATTTTCATCAAATTATCAATGGTCAATGACTATACTTAGAATCACCCCGGTCATAATCATACCAAAAACTATCCATCAACGCATTACAGAACACCGAGGACTTTTGTCACATCATTTATATCAAGTCGTGATTATTATACCGAATGATCCACGGTCATAATCATACTAAGTTCATCTATGCACGTAAGCCAAAGATAACATAATATAACACGAGGATGATGACAATGACATAATAATTCAATAAAACAAGTTCAAGAATTATTTAATCCATGAATTATTAACGTCCAAATTGTCAACATGAATCTTTGTTTAAGTAGAGTAAAATTCAAGAATGATCGGAAGAATATTTCCATGAAAGATCTTTGGATGAAACGCAAAATATCAAGGATATTCTACTAATTTCATGGAGTATGAAGTCAAGTTTTAACCAACCGGGTATAATAAAGAATGGAATAACAAAAGAAATCACCATGCATGCGATTTAGATGTAGGCAAAGTTTATTCCAACGAATAATAATAACGGAACCAGTCGGGTGAAATTCACAATCGGCGGGATGTTCAACAATGTAATAATAAAGATGGAACCGGATCCGGTGTAAAACACACGGATAGGATATTCCAACAGAATGATAAAGAATGAATCCGGTCCGGTAAAAAACACGCATGGGATGTTCTAACGAGAATAATAAAAGCGGAACCAGTCCTGGTGTACACACAATGTGGATGTTCCAATGGAATAATAGAAGAATGTCACCAAGTATAGGGTAAACCGGCAGATACGAGTTATTCCAATGAATAAATAAGAATGGAATAACATAAGAATTTCACCAAGTATAGGATATGCCAGATATACGAGTTATGTATAGGGTATATCACTTTTACTGAGTTATTCCAATGTAATAATAGTGAATGGAATAACGAAGTTCTCTTCAAGAAGAAAGAATAACACCCTTACAAGTATAAGAACCTAATATAGAAGTAGTGAAGTAGCGAGAATCACTCTTCTTCTTTCTATAATTTTCTCTCTATAAACTCTCTATAATTTCTCTCTAGAGTTTTTCATGAATTAAGTAAGAAAATAATGAAGGAATGAGCTTATTTATAGAAAAATGGAATGCATAGTAACTAATCCATGAAACGGTCCGTTTGATTTACTTTAATCGGCGGTCCATATTTAAAGAAAAATCTCTTTTAAATAAAATATAATATATTCTATTTATATAAAAACATTTTACTATGCAAATACTATACAATACTATGCAAAACACTATGCAAAAATACTATGCAACACTATGCGTAATAAAATATAATATATTCTATTTATAGAATAACTTTAATAAAGTATTCTATTTTATATAAAGATGTTTCGCTTTTATTACGTTAATAATACTGAATAAAACAAAACGTCATTATCGCTATAATAATTCATATTATTAATCGACAATAATGGAATCAAACCGAGTGACTTCTCACATAGGCATCAATAATCAATACCAAGGTAATGCTACTTGTGCAACCACACGACATTCTTTTTTTTACTACTGAAAGTAGTTCAACAAGATCAACCAAAACTTCCGTAGTTATTTTAATAAAATATTTTTGTCGTTTTCTCGATCCGGCAATAATTACATTGTAGGGTCCACCAATGATTGAGTAGTTGTCATTTAATATTCCCTGCTAAACCAATATTCCCAGACCAATCGAATATAATATAACCACTTGCATACTTTGCAAAATTTATAAATACTACCCACAACTATAATATTATCTTAAATTCACACCATAATATTAAAAAATTATTTTAACAAAATTTAAATCTTTATTGATAAAATCTGGGGTCTCACATCATAGGCGGAATAATTTTCTTTGATCCGGGCAACTTTTCGTTGAAGAACGCTATTGGTCAACCTGCTTGATTCAAAACTCCATCGATGCCGATCTTTGAGGCGTCACAGTTCACTTAAAATACCTTCTTAAAGTCAAGAAGTGCCAAGACTAGTGCTTCGGTCATCTTCATCTTAACCAGCTGAAAGTTGTCTTCGGTTTCCTTAGACCATTGTAATAATTTCCCCTTAAGGCACTCGGTGATAAGTGCAATTAGGGTACTAAAATTTTTGAAGTTGCGATGGTAAAAGTATGCCAATCCATGAAAACTTCTGAAGTCATGTATAGTCTTTGACGTTGTCCATGCTAATGCTAGCTACATCTATCTTTGACGATCAGCATGAACACCTTCGGTAAAAGAAACAAAGCCAAGGAAAGTTACTAAAGTCATTAAGTAAGAACTCTTCTTCTGATTGAAAAACAAACGTTCCTTTCGCAATACATGAAAAAACAACTCGAAAGTGTTCTTGGTGTGACTCCCAGTTTGGACTTTAAATTAAAATATTATCGAAGTAGTCTACCACATACTTCCCTATGAAAGGTTGCAATACCCGGTGTATAAACCTCGTAAATGTACTAGGAGTATTGGAAAGGCCGAAAGGAGTAACCATCCACTCATATAACCCATGCTGAGTTTCGAACGTTGTCATTCATTCATCTCCAGGCTTTACTCTTATTTCATGGTAACCACTTTTCATATCAATATTTGAGAAAACTTTTGCTCCAGACAACTGATCTAGCATATCGTCCAGGCGAGGTATCAAAATCTGTATTTCACTGTAATCTTGTTGATTGCTTTGCAGTCAATGCATATTCGCCAGGTTTCATCCTTTTTTGGCATTAATAGTGTTGGTACCACACATGGACTCATGCTTTCGCGGATGTAGCCCTTTTCCACTAACTCCACTACCCGTCTCTGTAGCTCTTCGAACTCTTTGGGGCTGAGTCTGTATGATGACATGTTCGGTAAAATCTACCCTGTAACAAGATCTATTTGGTGTTTAATGTCCCTTATCGGTGGCAGTCAAGGTGCCAACTCTTCGGGAATCAAATCAACAAACTCTAATTGCAACTTCTGCACATCGACTATTACTTATAGGGTTTTTTTTCTATCGAGCTGTTCCTATAAAGGATCACAACTTACATTACACCTTCACGATCGACCTCCATTAGGAATTTAGACATGGATAAGAGATTCGGGTTTCCGACTGCCCAAGTTGAACTACTTTCTTCCCACCGAGGGGCCAACACAACCTTCTTACCTTTTATACTAAGGGAGTACGTATTCTTCCGACCATCATAAATGACACTTCGGTCAAAATGTCAAGGTCAGCCCAACAATACATGGCATACGTCCATTGACATCACATCGCACCAAGCGTTATCAAAATATTTTTTGCCAATTGAAAATGTCACTAAGCATTTTTTGTCAACTTTTATCTCATTGCCTTTATTCAACCATGACAGCTTATATGATTTGGGATGTCGATCTGTTTTTAACTGTAATTTATGGACAACCTCTTCCAATTATACTACATTTTCAAAGCTGCCACTATCAATGATCATCTTTCATACCTTATCTACCAATGTGCAAGTTGTATGGAAGATATTGGTTCTCAACCAATCATCTTCTAAATTACCCTTAGGGGTCAATAGATTCATACGAATAACTAAAGTTTCCTGGCCATCATTATAAAGTACATCCTCTTCATCTTCATACTCATCATACACAGGTTCATTAAATCTTTCCGTTTCATCTAGCGCGTCTTCTTGAATTAAGAGATTCTTTCCATTCTAATTAACATGTTTTCGGCACTCCGTTGTTCTATGGAATGGCTCTCCAAATCTGAAGCATTTAATACCATAACTGAAATTACTTTATGGTTGTTGTGGCGTAGGACGAAGCTGTTGAGGTTAGTTAAGTCTGTTGGGTGGGTTGCTCCTCAGCATCGACCTACTGTTCTGTTGTTGCTCTGCGTCGAGTGCTTGTTGGTATGCCTTAGAAATAGTCCATAATGAAAAGTGATTGAGGGAATATTGCAGCTGATGTCTCAATCCTTCGAAATACCTTGCTACCATTTGTTCCTCTATTTTCGATAGATCGTTCCGTGCTATCAACTGATAAAACTCTTTGGTGTATTTATCTACAGATCTAGTTCCTTGTCTCAATAGATGTAACCTCTTAAACAAAGACTGAGTGTAGCCGAAATGAAGAAAGTGACTCTGTATTTTTTTCTTCATCTTCTCCCACTTTGTGATTTTATTTTTTCTTGTCTCTCCCGTGAACGCCTTATCTGTTCCCACCAAGCAGATGCTCGATTCAGAATTATAGGATTCTTCATCATGATCAAGGTGTGAGACTTCCTCTGTCGGAACTTGTCCATGACGACCCAGATTTCGCGCCACTAGATATTGGGTTAGCTCTGCAACTTGTTTTGTAAATCGTCAATGATCACGTCCTGAACGTTATGATCACGGTGCGGGACTTCCACAATCGGAACCTACCTTCGACGGCCACGACCATGATCACCAGCCATTGAAACTGATGAAATCTATTCCCAGGACGATGTTGATGCTTTGATACCAATTGACGTTGGACATAAATCTTTTCTAATGCTTGAATTTATATTTATCAAAATCAAAAGTTGTCTATAGCTCAATCCAAAAATCGTGTTTTATAGCTAAAAGATTACTTTATCAGCACGCAACAAAATTCCAAAAACTTCTAATAGAAAACAACTTTCTAATAATCCGCCTATATTTACGATAACAACTTCTAATGAGTTGTACCTTCTAATAATTAAGATACTACCATAAAAATGAAATATATCTAATAAAAATGTCAATTCTGAACTTCCGAAGCCGAAGGAGTGGACCGCTCATCAGTTGGACAGAACCCGAAACCGAACCCAAAGGAGTGGTCTGCCATCCAACTCCCGAAGTCATCAGCCATCCGAACCCGAAGACGTCAATGACCGCCATATTTACGCCGATTCTCCAATGCATAATATTTTAATACCATTAACGTGTCATTTAATAGCTCGACATCATCAGACTCGGATCCTCCTGCATCACTTTACTTAGAAAACATATAATTCCTTGTATTCCATAAAAAGAACTTCATTTATAAAATGTCTATATATATGGCCCTAAAAATAATAAATTATTAGTTTAATAGTGTAGTATGATAATTAATGAAATTATAATATTAAATTTAATAGTATTATGTTATTTTATAATTATATCATTACTAAGCTCAACATCCAGCTATCTCATTATTTATTTTCTTCATTTTATGGATTAGTTTTAGTTAGTTCTTAATCCTAGTAGTATATATCATGAAAAAAAACAGCTATAATCTAATTGTTTAATGCATATAACACCCTAACAACTGAAATGTCATTAATTAACCTTAAGCAGAGCAGCTACCAGGAGTATTTGAAGCTTAAAGCAAAAGTTGAGGTGCTGCAACAATCTCAGAGGTAAATTCTCTCCAGTAATTTAATCATACTTGTATGAACTGACAAGTTTTTTTTATCAGCAAAATAAAATTCATTAAAACCAAGAGATTTTCATGAGTGTCAAATTCAAAAGATATGAATATGTGATATGAATTGACAAGTTTACTTGTCTTTTCCCGAGTATATATATAACATTGCGGCTGTTATATATGCCCAACCAAATTTCTGATATAAGTGCCCACTGTCAAATATTTGCTGCTTGCTGAATGCTGAGTGCTGGCACAACTTTGTTGGACTTGGTGTAGGTACTAGTATCTCTAAAAAATTTCTCTTTCTGGTTTTGTTTGGTAATTGTATATATATATATATATATATATATATATATATATATATATTCAGGCATCTTCTTGGAGAAGATTTGGGACAGTTAGGCACAAAGGAACTCGACCAGCTCGAGAGGCAACTTGATTCATCCTTAAAGCAAGTCAGGTCCACCAAGGTACATGCATAATTAATTAAGTCTAATTAATTATATATATTTCTTTTATGCTACACCCTCCATCCCATTATATCTGACGTTTTAGACTTTTTTTTTTCTCAAAATATTTGACGTTCTACAAAACCAAGGATATTTTACTTATTTCTTTCCTTTTCTACCCTTCCTTCTCCAGCACCATTAATGACTATTTAATGTTGTCCGTTCACTTTCTCTCCTTCTATTCTGGTTAAGCTTCCTGTTAAGCTTCCTTCTATTTTGTATTCTATTTGGTTCACTTTTCTTGTTAAGCTTCCTGTGGGCCTTCTATTCTGGTGAAAAAGAATGTGAACATCTCGTTGTTAAGCTTCGTGCTTTCTCCACCCTCTTGTCGGCGGCCGCTACCAATCGACTCCATTAACTCCATTAACGCCGTCGATTCATTAACGCCGTCGATCCCGGCGACTCCTGTAACTCCATTAACGCCGTCGATCCCGGCGACTCCATTAACTCTATTAACGTCGTCGATCTCGGCGACTCCATTAACTCCGTCGATCCCGACATCAAAACGTCTCCATTAACGGAGCCTCTGCTCTCCTTCATATATCTATATATATACACAAATTATTCTGGGACCTGTAAGTTAGAACCCGACGGGATTAACGTTAGTTTCTCTCTCCTCTCTCTCTGTCTAATGTTAGTTTCTCTCTCCTCTCTCTCTCTGTCTTTCTGGGACCTGCTCTCCTTCATATATCTAATGTTAGTTTCTCTCTCCTCTCTCTCTCTCTTTCTTTTTTGCAGCTAAAGTTGAAATAAGAGAGGCAAATGCATTTTATATTAATTAGGAGAGAAAGTGTGAAACGTCTTTAATTAGGAGAGAAAGTGGAGATAAATGAGATAAAATAAAATTACAGTATTCTTAAAATTACAATGTAAATGGAGAATTAAATGAGATCAAAGTATTAATTAATATATAGGTAAAATAATAAAATTACAACTATTCTTAATTTTGCTAAACTCTATAACGCCTATTATTTTTGTAGATGGAGAGTTTTCATATATATATATATATATATATATATATATATATATATATATATATATAAATTTTTATAAAACTATTTATAGTTACATCACTACCATTTGTGTTGATTCCTATAGTGAAACCCTCAATGTCACTGCAAATGGAACTATATATAGACATACTAACTGGAAATATGATGTTTGTTGGATGGCACATACTCCATTAGTTGAATGCGAAACTTCTTACTTTTTGGAGTTTCCTATATATGCACCATGTTTTTGCACCAAATTAATGTACCTTGAAAGGAAACGAATCTCCCTCTATGTTTCATTAAATACCTCCAAAATAAAGCATCTTTGTTTTGGCAGCTAGAGTTCGTTGTCGACCATATATATATATATATATATATATATATATATATATATATATATATATATATATATGCAATCAAATGTTGATGTCCTAGCTAGGCGACCAAGTCAAATTGGCGTTTAGATTATATAGGATATATAGTATCTAACAATGTGTTTGATTATAAAGCAGTGACCATATTTTTTGTATTGCTACCTAATAGACATGGCATTTCACAAAGTTTATTTATATTTTTGGTGCTGTTCAAGGACATATTCCTCAAATCTGGACGCACATACCATGATTTTGCTCATTTTATATGTCCTTGTGATTTGACTTATCCGACTCAAATTTAATTAAGTTGATGCGGTTAATTATTAAATAATTACTCCTTTTGTTCCAAAAAAATAAAAGAGATAAAGATATATATTTTTTATTTTATGCGGGTTTGAAAATTAGGGATATTTTTTTTTTTTCATTTTTATATTTTAAACATGAAGCTTCTAACATATCAATTATTTATATTGTAGGCAGATTGAATAATTAATATGATATTACCACTACTACGTTTCTAGAAATGTTAAGAGACATTTGAAAACATTAGTTTGGCAACCGAAGAAAATGTTAATTCATTTACTCATTAAGAAGTGATCCTTCCTTAGTTTTCCACATGTTTTAGCTAAAAACTTGAATAGTGTAATTATATTACCTTTAGATCACAAATGAAGTTTTTCTGATATACTTTTAATTGTGTTTTTCAGACTCAGTATATGCTTGATCAACTTTCTGATCTTCAACAAAAGGTATACGTACATATATGTGATGTATATATATTATCATCTCAACTCCAACTCCTCTATATTAATTAGTTTACTGATAAAATAACTAATGATTGTACAGGAACATGAGCTAATTGAAGTTAATAAAGCCTTGAGGAACAAGGTACGATCATAAAATTAAGTTTAGTTCTCTTGTTTTAAGTGACAAATATATTGATGCCGGGTGGGATAGCGATTATCCTGCGGGTTAAGTAAACAAATAAATTCACAAGAAGAAGGAAGAGGTTCACCAGAAAAAAAATACAGAGAAATATCTCTAATGTGTAAATTAAAGTTCATCGAATTCAACCCACAAGCCGGGTTTATATATAATTAACAAAACTTAACTTCCTAAAAATACGGAAATAAAATCTTAACAAGTAATAACTTATTATAAAAGATTTACTAGCTAATAAAATATTTTTACTATAAAGAACTAAATAATAATAATAATAATAATAATAATCCTTCGACTTTCGAAATCATGACGCCTCTTCAGAAGAAGTTTGCCACACCCGAAGTCATGATGTCATATGAAGTCGAACTCCAACCCCGAAGACACGGACCAAATGCTTTACTCCGAAGTCATCCGATACCGTTGCGCTGATCCCTTAACTTTTGATCATTTAGCATCATCATCGTACTATCTGACCATCCAGGATCTTTGGCCTAAAATCCTCCTGCATCAGTCTCTCCGTGTTGGAAAAAACTCGTCCTCGAGTTCAACACAGATAGAATGGAAACTGTACGAGAAGAGGCTTCGGCAACTGAAATACTTATTGTCGATGAAAAAAGACACTAAGCATTTTTATCGATTGTTACTTCATTACCTTTTTTTAACAACAACAACTTATATGGTTTAGGATGCCGATCCGTTTTCAACTGTAATTTCTTGACAACCTCTTCAAATACTACGTTCTCACAACTGCTGCCATCAATGATTAACTTGCAAACTTTATTTGCTATGGTGCAAGTTGTTTGAAAGATATTGGTTCTCAACCAATCATATTCGGAATCACCTTTATAAGTTGGTTGACTCTTGGGAACGACCAGGGTTGTGACGCCCCCAAAATTAGTTATACGTCACCCATCTTGGGTCGTCACTTACATGGTACATAAATTCAAATACAACTTACTAACCTAACTGTCGTGTACAATACGACATAAACTGTGAGTTTGAATACAAATATTGTCTACTAGATATTATACAAACTCAAAAGGAGTCCTCATTACAACTATTATCACACTATTTCACGTAATAGTGAGGACTACTAATGCTATCCTCCGGACCATTACTCCGTTCCCAGACTCGTCCCAAATTTATGTTCTCATTTCAAGAGAATAAAAAAGAAAGGTGAGCTCAACTAGCCCAAAGAAGAAATATTATGACTAAGATAATGCGAATAAAATTATCATTAGCCTTCAACAATGTTAAAACCGATAAAATACAATAGACAACCGGTTTAATCTGCGGTGAATAAGCAATCCATTAAAAGAGTCAAGTAGAGAATAAAGTCTACTATCTTTTAGGTTTTAAAAGGTTTTCATCAATTTTTATCACGAGACTCGACAATAAATAAACCACCACATCTAATCATCCCCGTACCACGGTCGAAGGATTTTCATCAAATTATCAATGGTCATGACTATACCGAATCACCCCAGGTCATAATCATACCAAAACTATCCATCAACGCATTACAACAGCCACCGAGGACTTTTAGTCACATCATTTATATCAAGTCATGATTATACCGAATGATCCTCGGTCATAATCATACTAAGTTCATCTATGCGTAAGCGAAAGATAACATAATATAACATGAGGATGATGACAACGACATAATAATTCAATAAAACAAGTTCAAGAATTATTTAATCCATGAATTATTAACGTCCAAATTGTCAACATGATCTTTGTTTAGTAGAGTAAAATTCAAGAATGATCGGAAGAATATTTCCATGAAAAGATCTTTGGATGAAACGCAAATATCAGGATATTCTACTAATTTCATGGAGTATAGAAGTCAAAGTTTTAACCAACCGGGTATAATAAAGAATGGAATAACAAAAGAAATCACCATACATGCGGTGCTTAGCATGAGGTACGGTGTTATTCCAACATAATAATAATAACGGAACCAGTCGTGAAATTCACACCCAGCGGGATGTTCAATGAATAATAAAGATGGAACCCGATCCGTGTAAAACACACGATAGGATATTCCAATGAATGATAAAAAAATTTAATGTCACCAAGTATAAAACCTGGATGCGATGTTCCAAAATAATAAAAAGCGGAACCGGTCAGGTGTAAAACCTGAAGTTATGTTCCAATGAATAATAGAAGAATGTCACCAAGTATAGGGTAAACCCAGCGTATCTGTTATTCAATGAGAATAATAAGCAATGGAATAACATAAGGATTTCACCAAGTATAGGGTATGCGCGTATCTGAGTTATGTATAGGGTATGCCACTTTTACAAAGTTATTCCAACAGAATAATAATGAATGGAATAATGAAGTTCTCTTCAAGAAGAAAGAATAACACCCTTACCATAAAAGAACCTAATATAGAAGTAGTGAAGTAGCGAGAATACTCTTCTTCTTTCTATAATTTTCTCTATAAACTTCTCTCTATAATTTCTCTCTAGAGTTTCAATGAATTCGTAAGAAAATAATGAAGGAATGAGCTTTCTATTTATAGGAAAATGGAATGCATAAGAATTAATCCATGAACGGTCCAGATTGATTTACTTTAATCGGCGGTCCATATTTAAAGAAAATCTTTTAAATAAAATATAATATATTCTATTTATATAAAAACATTTTACTATGCAAACACTATGCAATACTATGCAAAACACTATGCAAAAACACTATGAAACACTATGCATAATAAAATATAATATATTCTATTTATAGAATAACTTTAATAAAGTATGCTATTTTATATAAAAAGATGTTTACATTTTATTACGTTAATAATACTGAATAAAACAAAACGTCATTATCGCTATAATAATTCATATTATTAATCGACAATAATGGAATCAAACCGAGTGACTTCTCACATAAGCATCAATAATCAATACCGTGTGCTACTTATGAAACCACACGTACATCGTACTTTTACTACCGAAAGTAGTTCAACAAGAATTACGGTAAAACTTCCGCCGTTATTTCAATAAAATATTTTTGTCGTTTTCTCGATCCGGCTAATAATTACATTAGGGTCCACCAATGATTGAGTAGTTGTGCGAATATTCCCCGCTAAACCGAATATTCCCCACCAATCGAATATAATATAACCACTTGCATACTTTGCAAAATTTATAAATACTACCCACAACTATAATATTATCTCAAATTCACACCATAATATTAAAAATTATTTCGACAAAATTTAAATCTTTATTGATAAAATCTGGGGTCTCACAAGGGTCTCCTAGCTATCTTCATACGATCCATTCTCCTCTTCGTCGCCATCATCATATTCGCCATACACAGGTTCTCTATAAGGTTCTCCTTCATCTTCATATTCGTCATAAATTTCTTCTTCATCTGCATATTCTTCATATACAAGTTCTCCATACTCATCTACTTCTTCGGCTACTTCTTTCTCAACCAACTGTTCTTCATCAAAACTGGAATTAAAATTATAAAATTCCTCATCACAATCAAGGTGCGAGAAATACTCCAGGACTTCCTTGGTCGGATATTGTCCACGAGAATAATACCCTTCCTCGTCATGATCAAGGTGTGGGACTTCTTCAATCGAAAACTGTCCACGATAGTAATCAATAAAGTGCGGGACTTCCTCTTTTAGAACTTGTCCACGTCGACCCCGATTCAGCGCCTTAAGACTCCAGGTTAACTTTGCAACCTGTCTCTATAATTCCTCAATCATTGCATCTTGAATGTTACGATCCTGGTTCAGGACTTCCTTAACTAGAATATGCACACTACGAGCACGATCTCCAGCCATTAAAATCGATGAGTCTATTCCCAGAAAGATACTTGAGCTTTGATACCAACTGATGCCGGGCGGGATAACGATCATACTGCGGGTTAGGTAAACAAATAAATTCACAGGAAGAAAGAAGAGGTTCACCGAAAAAAACACAGAAAAATCTCTCTAATATGTATAATATATTTATCAAAATCAAAGTTCATCGAATTCAACCCACAAGCTGGGTTTATATATAGCTAATAAAACTTTCTCTCTAAGTCACTCTAGAAACTTCTTAGAGATGAAAATAAAATCCTCCTAGAGATACGAAAAGATATCCTAACAAACTTCCTAAAAATACAAAAATAAAATCTTAACAAGTAACAACTTATTATAAAAGATTTACTACCTAATAAAATACTATTACTATAAAGGACTAAATAATAATAATAATAATAATAATAATAATAATAATAATAATAATAATAATAATAAAGTTCATCGACTTTCGAAGTCATGACGCCTCTTCAGAAGAAGTTTGCCATGCCTCATGACGTCATCCGAAGCTGAACTCCGACCCTGAAGACACGGACCGAACGCTTGACCCCGAAGTCATCCTATATCGTTGCATTGATCTATTAGCTTTTGGTCTTTGAGCATCATCATCGTACTATCCGACCATTCAAGATCTTTAGTCTGAAATCCTCCTGCATCATATACGGGCAGGCAAGCCAATTCGAAATTGTGGGTCCAAGTGCAAATTAAGGTTCCACGACCTCATTAAAAGCACAAATTAGGGCTCGCATGGCCTAATTGAATGAATATGGAAAAGCCAAAAATAAATGTACAAGACCCGAGAGAAGCCTCCACGTGTCTCGAGGTAGAACGCTCATGGAGGCGGCTCGTTTTGAGAATTGATTGAGGGATTGGATTGGTGGCTAGAAGGACAGGGCAATATGCGCATTATTCTAATGACTAAAGGGTATTTCTAGAATTTTCCTAAAAGCATGTGCCTTGCACATGACTACTTTCCAGAAAATCCTATAAATACCCCTTCTATTCCATTTGGAAAGGGACCTTTTGGAGACTCAAGACTTGGACTCTTGGAAGATCAAGGGACCTTTTTTGGTGACTTAAAGGCTTGGAGATTCCACCTAAAAGTACTAAAGGGGTTTGAACATTCTCTCAACTCGAAGGACTCAAGAAGGCTCTTGGAATCCCTGCTACCCTAACACGGTTCCTGGATTCTAGGGGTTCTGCCACGCGTCGTTGGAGTAATCGTCCACCTGTCGTTCTCCCTTCTTCAAACAACCAATCAATTCCGTGCTCTTTGTGGATTTCTCTCCTCCTCAACCAACACGAAACCCTAACCCTAGCAAGGTACGAATTCCTTGCCCACATTTCTTTGGCGACTATGCTGGGGAGGTGTAGAATTCGTGAAGGGTATGCCCACAACTCGAAGTGGGAGAACTACAGGAAGAGCTGCTTCACCAATAAATAGTATAACCTCACCAAATCCAATTCCAAGGCAAACAACTCAAGCTTTCCAAGGCGCAAATCTGGATTTTGACCAACCACTTATTGAAGACGCTTCGGAAGGGAGTTCAACATCACTATACATGGCCAATCAACAACAAACTAATGTAGGAAGGCAAGGCGAGGATGCAAGTGGAGAGCAAACGAATGCTATGCAACTGGAGATGCTCAAAGCATTGAAGGAAGCACGGGAAGGACAAGGTATGATGATGGCCATGATACTGGAGATGCAAAGGAATCAAGAGGAGATGTGGAATTTCTGCCAGCAGTTGATGCAGATCCCTACCTTCAAGGCCATGTTCCCAAACAGCTCGCGAGGAGAACAAGCAGGAGTGGAGGACAACAATAATGGCAGTAACAACAAAGAAAACCAGATTGTACCTCCATCAACGGAAAGTCAATCGGTTCCAATAATCAACTTGGAGGCCCAGAACAGTGGTGACGTGCCACAACCTAGGTTGGAAGCAAGCCAACCTCAGACAAACATCATCCCAACTGCTCTCCTAGCATTTTCACAAGTGCAAATGCCAACCATTCCTAGCCATGTCCAGCATGTGAGCCATCAACTGCCACCAGTACCAGCTTTACATGATGCAAGTGTGCATCAACCAACCTCTTTACCTTAAACACCGCCGATACAACAATATATCACAACACCACAGAAAGTTCACACCACGAGCCAGTACATGACGAAGGATGATATGATCGACGTGATCAATCAACTTCGCAGGCAGACATCCCGACCCTCAGAGTTAGACTTTACTCCACTTTACTTGGCACACATTCGGAGGCAACCTTACCCGACAAGGTATATTGGGCATCCCCCGCAGTTTCCAAAATACAACGGAGAGAAAAGAAATGCCAGGGAACATATTGCCAGGTTTGTAGAGTCAATGTCTCCGTGGCTCAGATATGATGAAGTGAACAACCACAACTTGTTGATGCGGGAATTCAACAAGACTTTGACGGATAGTGCCTTTAGTTGGTACTACAATTTGGAGAAGGGGTCAGTCCATGATTGACTTAAAATTACAATTTTTTAAGAATTTTTTTTATGTGCAAAAACATGTGACTATTCTAAAGCTCATGAGGTTCAAGCAAAAGCCGAATGAGGAGCTATCAGATTATGTTGACAGGTTCAGGGCCCAGGCACAGAAGTGCGCAGAGCCAATTGAAGAAAAAAACCTAGTTAGCATATGCAACAATGGTGCTTTAGACGCCTTCAAGCCCCACCTCATTACCAAAGCTTGTGATTCATTTGCGACCCTCTCATCTTTTGCACAAGACTTTGGAGGAATCATGACATTATCCACCAGCCATGTGAAGGTTACATGGAAGGACAAGAGGACAACAACTGTGGCTTTGACGGATTCTCAGTCAAAACCACAAGGGGGCAAGAGGGAGAAGAATGAGAAATTTGAGCGAAACAGAGAAAAGCATAGGGACAAGTATACCAGAATACCAGTTTTGGAGGCTATCATATGCAGCGAGAAGGCATTCAGGAGCTTGTATGAACAATGGGTCGAGCACGAGTGGTGAAACCTCCAATGCCCCGGTTGGTTGTGACGGAAGAGATGAAAAGAAGACCAGATTTCTGTGTATACCACCAATACGCGGGGCACTCCACTATGGACTGTTACAGTCTGTGGATGATATACCATGAGAAGCTGGCGGCCGGGGAGATTGAACTAGGAGAAGAAATATGCAACACTATCACCCATGGTACAATCCCGGAAGTCAAGAACCCAAATACTGGCTCTACCATCGAAAGAACTCTGAACTACAGATGAATTAAAAATCCACCCAAGATGGTGGTCCACCAAAAATGGGGGTTTAAGTCCTCGAGAATATCCCTTTCCAAGTAATTGGATGACCAAGGGAGGAGGCACAAGAATTGACAAATTAAAAAAAAAATCCACCCAAGATGGTGGTCCACTCTAAATGGTGGTCAAGTCCTCGTAGACTGCACTTGCCAAGAAATTGGACGACCCAAGTGACGAGGCACCTAATTTCAAGTCCTCATAGATACGTTTGCTTGCGAAGAAATTGGATAACCCAGTGACGAGGCACCCAATTTTAAGTCCTCGTGGATCGTGACTTGCCAAGAAATTAGACGACCCAAGTGGTGAGGCACTGAGTGTTACACTTTATCATCAAAAGTGAATGGTGATTGAGGCACACAGTAAGCCCTCAACCCCAAAAGTTACACTTTATCTTTAAAAGTGGCGAATGTTATGCTTTATTGGACAAAAGCAATAAAGTTACACTTTATCTCTAAAAGTAGTGAACGTTATGCTTTCTTCGACAAAAGCAAGATTTATTATATGAAACGTTATGCTTTTCGTTAAAAGTAATTTGATTATCAATAAATTTGTTAAACTTTCACTTATACTTGATTATTTCTTTTGATTTATAAAAAAAAATTAATAATAAAAAGTATAAATTCAAGTGTTAGTTTGCATGAAATATATGTACATGAATTTTCTGATACAGGAAATGGAAAAAATTACGAAAGTTCATGATCTAAAGGTCGTGACCTGTCGAATGGAAGAGAGGAATACCTAAAGCTTGGTCTTCGTGGCTATCAGGCCTTCGAGGCTATCAGGCCTTCGATGCTATCAGACCTTAGAGGCTATCATGCCTTCACAAACTTCTTGATTCTTAATAACTTATTGACTCTAAAGAAAAGAGAAATTTCAAGAGATGGTAAGAAAGATTAGATCGAAGATTTTCAAAATATCCCAGGAGAGCTCTTCTAAGACTCGCCCTTTTAGGGTTTGCTCCCCTAGAGGTTCCCTCTCCTAGGACTTTCATTTTTGAGGCTTGCAAAACATCAAGCCCCGCAAAGTGTTCAAACACCGAAATCAAGACTTCCACACTTATAATATTTTGCTTTCATCTCACTTGAAAGGCGCGACTCACGCCATGGGGGGAAAAACTTCTTCGGTAGATTGGTAGATGACATAGACGTCCTCCGGTAGTAGGTGTATATTCCCCAAGCGGTGATTTAATGTGCAAGTAGAGGAACACCATCGTGAGATCTATACAGTAAGGGCGTGATGGTTCTATTGGATACATAGGTCTCTGCATAGTTGAACACAACAAAAAATGCCCGTACTCTTTAGTATATCCACGTAATCAGTGTTTCAAGATCTCATCACCCAATCCTCGCTATCCTCAAGGCGACCGATGAATCGGACATGAAGCGAAGGGGGGATCGAAAGGGTATTCTTTTTCTTTATGCGTATCTTTGGGAATGCGATCGAAATGGGGAAAGTCATCCCAACCTCCATAAGCCACTGCATATAGAAACAAGCCTTCCTTCTCTGGCGGAGGAAAAGTTATACGGTCAAAAGTCTAGACTTGCTCCCAAAAGACGTTGAAAAGACCAAAGAGGGTAGCCCTTCCCCAATCACTGAGGAACGGGGCCTCCTTGGCGGTTTTCAGGTCTACATAATGTCCAACGAAGAGGGCCTGAAAGCAAGAAGAATTCGACATAAAGGGCTCTAAAGAGCATAATTTCGTCTAAACGTTGATTTTCCCCTAGGGTTCGTCCCCCCAAGGTTCGCCCCCTAGGGTTCAGCCTCCTAGGGTTCGGACCCCTAGGGTTCGATCAACTGGGGTGGTTTCGTCGCATGCAGAGCATTTTTTCTCCCTTCGTGTTTTTTCTTGACAATAACGTCAAATCTTTCTTTATTATCCGAGGGAAAAAATCGAGATGTAATCAAGGTAATGGGGCTCGGAAGACAAAAGAAAGATCGGAGGTACCTGGAAAAAAAAAACCTCTAGGGTTCGGCCCCCCATAGGGTTCGGCCACCTAGGGGTTGTCTCCTCTATTCCTTTGAGATTCTATTGCTCCACAAATCAACCGTTTGGAACGAGTACTCCTTCATCGTGAAAATTATAGCCTTTCTTTGTTGAATTCCGAGGAAAAAAACCAAGATAAGATCAAGGTGATGGGGCTCAGAAACAAAGAAAGACTACAATCACCTGAAAAGAGAAGTGGATGAAGCAATCACGAAGAATTACTCAAACGGAAAACCAACACGACCGTAAAATTACGGTATGCTTAATAAAATATCATGAGAACATATGTATATGATTAATTAATTAACTAAAAATATATATATATATATATATATATATATATATATGTATTAAAAAAAAACCGTCCAAAACCACCAGTACAATATATTAGGACTAAAGTTCCTAGTGGGAACTAGGTGACCAAATTAAAGGTCTTTTAAATTAATGATATAGTGGATGCAGGGATTTGTCCTAAAGTATTTGTCTTGATAAATGTTTGCTTTATGGAAGGAAAATCCAAGAAAGCTGGCATATATTATAATATATAATTGAAATTGATGACTTGTGTCTAAAGGGTAAGATTGATGATGCAAGGGATCAGAGATATTCCTTTTGACGAAGACGCATGAGCATGATGAGGTTGCATATGATAACGAATATGTTGATCAATACATATTGCAAGAAATTGGTAGGATGGAGGAAGCTACGTGACTTTACAGGGAAGAAATTATGTTAACAGAAATTATTCGTATGATCCATACCTGCAACCGCCACCAGAGTATAACCCTTATAATTATGAACCCTACATCTTTTTCTTCGTTATGTGATCTCTTAATTATATAATTAACAAAATTAGCTATTATATATTCGGGTTTCATTTATTTAAATAATAATAATAAATTATGTAAACAAATATTTTATTTCTAAATATAAATGATTTAATTTGTTTCCAAAATATAAGGATGGATTTGATTTTATCTCTAAAATAAAATAAAATTTTATTTTTGTAATATATAATTTGATTGATCTTGATTTAGTTTCCCAAAAAAAAGAATATGAATATATATATATATATATATATATATATATATATATATATATGAATTAATTAGGGAAACAAAGATTGAACAAGATTTAGAAATATTTTCAGAAGATTTTTCATGATGTCCAAAGAAGAGCCCTGTTAGGTCTTGCCTCCCTAGGGTCTAACCTTTAGGGTTTGGCTCCCCTAGAGGTTCCCTCTTCTAGGACCCCGTTTCAAGACTTGCAAAATTGAGCTCCAAAGATTGTTCGGAAGATTGCAAAAATCGGTGTTCTTGCACGATCGTCTCTTTGGAAACGCGACTCTCGCGCAGGGACAAATATGGGTCCAAGTGCAAATTAAAGTTCCACGACCTCATTAAAAGTACAAATTAGGACTCGCATGGCCTAATTGAATGAAGACGGAAAAGTCGAAAATAAATGTACAAAACCCGAGAGAAGCCTTCACGTGTCCCGAAGCAGAAAGCTCGTGGAGGCGGCTCGTTTTGGGAATTGATTGAGGGATTGGATTGATGGCTAGAAGGACATGGCAATATGGGCATTATTCTAATGACTAAAGGGTATTTCTGGAATTTTCCTAAAAGCATGTGCCTTGCACATGACTACTTTCCAGAAAATCCTATATAATAACCCTTCCATTCCATTTGGAAAGGGACCTCTCTGGAGACTCAAGACTTGGACTCTTGGAAGATCAAGGGACCATTTTTGGTGACTTAAAGGCTTGGAGATTCCACCTAAAAGCACTAAAGGGGTTTGAACATTCTCTCAACTCGAAGGACTCAAGAAGGCTCTTGGAATCCCTGTTACCCTAACACGGTTCCCAGATTCTAGGGTTACATCACACGTCATTAGAGTAATCGTCCACCTGTCGTTCTCCCATCTTCAATCAACCAATCAATTCCGTGCTCTTTGTGAATTTCTCTCCTCCTCAACCAACACGAAACCCTAAACCTAGCAAGGTACGATTTTCTTGCCCACAGAAATCAATACAGGTTATTATTATTATTATTATTATTATTATTATTATTATTATTATTATTATTATTATATAGAACTGAATAAGTGAGGGCTCCCTTACTTTGTTAAAATGAGGACTTTTTTTTTTTTGCTTTTTTTTTTTTTTTTAAAACAACTAATTTTATTTTTTAATATTTTATGGAACTGAAATTTTTTCATAATACAATGTTTTGGGTGTGATTTGGATACCTATACCAAAAAATGTATTTACAGTCTGCACAGACTGTACATATATTTTTTGTTATACATATCCAAATCACATCCAAAACACTGTATTATGAAAAAAATTCAGTTCCATAAAATATTAAACTTTTTTTTTTAGTTGTTTTAATAAAAACCAAAAAAAATAAAAGTCCGCATTTTAACAAAGTAAAGGAGCCCTTACAAGAACCGGACCCTATATGTGACGCCCCCAAAATTAGTTATACGTCACCCATCTTGGGTCGCCACTTACATGGTACATAAATTCAAATACAACTTACTAACCTAACTGTCGTGTACAATACGACATAAACAATGAGTTTGAATACAAATATTGTCTACTAGATATTATACAAACTCAAAAGGAGTCCTCATTACAACTATTATCACACTATTTCACGTAATAGTGAGGACTACTAATGCTATCCTCCGGACCATTACTCCGTTCCCCGACTGTCTCAAATTATGTTCTCATTTCCTTAAGAGAACAGTTGAAAGAAAGGGTGAGCTCAACTAGCCCAAGAAGAAATATTATGACTAAGATAATGCGAGAATAAATTATCATTAGCCTTCAACAAAGTTGTTAAACCGATAAAATACAATAGACAACCAGGTTTAATCTGCAATGGAATAAGCAATCCATTAAAAGAGTCAGTAGAGAATAAAGTCTACTATCTTTTAGGTTTTAAAAGGTTTTCATCAATTTTTATCATTGAGACTCAAATTTTAATAAATAAACCACCACATCTAATCATCCTCGTATCACCCGGTCAAGGATTTTCATCAAATTATCAATGGTCATGACTATACCGAATCACCCCTCGGTCATAATCATACCAAAAATTATCCATCAACGCATTACAGTTGTGCCACCGAGGACTTTAGTCACATCATTTATATCAAGTCATGATTATACCGAATGATCCTCGTCATAATCATACTAAGTTCATCTATGCACGTAAGCCAAAGATAACATAATATAACACGAGGATGATGACAATGACATAATAATTCAATAAAACAAGTTCAAGAATTATTTAATCCATGAATTATTAACGTCCAAATTGTCAACATGATCTTGTTTCAGTAGAGTAAAATTCAAGAATGATCAAAAGAATATTTCCATGAAAGATCTTCGGATGAAACGCAAATATCAAGGATATTCTCGCTAATTTCATGGAGTATAAAGTCAAAGTTTTAACCAACCGGGTATAATAAAGAATGGAATAACAAAAAAATCACCATGCATGCGGTATTTCGCATGTATGAAGTTATTCCAACATAATAATAATAACGGAACCAAAGTCGTGAAATTCACACCGACGGGATGTTCCAACAGAATAATAAAGATGGAACCTGCATCCGATGTAAAACACATGATAGGATATTCCAATGAATAATAAAAGAATGTCACCAAGTATAGGGTAATCACAGATACAAAAGTTATTCCAATGTAATAATAAGCAATGGAATAACATAAGGATTTCACCAAGTATAGGTATCTGGCATGATACAAAGGTTATGTATAGGGTATGCCACTTTTACAAAAGTTATTCCAATGTAATAATAGTGAATGGAATAATGTAAGTTCTCTTCAAGAAGAAAGAATAACACCCTCTACCGTAAAAGAACCTAATATAGAAGTAGTGAAGTAGCGATATACTCTTCTTCTTTCTATAATTTTCTCTCTATAAACTTCTCTCTATAATTTCTCTCTCAGAGTTTCAATGAATTAAATGAAAAAAATAATGAAGGAATGAGCTTATTTATAGGAAAATGGAATGCATAAGAAACTAATCCATGAAACGGTCCAGATTGATTTACTTTAATCGACAAATTCATATTTAAAGAAAAATCTTTTAAATAAAATATAATATATTCTATTTATATAAAAACATTTTACTATGCAAACACTATGCAATACTATGCAAAACACTATGCAAAAACACTATGCATAATAAAATATAATATATTCTATTTATGAATAACTTTAATAAAGTATTCTATTTTATATAAAAGATGTTTCGCTTTTATTACGTTAATAATACTGAATAAAACAAAACGCGTCATTATCGCTATAATAATTCATATTATTAATCGTGATAATGGAATCAAACCGAGTGACTTCTCACATAAGCATCAATAATCAATACCGTAATCTACTTATGCAACCACACGTATTCATCGTACTTTTACTACCGAGTAGTTCAACAAAGAATACCACGGTAAAACTTCCGCCGTTATTTCAATAAAATATTTTTGTCGTTTTCAATCCGACAATAATTACGCTAGGGTCCACCAATGATTGAGTAGTTGTACGAATATTCCTCGCTAAACCGAATATTCCCCACCAATCGAATATAATATAACCACTTGCATACTTTGCAAAATTTATAAATACTACCCACAACTATAATATTATCTTAAATTCACACCATAATATTAAAAATTATTTCAACAAAATTTAAATCTTTATTGATAAAATCTGGGGTCTCACAATCTCCCTCTCCTTATGGAATTTCGCCCTCGAAATTAGGGTGCGTGACTGATATGATAAAGAGGTGAGGATACCTTGAATACCTTTATCGTTGAAAACATTAAATTCATTTTTGCAATCCCAGGCCAAAGATATTCATTAACAATTCATCTTTGCACTTCTCAGCCAAAGATATACAACTGTTGTAAAACCAATAATACCGAGACTCGACTTAATAAGATATCACAACCATGAATTATCCATGCACCTCTGGCTAAGGATATTCGTGTTTTCAATTACTGTCATGATTATATCGAATAATCCGTGGTCATAATCATACCAAGTCTATCAATGCACTAAGGCCAAAGATGACTTTTACCACATCCATGAATTAATATTTCATTCTTGAGACTCAAATTTCAATAATTAATCCATATCATCGAATCATCCCCGCACTACAAAAGCCAAGGATATTCATTAATATCACGACCACGAATTATCCATGCACTACTACCAAAAGATAATCGTGTATTCATTAAGATCACGACCACAAATTATCCATGCACTACTGACCAAAAGATAATTGTGTATTCATTAAGATCACGACCACAAATTATCCATGCACTACTACCAAAGATAATTGTGTATTCATTAAGATCACGACCACAAATTATCCATGCACTACTACCGAAGATAATTGTGTATTCATTAAGATCACGACCACAAATTATCCATGCACTACTACCAAAGATAATTGTGTATTCATTAATATCACGACCACAAATTATCCATGCACTACTACCAAAGATAATTGTGTATTCATTTACTGTTATGATTATCTTACCAATCCTCGGTCATAATCATACCAGATAAAGGATAAATATTAACATAATATAAGCATAATATAATGATATAAAGAATCAATCAAATGAGATAAAGGATAAATATTAAACATTTATAATATAATTTATCCAGGATTCAAGAATATCCCCATGTTTTCAATCACTTAATAATCTCATAATCTAATATCATTAATATTATAACAATATTTTAATCACTTTTAAATTTATAAACAATTTATCTTAATTGTTTACGCTTTACCATATAATGCATTTAATCATTCAAAATGTCATACTCATAAAATATCATCACCAATTATCAAATCCTCATCAAAAAATATGCATATACTCTATATAGGATTCTCTAATGCCATAATCATATTTTTTCAACTTTGTTACTTCACATAACATATTTAACTCATATGTTTAAGTAATTAAACTATTTTCATGAAAATACCAAATCAGTCCCAAAATATTTCTTTTCTGGGATTTAGCATAATATAGTCTCATAATGAAAATATATTTTTCTCGGAATTTTTAAATTCATTTACTATTTTTCAAAAATCAATTTCTAATTAATTCCTTAAGAAATTAGCTACCTCAAGTTTAACTCCAAAAATTCCCAAATCTTGGCAGGACCTTACACATGTTAACGTGAGCTTCCAGTTTAAATTTCATGGTCATCAGAGTTATAGAACTCCGGTTATAGCGTTTTTCGGAAAAAAACCTAAATATTGAAATAGTCATAACTTGCTCATTTTAAGTCAGAATGAGCTCATTTTTGGACAGGAGGTACTTTATACCATATAATTTCATGTCCCAAAAACCCAGAATTTTTCTCATAATTTAAGTGGCCGAAACAGTCCTTTAAAGTTTCTGGGCAGTAGCATTTTCGAAATTTACAGCTTTCGCCTCATTTGCTAAAATCAGTCCACACAAAAATCTACAACACCTTTTCCAGTAATTCCACTTGGATTAGTTAGGTAACTCATAGATCTAACTCTAGGACTTGACCATATTCAAAAATTCAAAATATAATAGGAGATATGGTCAATTGAATTTCATGTTACGTTTTTCACCAAAATCTGATTTTCAACTCTTTGTGATTTCTAAGAAACTTTCATGTTTTCACATAATAACCACATAAATCATCATAACAGTTACTAATACTTCATATACCCATGATTTTCATTAGTCCAATGCTTTTATTATGACTTTCATCATAATCCTCGTAAAAGATCCTTTTAGTTGATTTAAATATTTGAGGGTTTAAGAAATGGGTTTTGTCTTTGGGTCAATACAAAATTCGATTTTACGCTCTAAGTAGGCTAAGAAGTCTTCAAGAATACGCCAGAAATTTATTAATAATAGAAATATCATTCAAAAATGTGACTCTCGTCCCAAGATTTGGATAGACGTCACATTAATACCAACTGTGACTTTCATCCCAACTTTGGATAAAGACGTCACAATGACACCTATCAACTTGCCATCTTGATCCACGACGTCGCCTCTGAAAAGTCCGGCGGTGCATTCCACACAAGGAAGTTAACAACGAAAGGATCGGGGCTCTTTACTTATGGCTTGATATAACAAAGATTAACTTTAGGGTTTGATTACTTTGAATTCAGATAACAGTTGGTTATGAATATAAAAGCTAACAACCTTACGAAAAGCATGATGAGTAGTTAACCAATTGATTCCTAAAATCACATCAAAGGCAAGTATTTTCAAAAAGATAAGATCGACGGAGTAACGTGAAAGTGTTTATTAGAATCAAACAAGATTTAAAAAATAGTAAGCGATGAATGGCGGCTCTACTAAACGAAGTTTCAACCAATAAGTCAAAGTCTAACTTCTCCGAGTCAAATTTAAACGTTGAACGCAACTAGGTGAAATAAAAGAGTGGGTAGAACCGGTATCTAACACTAGTATAGACTTAAGAGCTTATGATTACTTACCCGTGATAATCATATTCGGTTCCTCGTCACACAAGAAAAAACGCCTCTCTTAAACTACGGCTTTGGTTTATGCAGGGACATGACCTTTGGTGCATCCATCCTAGTTGAATTTGTCTTGATGAACGCGACAAAATCGAGCTAAGTGACCTTCTCTTCCACAATTATAACATGCTTTGGACTGCATGGCGCGATTCGAACCGATGTGTCCCTCTCCTCCGCATTTGAAGCATATAATGGTGGTCCTTCTCCTTCCTTAACAACAGTCTTTGATCTTGACGTCTTTCCATCATTGTTGAATCTCCTTTTCTTGAAATGTCCATTCTTATTGTTTTGCCCGATTACCACCGAAGTGGTTACCATATCCGGCTTTGTTGATTCCCTCCACGCTTGTTGTCACCGCTCATGACTACTCACCGGTATTATAATTTTGCTTGGCTACTTTCTTTTTTAGTTACGTTGACTCGTTATCGCGCTCCACTAATCGAGCCTTATTTACAACATCCTAATAAAAACACGCTTTATGAGAAATAAGATGTTGACGTATCTCTGCTTCAAACCTCTTAAAAACATTCGCGCCATTCTCTCTTCATTATCCACCAGTGGGACGAAACCGTGATAACTCATGAACTTTGCCTCGTGTTGCGACACGGTCATATTGTTTTGTTCCAACTTGATAAACTCCACCTCCTTCATGTGGCGAATACTTTCGGGGAAAGTATTTGTCGTTGAATGACTCTGGAACTTCTCCCAAGATATATTCAAGATCTGGCGAGTTGAGTACATTTTACCGATTCCCACCAATGAATCGCCTCTCACATGCAACATAAAAGCGACAAAGGAACCTTTTGCTCCTCGAGCATCCCAAGACATCAAATATCTTGTAATCTGCTTTATCCATGCTTCCGCCGTAAGTGGTTTTGGCTCTCCTTAAACTCCGGTGGTCCCAACTCCTTGAATTGTTTAGCGGTGACCGCCCGAGAGTTTTCCGTGTTTCCACCTACGTTTTGGATGGGAGAGTCGCTTTTCCGATGTTGCATGAATTCTAAAACCTTTTAAACGTCTGGTCGTTCATCATCAATTGATCGCTTTGTTTGTTTACAGGAGGATTATCGCCATCCTGTTGCACATTGTCTGAATATTGATCTGTGGAGAATCAATACTCTGTGCTCCATTGCTATTCTCAATATTTTCGGATGCCATTTTCAAACACCGCCACAAAATAAGGGTTAATTGACATACAACATATTATCACTATACTCAATGACCAATCAAATACCAAATAAACTTAGGTAGGTCATACTTAGCGAAGGTATTCCCTGCCTCTCCCTCCTAGTACTATTCTCACATCTTAGCCAGGATCATATCCCTAAGCTCGATACCAACCGTGACGCCCCAAAAATTAGTTATACGTCACCCATCTCTGGGTCGCCACTTACATTGTACATAAATTCAAATACAACTTACTAACCTAATCATGCATATGCAATACGACATAAACCGTGAGTTTGAATACAAATATTGTCTACTAGATATTAACAAACTCAAAAGGAGTCCCTATTACAACTATTATCACACTATTTCACGTAATAGTGAGGACTACTAATGCTATCCTCCTGGACCATTACTCCATTCCCCGACTGTCCCAAATTATGTTCTCATTTCAAGAGAATGTTGAAAAGAAAAGGGTGAGCTCAACTAGCCCAAAGAAAAATATTATGACTAAGATAATGCGTAATAAATTATCATTAGCCTTCAACAAAGTTGTTAAACCGATAAAATACAATAGACAACCGGTTTAATCTGCATATGGAATAAGCAATCCATTAAAAGAGTCAAGTAGAGAATAAAGTCTACTATCTTTTAGGTTTTAAAAAGGTTTTCATCAATTTTATCATTTGAGACTCACCAATAAATAAACCACCACATCTAATCATCCCCGTACTTACTGGTCAAGGATTTTCATCAAATTATCAATGGTCATGACTATACCGAATCACCCCTGGTCATAATCATACCAAAACTATCCATCATCGCATTACAGCCACCGAGGACTTTAGTCACATCATTTATATCAAGTCATGATTATACCGAATGATCCTCGTCATAATCATACTAAGTTCATCTACGCACGTAAGCCAAAGATAACATAATATAACATGAGGATGATGACAATGACATAATAATTCAATAAAACAAGTTCAAGAATTATTTAATCCATGAATTATTAACGTCCAAATTGTCAACACGATCAAGCTCAGAAGTAAAATTCAAGAATGATCGGAAGAATATTTCCATGAAAAGATCTTTGGATGAAACGCAAATAAGGATATTCTGCTAATTTCATGGAGTATAGAAGTCAAAGTTTTAACTAACCGGGTATAATAAAGAATGGAATAACAAAAGAAATCACCATAAATGCGGTACTTGGCGTACACCAGTTATTCCAACATAATAATAATAACGGAACGAGTCGGTGAAATTCACAAAGGGATGTTAAAGAATAATAAAGATGGAACCGGATCCGATTGTAAACACACAGATAGGATATTCCAAATGTAATAATAAAAGAATGTCACCAAGTATAGAATCAAGCGTTATACGAGTTATTCCAACAGAATAATAAGCAATGGAATAACATAAGGATTTCACCAAGTATAGGGTATCTGGCATGATCACGAGTTATGTATAGGTATGCCACTTTTTACGAGTTTATTCCAATGTAATAATAATAGAATGGAATAATGAAGTTCTCTTCAAAGAAGAATAACACCCCTTACCGTAAAAAGAACCTGAATATAGAAGTAGTGAAGTAGCGAATACTCTTCTTTTTCTATAATTTTCTCTATAAACTCTACTATAATTTCTCTCTAGAGTTTCAATGAATTCGTAAGAAAATAATGAAAGAATGAGCTTCTATTTATAGGAAAATGGAATGATAAGAATTAATCCATGAACTATTCAGATTGATTTACTTTAATCTGACGGTCCATATTTAAAGAAAAATCTTTTAAATAAAATATAATATATTCTATTTATATAAAAATATTTTACTACGCAAAACACTACGCAATACTATGCAAAACACTACGCAAAAATACTACGATGCATAATAAAATATAATATATTCTATTTATGTAATAACTTTAATAAAGATTCTATTTTATATAAAAGATGTTTCGCTTTATTACGTTAATAATAATAATAAAATAAAACGTCATTATCGCTTATAATAATTCATATTATTAATCGGCAATAATGGAATCAAACTGAGTGACTTCACATAAAGATCAATAATCAATACCGCAGATTACTATCAACCACACGACATCGTATTTTTTTTTACCGAAGTAGTTCAACAAGAACTACGGTAAAATTTCCGCCGTTATTTCAATAAAATATTTTTGTCGCTTTCAATCCGATAATAATTACGCTATGGGGGTCCACCAATGATGATTGAAAGTTATTTAATATTCCCTACTAAACCTAATATTCCCCACCAATCGAATATAATATAACCACTGCATACTTTTGTAAAATTTATAAATACTACCCACAACTATAATATTATCTTAAATTCACACCATAATATTAAAAAAAATTATTTCAACAAAATTTAAATCTTTTATTGATAAAATCTTGTTACATGGCTATATATATATATATATATATATATATAACGCCCGCCATTCAAATGAAGGAGATTAATTCCTAGAAAAAACATCACACAAAGTTTTTCATAAATCATATATAATTAAGATCTCAAAAAAAAACTAACTAGCTAGCTAGTCAGAGTTTATATAGATATTTACATCTTAATAGTGTACCGTGTGTACGTAGCTTGAAGAAAATAATGGAACAATGCAATCGTCATGGGAAGCTGAAGAGCGCAATATGGCATATAGAAGCCAGCCAGCTGCTCAGCGTGAAGGGTTTTTTGAGCAAATTGGGTATGTGTTTTTTTTGATAATATTAAAAACTCAAAATTAGCAAATCCAAAAGATATGGATAAGGTTGGTGTTGGTTCTTAAATTAGTGGTCCGTGCACTAATAAATCTTTCTTGAATTATTATTATTTTTTTCTTTATACATGCAGTTATCAGCTGAATGTTGCAGCATCAACACAACATGGTAATGGAGTTATTCCAGGGTGGATGCTCTGATATCTTGAGCTCAGAATTAAAATAAATCATAGAACTGCAGATCTTTAATTATATATATATATATATATATATATATATAGAGAGAGAGAGAGAGAGAGAGAGAGAAACCTTTTCAGCAAGTTTCATAATAGGTAGCATGCGTGCGTGTTATAATTCTATTTTGAATAGTTAATAGAATGCTTCTGCTTAATTATGAATTTTAACAAACTCAAGAACCGCAGTTAAAATAAGCGGGGTATGTATTGAATAAATTTCCACAACGTTGGAACTTAAATTGATAATGTACGTGTTGGTTTATATTTTTGTGATTTTAATAATGACAATATATTTGAAATTCTATATTTCAATTCAAATTTAAATTGAAACTTTTTAAGGAATTGATTCTGCTAAGGAGTTTGTTTATATTTAAAAAGAAGTTATAATTAAGGAATTGTTTTATTTTGGTCAAACTCTATCAGATATAGTTTTCTTTCTTTTATTCTAACTATTTTGGTTTGACTAAGATATTATATTCTTGGTTTACTATATTTGTTGGTCTCTTTAATTACTAAACTCATGGGTATAATAACTGAGATATAAGTTTCCTATACTAACTTCTTTTTATATTTGTTGGTCAAATTCCGTAGCTATAATTATGGGATTTAAAACAACTGATCTCTTGTTATCATTTTATAGTCGTTGATCAGTCTTTATCAGGGATCCGGTTACCATGAAGTTAACTTTATGGTAAGTTGATAAATTGACCAATCTGAAGGGTGACACGCGAAAGAGATCACCTCCCTACCAAGCGTCGATTTATTAATCGATTGATCATCGACCAAAGAGTTAACTTCACGTTAACTAACTCCCTTTATCAGGCATATTCATTATTCCTCTATTTAAAGTATTTTGGGTTGACTAGGATATTATATCTTTGATATCTAATATCCTTTGGTCTCTTTTTTTAAACATGTGATATTCCAATTGTTGAAATTTTCATATATATATCCGTTAGTCCTTAAGCCAAGCTGCTGAGTTCATTCTTTTGTCCAACGGATATGAGGCTTATTTTGCTAACAAAATAAATATAGTTGTTAGGTTCTTCTTATATATATATATATATATATATATATATATATATATATATATATATATATATACCTCTTAAGCCAACCTCTTATCCAACCCACCCGCTCATCACCCCCTTTAGCAATGAATTGGAGCAAGGATTTGGTCATACAATCATAAATACATATTTTTTTAGCGACATTTTACAACATATAGGATGGCTAAAAATAGATAAGGAGTGAGCTTAAGATCCTGACCATAGTATATATATATATATATATATATATATATATATATATATATATATATATATATATATTGTGACGCCCAAAAAATAGGTATACATCACCCATTCTAAGTTGTCACAACATACTAAGTACGAAACAACTACAACTTTATTATTACAACATATAAATCTGTGAGTTTAAATACGAGATATTGCCATCTGTATAATATCCACGTGCAAATAAATCCCCATCATAATTATTGATACATTATTTTACAAAAATGGTGAGGACTACTAAACAACTCTATCTAGAACTTTCATTCCATACCCTATTTTAGTACTTTCGCTACATTCTAGCCTCCCGAGAAGAAAAAATGGAACAACAAGGAAAAGGGTGAGCTCAACTAGCCCAAAGAAGAATATTATGACTAAGATAATATACAACAAATTATCGTTAGTCTTCAACAGGGAAAAATCTAACAGAATACAATAGACAACAAGTTTTAAATCAATATTCGCAGCGGAAATAATAATTCATTAGAAGAGTTAAGTAGAGAATGCAAACTACTATCTTCTATGTATGAATTTAAAAGTTCATCGTCTATCTTTTATCCCTGTAACATCAATCAATATACATCTGGAATCAAATATTCATCTTTGCACTACAGGCCAAAAATATTCATCAGTTGGTCATGTTCATCTAAACACCTATTCATCTTTGCACTACGGGCCAAAGATATTCATCAGAAATCATTCATCTTTGCACTACAGGCCAAAGATATTCAATAATATCATCATTTAAGACTAAGGATGATGAAACATATTTTTAAAGAAACGAATCCAGTGAAACAAAATAACAAGGATTAAGGATTAAGGATTAAGGATTCGTACTTTGTTGTATCCATGTCCAAAAATACCTCAAAAATAATCATAGTGGGGTAAAATTCAAGAATGATCAAAACATGGATATAATCAAAGCTAGTATCCACAATAGATATTTTAGGCGAAAAAGGGGAAATTTTTTTTTTTCGATGAATAATGTCGATTCGTGAATAGTGTCGAGTATCGTGAATAGTCTTAGTATCGTGAATAGTAATCTCACACCAAAAGTTCTAAATTTGATAAAAACTTCAGATCAATATTTCAAAGATAATGATATTGAAGAAATAATATCATTACTGAAAAAATAATATCCCTTACCTCGAAAGACAAGATTCTAGTTGAAACACCGGATATAGGTTATGACTTGAACTTGCACCAGTATAGCAATACTCAAAGTATACTCAAAATACTCACAAGAATACGCCGATAATATAGAGAGAAAACTTCAGCTTTAAATTGTGTGATTTTCAATTCTAACCTAAGCACCTATTTATAGAAATTGCTTAGAACACCAAAAGCGAAAATTTAATATAATAATATTATATATATTACAAATTCTCTACGCACACTTAGCATCTAAAATCAGCAATCCTAACACATGTTAAATGAGTCCCAACAATGTAAAAAACGTTTTTGTAATTAAAAATTTTTTAAACTTCCAAAATTAATTATTTCTAGACTTGAACTTCAATAATTCATAATAAATAGCCCTTTTGTCGGAAAATTTGAATCTCGCAAATTTTTATAGAAAATTAAATTCTCTACAACTTTGCGTAAGAAAGTTTTTCCAAATTCCAAACAAAAATTGAATCAAATCCACAAACCAAGCGATTTTACACATTTATAATCAAATTTCAGGTCAATAAATGGGGTCCACCGACATGTTTTGTAAGACCCGACTTTTATAAATAAAGATGAATTTTCTATAAATATTATTTTTGAATATTATGGAATAATTTGATATAATGTTATAGTTGTGGGTAATATTTATAAATTTTGCAAAAGTATGCAGTGGTTATATTATATTCGATTGGTGGGAATATTCGGTTTAGCGAGGAATATTAAATGACAACTACTCAATCATTGGTGGACCCCACAAATGTAAATTATTGTCGGATTGAGAAAAAGACAAAATATTTTATTGAAATAACGGCGGAAGTTTCTACAGATTGATCTTGTTAAACTACTTTCAGTAGTAAAAAGTCTGATGATACGTGTGGTTGCATAGTAGCTTGCGGTATTGATTATTGATGCTTATGTGAGAAGTCACTTTCAGTTTGATTCCATTATTATTCGATTAATAATATGAATTATTATAAGCGATAATGACGTTTTGTTTTATTACATTATTATTAACGTAATAAAAGCGAAACATCTTTTATATAAAAAGAATACTTTATTAAAGTTATTTTATAAATAAAATATATTATATTTTATTATGCGTAGTGTTGTATAGTGTTTTGCGTAGTGTTTTTTGCATAGTGTTTGCATAGTAAAATGTTTTTATATAAATAGAATATATTATATTTTATTTAAAAGATTTTGCTTTTAATATGGATAGTCGATTAAAGTAAATCAATCTGACCGCTTCATGGATTAGTTCTATGCATTCCATTTTCCTATAAATAAAGCTCATTTCCTTCATTATTTTCTTACGAATTCATTGAAACTCAGAGAGAAATTATAGAGAGAAGCTATAGAGAGAAAGTTATAGAAAGAAGAAGAGTATTCTCGCTACTTCACTACTTCTATATTCGGTTCTTTTACGGTAAGGGGGTGTTATTCTTTCTTCTTGAAGAGAACTTACATTATTCCATTCACAATTATTACATTGGAATAACTTTTGTAAAAGTGGCATACCCTATACATAACTTGTATCTGTGGCATACCTATACTTGGTGAAATCCTTATGTTATTCCATTGCTTATTATTACATTGGAATAACTTTGTATACATGCTTTTTACCTATACTTGGTGACATTCTTCTATTATTACATTGGAACATCCTGTTCACATGTGTTTTACACCGACTGGTTCCGTCTTTATTATTATTCATTGGAACATCTTATGCATGTGTTTTTACAGGACTGGTTCCGCTCTCTATTATACTGTTGGAATATCCTATCTCGTGTGTTTTACACCGGATCTGTTCCATCTTTATTATTACATTGGAACATCACAGTCGGTGTGAATTTCACCGACACAGTTCCGTTATTATTATTACATTGGAATAACTTTTATCATCTGATCTGCATGCATGGTGATTTCTTTTGTTATTCCATTCTTATTTATACCCAAGTTGGTTAAAACTTTGACTTCTATACTCCATGAAATTAGTAGAATATCCTTGATATTTGCGTTTCATCCAAATCTTTTCATGGAAATATTCTTCCGATCATTCTTGAATTTTACTCTACAAAGCGATATCATGTTGACAATTTGGACGTTAATAATTCTCGGATAAAATAATTCTTGAACTTGTTTTATTGAATTCTTATATCATTGTCATCATCCTCATGTTTATATTTTTTTAAAGTCATCTGTGGCTTTTGTAGAGCATGGATGGACTTGGTATGATTATGACGTGGATTATTGATTGTAATCATGGCCGTAATGTTACAAATGATGTGGTAAAAAAATCCTCGATGGTAGTAGTGCATTGATGGACGATTGTTGGCATGATCATGACCATTAATGAATACACAACTATTCTTGGCCCGTAGTGCGGGAATAATTGTGATCGTGATACTAAAGAATATCCTCGGCCGGCCGTAGTGCGGGGTGATTCGATGATGTGGATTATTTATTAAAGTCGAGTCTCATTATAACAATGATGAAACCTTTTAAAATCATAAAAGATAGTAGATTTTATTTTCTACTTGACTCTTTTAATGGATTGCATATTAAACCGCAGCTAAACCGCGGGTTGTCTATTGTATTTTATCGGTTTAACATTGTTGAAGACTATTGATAATTTATTTTGCATTATCTTAGTCATAATATTTCTTCTTGAGCTAGTTGAGCTCACCTTTTCTTTCACTTTATTCTCTTGAGAAATGAGAATATAGGCGGACGAGTCGGGGAAACAGTGATGGTCCTGAAGATAGCATTAGTAGTCCTCACTATTTCGTGAAATAGTGTGATAATAATTGTAATGAGAACTTTTGTTTGAGTTTATATAATATCTAGTGAGGCGATATTTGTATTTAAACTCACGATTTATGTCGTATTGTACACCGCAGTTATGTTAATAAGTTGTATTTAAATTACATACCATGTAAGTGGCGACCAAAGATGGGTGATGTATACCTAATTTTGGGCGTCATTCATTGAAATATCGAGCTAAGGGATATGATCCTGGCTAAGATGTGAAAAAGTACTAGGAGGGAGGCAGAATACCTTATATATAAGATATGACCTACCTAAGTTTATGTCTTATTTTATTGGTCGGTCGAATATAAAGATAATTGTTAAATGTCGATTAATCTTTTTGTTTTGTGGCGATATCTGAAAATGACATCACGAGAATGTTGAGAATAGCAATGGAGCACACGTCGTTGATTCTATTAATCGTTAATGTGCATCGAGGAAGGCGAATGATCCTCAAAATGACAACAACAACGACCAAATGATGAATGATCAAATGTTAGGAGGCTTTATCGCCGATTCACCATTTAATCGTAGTTTCAATGATAATGCATCAGGAAATGGAAGGCGAAAATCCTCATGAAACAACACCGCGATGAATGATCAAATCTTTATAAAGCAATTTATGCATCAATAAAGCGTGGGGTGGAAACACGGAAAACTCTCGGTCACGACCGTACCGCTAAACAATTCAAGGAGCTGGGACCACCGGAGTTTAAGGAGAGCGAAAACGTTTATGCAAAACTTCAGAGAAACTACTTCCAATTATAGAATAACTTTAATAGCGGGCAAGCATGGATAAAGCAGATTACCAAGATATTTGATGTCTTGGGATGCACCGAGAAGCAAAAGGTTCCCTTTCGCGCTTTTATGTTCTTGGAGGCGACATCGGTGGGAATCGGTAAAAACGTACTCAACTTATATTGTCTTGAAGATATCTTGGGAGAATTTCCAGAAGTCATTCAACGACAAATACTTTCACGAAAGTATTATTCGCCATATGAAGGAGGTGGAGTTTATCAACTTGAACAAAACAATATGACCGTGTCGCGATACGAGGCAAAATTTGCGGAGTTATCACGGTTTCGTCCCCACTTGTGGGATAATGAAGAGAGAATGGCGCGAATGTTTTTAAGAGGTTTGAAGTCGAATACGTCAACATCTTATTTCTCATAAACCGTGTTTGTATTCGAGATGTTGTAAATAGGGCTCGAGTTAGTGGAGCGCTGATAACGAGTCAACCTTGACTAAAAGAGAGCGGTAAGCGGCAAATTTATATTACCGTGAGTAGTCATCGAGCGGTGACAACAAGCGTGGAGAATCAACAGGCCAGGATATGGTAACCACTTGTGGTGGTAATCGTAGCCAAAACAATAAGAATGGACATTTCAAGAAAGCGGAGATTCAATAATGATGGAAAGACGTCGGACCAAAGACCGTTGTTAAGGAAGGAGAAAGACCACCTATCATATGCTTCAAATGCGGAGAAGAGGGACACATCGATCCGAATCGTGCCATGCAGTCAAAGTATGTTATAATTGTGGAAGAAGGTCACTTAGCTCGATTTTGTCGTTTATCGAAGACAAATTCAACTAGGATGGAGGCACCAAAGTAGTCGGAAAAGTCAAAACCCAGAAAGTCTGAGGAGGCGTTTGTTGTGACCTCCCGAGAGCAAGGAACCCGAATGAGGTCATCACGGGTAAGCTTATCATAAACACTAATGAAGTCTACACTTTATTTGATCTGGGTTCTACCCATTCTTTATTTCTCCTACTTTGCGCCATCGATTAAATTTGACTCGGGAGAAATTAGACTTTGACTTATCTGTGGAAACTCAGTTGGGAGAAACCTTCATTACATCCAATCATTTATAAGTCTTGTTTGGTTCAAATCGGTACCCTCACATTACCTCATCGATCTTATTTCATTAAAATACTTGCATTTGACGTGATTACAAGGATTGATTGGTTAACTACTTATCATGCAAAAATTGATTGTTTTAAATAAGGTTGTTAGCTTTCATATTCCTAATCAACCTATTATCAATTCAAACAACCAAACCATTAAAATCAATCACGGTCATCTCAAGCCATAAAGCTATTCGTTTATTGAAAAATGGATGTCGAGCTTTCTTAGCTCATATCATGATTTAAACAAAAATACGTCGATTTTGAGCGATATTTCTATTGTTAATAAATTTCCCGACGTATTCCCCAAGAACTTCCCCGCCTACCCCGAGCGCGTGAAATTGAATTTTGTATCGACCTTGAACTCGGTACAAAACCTATTTCCAAGCCCCATATCGAATGGCTCTATTGAACTTCGAGGAGTTAAAGACCCAACTATAGGAATTGTTAGACATTGGCTTTATTAGAGTCTAAGTACTTCTCCTTGGGGTGCTCTGTTCTATTAAAAGAAGAAGAAAGATGGGAGTATCGACTTTGTATTGATTATCGGGAGTTGAATCATGTCACCATCAAAAATAGGTATCCATTGCCACGTATTGATGACCTGTTTGACCATTCGAAGGAGCCAAATTCTTTTCAAAGATTGATCTTCGTTAGAATATCACCAATTGAAGATTAGAACCACGTGACATTCCAAAGACGGCTTTCGGAACTTCATGCGGGCATTATGAATTCTAGTCATATCCTTTGGATTGACTAATGCTCTTTGCCTTCATGGATATGATGAACCGAGTATTCAAGGAATATTTAGATCACTTTGTGGTCGTCTTTATTGATGACATCCTTATTTATTCCAAAAGTGAAGTGAAGATCATGAAAGCAACACTTGAGGTCGACACTCCAAAAGCTTCGTGAATATAAGCTTTATGCCAAGTTGAAGAAATCACGAGTTACGGCGAAGAAGTAGCATTCCTTGGGCACGTGGTATCAAGTCATGGAATATCTGTTGACCCAAAGAAAGATTGAAGCTATTCAAAGTTGGGAACAACTAAATCGATGATGAAAAGACGTAGCTTTCTCGGTTTAGTTGGTTATTATCGGAGATTCGTGGAAGGATTTTCTCGAATCGCTACTCCATTGACTCACCGACTCGAAAAGATACAAAGTTCGGTTGGGCGAAGAATGTGAGAAGAGTTTTCAAGAACTCGAGAAGAGACTTATTTCAAAGACTGCTACGGCAATACCATCCGCTCGGAGGATTTGTCATCTACAGTGATGCTTGAGCAAAGGGTTGGGATGTGTTCTTATGCAACATAGAAAAGTTATAGCCTATGCCTCATGACAACTCAAAGAATATGAGAGGAATTATCCTACTCATGATCCGGAGTTAGCGGTACATTATCTTCTTTGCACTTAAAATTTGGAGGCATTACTTGTATGGGGAGAAAGTGGAAATCTTTACGATCATAAAAAAGCCTCAAATATTTCTTCACTCAAAGGAACTCAACATGCGACAACGACGTTGGCTTGAATTGTTGAAAGATTATGATCATACCATCCAATACCATCCCGGAAAAGCGAACGTGGTAGGCGATGCATTGAGTAGAAGATCGTATGCAAGTACGAGTGCGTTATTAATCAACACAAAGGCCCATTTGTGTGACTTGCAAAGGATGGAGATAGAGTTAAAGACTCCGAGACGCGTGTGATGATAGCGAATATACGAGTAGAACCGACTTTTAATCGATAAAGTTAAAGGCGCTTTCAAGCTACGGACACAGGAGATGATCGTATGAAAAAGAAAGTGCAAGAGAGGGTGCTATCTTAGGAAGCAAGAATCGATGAAGAAGGAATACTTGAGTCAACTCCAGACTTTGTGTTCCTAACGACCACGATTTAAAGTATAATATCATGATGGAGGCGCATGACACACCATTTGCAATCCATCTCGGAGTACCAAAATGTATCATGATATTAAATCGTACATTTTGGTGGAGCAATATGAATGAGAGATAGCGTTGTTTATCTCAAGGTGTCTAACTTGTCAACGAGTTAAAACGGAGCATCAAGTACCAAAAGGTCCATTGCAACCACTTGAAATTCTAGAATGGAAGTGGGAGCACATTACCGTGGATTTCACACTGGGGTCTTCCTAAGGTTTCTCAAGGCATTGATGCGATTTGGGTCATTGTTGATAGATTGACCAAGTCCGCTCATTTCTTCCGATATCGAGAAACTTATACACTTGAACGTCTTGCTGCAGTATGTACATAAACGAGATTATAAGATCGCATGGTATCTGCATAAGATCCATAGTTTCGATCGAGACCCAAGATTCACTTCACGATTTTGGGTTAGTTTGCAAAAAAGTTATGGGCACAGACTTACGATTTAGCTTCTTCGTATCATCCTCGAACCGGACCCGACGATCGGAGAGGACTATTCAAACTCTTGAAGATCTATTAAGACTCGTGTTCTTGATTTCAAGGGGAGTTGGGACAAGTTTTACCATTGGTGGAGTTTTCTACTACAACAACAGTTATCAAGCAAGTATTGGCATGGCTCCATTCGAGCGTTGTATGGAAGAAAGTGTCGATTCTCAAAGATATCTTTGGGATGAGGTGGGTGAAGCAACGTTGTTGGGACCGGAGTTGGTACGTATGACTACGGAAAAAGATTGAAACGATCCGACAACGTATAAAAAACCTCACAAAATCGATAAAAGAGTTATCTTGATCTTCATCGAAAGGACGTGGAATTCGATATAGGAGATCGTGTGTTGTTAAAAAGTTGCTCCATGGAAAGGAGTTACAAGATTTGGAAAGAGAGGAAACTTAATCCTCGATTCATCGGTCCATTTTAATCCTCGATCGAGTAGGAATGTGGCCTATAGACTCGCTTTCTGCCAAATATGTCTCGTGTTCATAACGCTTTTCACATATCCATGTTACGTAAATATGTGAAAGACCCGAACCATATTATTGAGTTAGAACCCTGACGAAATAGCGGAAGATTTGACGTATGAAGAGGTTCTGCTTCAAAATTTTGGATAAGAAGGACATATTCTACGCTCCAAGGTTATACCTCAAGTCAAAGTTTTGTGGAGGAACCACGATGTTGAGGAAATGACTTGGGAGTTAGAATCAAATGAAATCAAGGTATCCTTACCTCTTGACATACAGTGCACGTACCCTAATTTCGAGGCGAAATTTCATAAGAAGGGAGGTTGTAAGACCCGACTTTTATAAATAAAGATGAATTTTCTATAAATATTATTTTTTGAATATTATGGAATAATTTGATATAATGTTATAGTTGTAGGTAATATTTATAAATTTTGCAAAGTATGCACAGTGGTTATATTATATTCGATTGGTCGGGGAATATTCGGTTTAGCGAGGGAATATTAAATATAACTACTCAATCATTGGTGGACCCTACAAATGTAATTATTATTTGATTGAGAAAAGACAAAAATATTTTATTGAAATAACGGCGGAAGTTTTACCATTGATCTTGTTAAACTACTTTCGGTAGTAAAAAAATGAATGTCGTGTGGTTGCGTAGTAAAGAACAGGTATTGATTATCGATGCTTATGTGAGAAGTCACTCATTTGATTCCATTATCATGTCGATTAATAATATGAATTATTATAGCGATAATGACGTTTTGTTTTATTACAGTATTATTAACGTAATAAAATGCGAAACATCTTTTATATAAAAAATGAATACTTTATTAAAGTTATTTTATAAATAAAATATATTATATTTTATTATGCGTAGTGTTGTATAGTGTTTTGCATAGTGTTTTTGCATAGTGTTTGCATAGTAAAATGTTTTTATATAAATAGAATATATTATATTTTATTTAAAAGATTTTGCTTTTAATATGGACCGGATGGCCGATTAAAGTAAATCAATTTGGACCGCTTCATGGATTAGTTACTTATGCATTCCATTTTCCTATAAATAGAAGCTCATTCCTTCATTATTTTCTTTACGAATTCATTGAAACTCTGAGAGAAATTATAGAGAGAAGCTATAGAGAAAGTTATAGAAAGAAGAAGAGTTTCGCTACTTCACTACTTCTATATTCGGTTCTTTTTTACGGTGAGGGTGTTATTCTTCTTCTTGAAGAGAACTTACATTATTCCATTCACTATTATTACATTGGAATAACACATGTAAAAGTGGCATACCCTATACATAACTTTGTATCTCATGGCATACCCTATACTTGGTGAAATCCTTATGTTATTCCATTGCTTATTATTACATTGGAATAACTTTTGTATACATGATTTTACCTATACTTGGTGACATTCTTCTATTATTCATTGGAACATCCACATGCGTGTGTTTTACACCACTGGACTTTATTATTATTCTGTTGGAACATTATTCATTGGAATATCCTACTGGGTTCCGCCTCTATTATTCTGTTTTATCATGTGTTTTACATTTGATCCGGTTCCATCTTTATTATTACATTGTTGAACATCTCAGCTTGTGTGAATTTCACGACTTCGTTCCGTTATTATTATTCATTGGAATAACTTTTATCTATGCAATCATACGCATGCATGGTGATTTCTTTTGTTATTCCATTCTTATTTATACCCAGTTGGTTAAAACTTTGACTTCTATACTCCATGAAATTAGTAGAATATCCTTGATATTTGCGTTTCATCCAGTATCTTTTCATGGAAATATTCTTCTGATCATTCTTGAATTTTACTCTACAAAGCAGTATCATGTTGACAATTTGGACGTTAATAATTCCTGGATAAAATAATTCTTGAACTTGTTTTATTGAATTCTTATATCATTGTCATCATCCTCATGTTTATATTTTTTTTAAAGTCATCTGTGGCCTGTAGAGCATGGATGGACTTGGTATGATTATGACCAGGGATTATTCGGTGTAATCATGACAGTAATGTTACAAATGATGTGGTAAAAAAAAATCCTCGATTGTCAGTAGTAGTGCATTGATGGACGATTGTTGGCATGATCATGACCATTAATGAATACACAACTATTCTTGGCCGTGAGTGCGAGAATAATTGTGATCGTGATACTAAAGAATATCATGGCTAGTAGTGCGGGGGTGATTCGATGATGTGGATTATTTATTAAAGTGAGTCTCAAATTATATAACATGATGAAAAACCTTTTAAAATCATAAAAGATAGTAGATTTTATTTTCTACTTGACTCTTTTAATGGATTGCATATTCATTTACCGCAGATTAAACCGGTTTATTTATTGTATTTTATCGGTTTAACATTGTTGAATACTATTGATAATTTATTTTGCATTATCTTAGTCATAATATTTCTTCTTGAGCTAGTTGAGCTCACCCTTTCTTTCACCGTTCTCTTGAAAATGAGAATATAAATTGGAGACGAGTCGGGGAAGCGAGTGATGGTCCCGAAGATAGCATTAGTAGTCCTCACTATTCTCGTGAAATAGTGTGATAATAATTGTAATGAGAACTTTTTGTTTGAGTTTGTATAATATCTAGTAGGCGATATTTGTATTTAAACTCACGCTTTATGTCGTATTGCATACTTACCGCTTATGTTAATAAGTTGTATTTAAATTACATACCACGTAAGTGGCGACCCAAGATGGGTGATGTATACCTAATTTTGGGGGCGTCACATGTTTAACATGTTTTAAACATTTATTGCAACAAAAATACTCTTCCTCCTCGTATACTCATATATCCCACATTCGTTGTAAAAATATCACCATTATTATATTATTAAAATATAATAATATATTTAAATGAATTATTTTATCGTAAAAGATAAAATTTCAATTTTCAACAATTGTCACATTAAAATTTTCTCCATCTATATCCACATAAAATCAATATTTTCCTCATCATATGAATCAATAATTAATTATTCATAAATAATATTACTGAAATCACAATATTGACAACGAGGCGGGTTCCTGAAAGAGGGGCTTTCCAATAAGAATTTCTCCTTACTTGTGCAATTATTAGGTGACCAAACCTCTCCTTGAGACAGAACTTTCTAGACATTGCCAATAATGTTATCTAATAATATTATTCGATAATATGAATTATTAGCTTCGATAATGAAAAATCTTGTGTAATGATAATTATTGAAACAACAATGATATAAAATATCAACGCACAATTATTAAATCAATAAAATCTTGAACAATTAATTCTTCAGTAACCATTATTAAGTAGTGCCTTCTTACGTAAGAATCAATAATTGGTACAATATCGTGTGCTACTGTGTTTTAAGCACCGAGTATTTTAACAATATTAACGGTAACAACTACGTCGTTATTTTTAAACAACTTATATTTGTCGTTTTCTTCATCCAATCACTTTCCGTTATGGGGCCCACAAAAAAGACTAGCACGTCGTCAATGCATTTAATATTCCCAAACAACGAAGAATATTCCACTGACCAAACGAATATTCCCAAACAACAATGAATATTTTATAACCACTTTATTTTGAAATATTTGCGTATTTTACCCATAACTATCCACATTAATCAAATCAACCCTTACTTATTTCAAAATAATAAATAGAAAAATTAAATTTCATTAATAATAAGTTAGGGTCTTCTGAACCTCCCCTCCTTATGAAATTTCGTCCTCGAAATTGACGTGCGTGATACTGGTGTTTTTCGAAAAGGTGAGGATACCTCGCTTTCATTTCCGTTTCCAATTCCCTGGTCATTTCCTCTATAGCATGATTCCTCCACAAAACTTTAACTTGTGGTATGACCTTTCTTGGCGTAGGACATGCTCCTTCCTATCCAAGATCTTGACGTGTACCTCCTCATATGTTAAGTCTTGGCTATCTCGTCCGATTCTAACTCTATAACGTGATTCGGTCTTTCACATATTTACTGATACGAGTATGTGAAACACATTATGAACACGAGAGACATACTTTCGGAGGTTAACGCGAGTCATAGGCTACATTTCCTACTCTGTCAAGAATTTGAAATGGACCAATAAATCGTGGATTGAGCTTTCTCTTCCCAAATCTTGTAACTCCTTCCATGGAAGCAACTCGCATGACAATACATGATCCCCATACTAAATTTCACGTCCTTTCGATGAAGATCCGCATAACTCTTTTGTCGATCTTGTCTTTTGGTTATATCACGTTGTCGAATTATTTGGATCTTTTCGTAATCAATCATCGTATCAACTTCCTAGTCCCAACAATGTTGCTTCACCCACCTCGTCCCAACATACTTGAGAGCGATATTTTCGCCCATATAATGCTTGAATGGGGCCACACCTATATATTTGCCGATAATAACATTGTTGTAGGAGAATTCCACCATGGTAAATACTTATCCCAATCCGCTTGAAGTCTCAGGACACGAGTCTTAATAGATCTTCAAGAGTTTGAATAGTCCTCTCGATTGTCCGTCTGTTTGAGGATGGTATCTTTAATCAATCAGAAATCTGCGCTCCATAGCTTTTTGCAAGCTAACCCAAAATCTTGAAGTGAATCTTGGGTCACGATCCGAAACTATGGATACAGAGCATGCCATGCAACCTCACAATCTCATTTACGTATATACTAAAGTAACAAGGCGTTCGAGGAATAAGTCTCCGTGACGGCAAGAAATGAAGCGGACTTGGTTAATCTATCAACAAAACCCAAATAAGATTGATGCCTTGAGAAACCGTAGGAAGACCTGTAACAAAATCCATGGTAATGTGTTCCCACTTCCATTTCGAATCTCAAGTGATTGCAACGGACCCTTAGGTACTGGATCTTCACGCCTTTCTACGTTAATGAGTTAAACACATTGAGATAAACTTTGCAATCTCTCTCTTCATATTGTTCCACCAAAATGTATGTCAAGATCACGATACATTTAGTACTTCCAGGATGGATTGCAAATGGTGTATTGTGTGTGCTCCATCATAATCTTGTACTTCAAATCAGTCGTTAGAACACAAAGTCTAGAGTGGACTCAAGTATTCCTTCTTCATCAATTCTCGCCCGGGATAGCTCCTTCTTCAGATTCTTCTTCATACGCATCACCATTTCTGCCGGTGGCTTGAGCAACCTTAACTTTTTCTATTAAAGTTGGCTCTACGCGTACTTGACATCATCACACTCATTCCTGCGTATGATCTTCTACTCTTTGCGCGTCAAAATTCTACCACGCTTCATTTTCGGATGGTATTGAATAGTGTGTGGTCATTAGTCTTTTCGATAGCTCGAGCCAACGTCACTTGCGTGTTGAGTTCTTTTTGAGTGAAGAAATATTTAAGGCTTTTATGGTGCAATATATTTTCCACTTTCTCCCATATGATAGTCTTCCATATCTTTAATATGGCACGATTTCGCTTGACTCTAGATCACGAGTAGGATAATTCTCTCTCATATTCTTTAAGTTGTCGCATGGCGTAAAGCTATAACTTTCCCACGCCGTATTTGGTAACACATCCTAACCTTTCGCTTAAATCGTCGTTGTAGATACCATCCTGAAAAAGCGAACGTGGTAGCTGACGCGTTGAGTAAAAACCATCCTCCTCCTTCCGTCACCTCCATCTATCCTCTCATTTGGCCCACCCGGTTCTCCTCCCTTACTCCTTCTCCTCTTAGGCCCACCATTTCTCCATTTCCCTTTGACCCATTATCAAGTTTGGATCTAATTTTGGCCTTACCGGCGTCGGAATGGGATCTTTCCCGAAACTCTCCTTCGATTTATTTAGCAAAGTCTAGGGGCTTTAGATCGTGGTTTTTCACTATTCTGATGAGTAGGGGGTTTGACATAGGTGGGTTTTGGTTTTGGAGGTATGATCTGAAGTGGGGCTTCGCTTAGGGCTTGGCTTTGGAGTCTCGGATCTGGATGATTTGCTGGGTTTGGGGTTCTCGGGAGGGGATTTTGTTCTGCCGGTGGGTGTTTTACCGGTGGTTCTGCTTGCTCAGATAGTTTTTTCTTTTATCAGTGTATTTTCCAATCGGATTGTATGCTTTCACTAATTATCGTTTATTCTTCTGATTTGGATGTTTATTAATGGATTTTGGGTTTCTGATTTAGATACCAGATTCTGGATCTTACCAGATTTGGCTTCTGGTTTCTTAGATGGCTGTTATCCGTTTGAAATCCGTTTTGAATGACTATGGTTATTGTCTATCTCTTACTGTTCAGTTACGGATGTTCGTTGAGGGAACTGATTTGGTCCATCAGCAGATTCCTCTTCCGGAATATTGATTGTCCCGATCTGGATGTCCCTATGTTCTCTTTCAATCTTTCCTATTATAAAAATTTGGTTGGATTGATTATGTTACCCACTTGATTTGTTGTTCCTGTTGCCGGAGTATATCGTCGGTTTTGTAGGTGGAGCCCACGTGGGGGCCCACGTATTTTTAAAATTTAACGTTGTTGCATCCGCTAGTACTTTTAGCGGACCAAGAATTAATGGGGGTATAATGGGCCTAAATAGTACTAGCGGACCAAGAATTAATGGGGGTATAATGGGCCTAAATATATTTTTCTCTTCAATTTTAGCGGACTCTTCCTTTCATTTTTTTTTTTAATGAAAGGTATAGATGTTATATGCCACTTTTAGATCCATAGCAAATAGATGTTATGGATCATTCCCCTATATATATATATATATATACACACACTATCCTTTTTGGCTATAACAGGTTCATGGAAGTAAATATCAAAAAAGGAAACTTGAAGCAAATATCAATCTTATAAAGAGATATTTCCATAGAGAGCTATCAAAGTTTATTTTTCCACCAAGTCTTGTTCTATTAATTAATTTTTGTTGGTTGGAAAATAAGAATTCTTTGTAATCATATATTTCCTATAAATCTGAGTTCAAGTCTTGTTTCGCTTGACTGATCCAGTAGTGAATAAGGTTTGTTCAAAGAGAGCTTTAAAGGTTGCAGAGGTGCAAAGGTCTCAGTGGTGAGAAAGGTTGCAGAGGTACAAAAGGGTAGTGGTGTCCATCAGTGTGAAGCTACTTTAAAGAGGGGGTTCTTTTTGTTTGTACTTCATTGTGTATTAAAGTTTAATAAAAATTGGTATTGGACATGTATTAGGCTACTAGACTAGAGGATAGGGGCTGAACCACGTAAAAATCTTGGTGTGATTTACTATTTTTTTGTTCCTGTTTTATGCTTTAATATTATGCAATTTTGGTTTAAAATCGTGGACAAAATTTATACTAAAATAGACAGGTATTAGTTGTCCGTTTATAACAAACGAATAACATAATTAATACGGACAGGGTTAAACCGTCCGATTATAGTGCAATAGTAAACTTTAAAAATTGACCACTATAGATCACTTTTGGGTATTTACACCTATTCACCCCTCTCTAGGTGTGCTTAATTAAAAAATTTATTTGGTATCAAAGCAAGGCTCTAGTAATATTGATCTTTGCAGGTCGTAGGGAAAGATCCTATGGCACATGTGACGCCCCCAAAATTAGGTATACGTCACCCATCTTGGGTCGCCACTTACATGGTACATAAATTCAAATAAAACTTACTAATATAAGCGTAGGTATGCAATCGACATAAAGCGTGAGTTTGAATACAAATATTATCTACTAGATATTATACAAAACTCAAAAGGAGTCCTCATTACAACTATTATCACACTATTTCACGTATAGTGAGGACTACTAATCTTATCCTCCGGACCATTACTCCGCTCTCCCAGACTCAATCTCAAATTTATGTTCTCATTTCAAGAAGAAAACGATGAAAGAAAGCAGTGAGCTCAACTAGCCCAATGAAATATTATGACTAAGATAATGCGAATAAATTATCATTAGCCTTCAACATGTTAAACCGATAAAATACAATAGACAACCAGGTTTAATCTGCGGTGGAATAAGTAATCCATTAAAAGAGTCGAGTAGAGAATAAAGTCTACTATCTTTTAGGTTTTAAAAGTTTTCATCAATTTTTATCATTTGAGACTCGACAATAAATAAACCACCACATCTAATCATCCACATACCACGGTCGAGGATTTTCATCAAATTATCAATGGTCATTTATCTTACCGAATCACCCACAGTCATAATCATACCAAAAACTATCCATCATCATTTGCATTCTGAGTGCCATTTGAGGACTTTTGTCACATCATTTATATCAAGTCGTGATTATACCGAATGATCCAGGTCATAATCATACTAAGTTCATCTATCTGCGTAAGCGAAAGATAACATAATATAACATGAGGATGATGATAATGACATAATAATTCAATAAAACAAGTTCAAGAATTATTTAATCCATGAATTATTAACGTCCAAATTGTCGACGTGATCTTTGTTTGCACGTAGAGTAAAATTCAAGAATGATCGGAAGAATATTTCCATGAAAGATCTTATTATCCACGGACTAAATTATGCTAAATCCCAGAAAAGAAATATCGTGGGACCCGCAAATTATCCAAGCATCACTTGGCAAATAATACGCTGCATTAACATATGCTTAATTAATAAATTATCCGTGACTACGGCCCGAAGTTGATAATCGTGTATTTAGCATTAGAGATCACTACCATTAAATTATCCATGCACTTTTGACTGAAAGACATAATTGTGTATTCATTAGTATCACGATTTGAATAAATTATCCGTACTGGGTAAAGAAATTAGCTACAGATTCATTAATTGTTTATCAATTCGATAATCCGGATTAAAATAAAGATAATATTGCAGATACATTAAAAGATTACTAAGGATTGGAAATTATCCATGCATCTACTCGGACTAAAGATAATTGTAAATATTCAATATTTATCCTTTATGATTATCGACGAACAATCTCATGTATCTCATCATATTAAGTCGAAAGTCTATCAGGCTCATTTCTGGTATGATACGACTTGGTACATAATATAGCCACGAGATAACGATATAAAGAATCGTAATTGAATAAATAATAAATATTAATACATAAGACGGATAATTTATCCAGATTCAATGAATATCCCAATGTTTTCGATCACTTAATAATCTAAGCATAATCCTAATATAATTTCAATATTATAACAATATTTTAATCACTTCTTAGAATTTATAAACAATTTATCTTAACTGCTTACGCTTTACTGTGAGCCGTAAGTGAAGAGCATTTGTGGTGGTGACTTCTGTTGATAGAAATATTAATTTTCGCACTTCACCAGTAGGGAAGCCTGATCTTCGGTACTTGGTCGTGGATAGTACGAATGTGAGGTCGCTTATACCTGAGTTCGGTATCGAGTATGGATACATTGGTATCGAAATAGTGATATGATCCACAGCAATTATCTTTAGAGGTCAACTAGGAGGGATAGACGGAAATTCCTGGATAGTATGACTCACCCAAATTTATTTAGTATTGCATGAATTAAAATTTGTAGGGTCGTGATACTATGAATGTTAATTAACGCCTTCTTTTGGTGACGGTTGTGGTTGAGACTAATGATATACACAAATCTTCGTCAGATAAGTGCATGGAAGCACATGAGATTGTTGATTGAGAAACTAATGCAAAAGGTAATTAGGCAATCGCCGTAATGATATCAATAATTGTGGTCGGTGGTAATCTATACCACGCATTAATAATGTAAGCCGAATGAGGGAAATTGTCATGTTAAGAATGAAGTAACACTTGATTAGTAACCGAAAAGTATGGATAATTTGTAAGATAATAAGTGCAAGCTCAGAAGATAATTAGCTCGATTATCTTTCGGCATGGTCAAGTCAGTGGGATAGTGGCACCAAAGTGATACGGGACAAAACAAAATTAATTGGAGCCAGAAGGCGTTGCGGATTTCAGTCGAAGAAATTTAAGTATAGCAATATTTTCGTTAGTTGGATAATTTGTGATAATTCTCATAAGTCTATACTTTAATAGAAGGCTGGGATAACTACCCATTCTTTTTCTTCTACTATTATCTTATTACTCAACATTTAAATTCTGGCTCCTGAGAAATTACAGACTTCGATTTATCTATTGAAATTTGGTGGGAGGATAACCCTTCCGTTACCTCCAATTGTTTATTAATCTTGTTGTTTCAAATAAACACTTTCAATGCGATACTAAATTTAATGATCTTTATCTCTTGAAAATACTTCTGCTTTTGAGGTAATTTTAAAAACGATCATTAATTCATCATTATTCTTTTTGTAAGGTCATTAGCTTTTCATATTCCTAACTAACCTGTTATATATTAATTCAAAGAACCAAATCCTAAAGTTAATCAACGTGATATCAAGTTATAAGTAAAGCTCCCTAATCCTTTCGCTGACAATCTTCATCAGATGGAATGCACCGACCTTATCTTCTGCCAAGATGCATGGACATCGTGAATGAAGATAGCAAGTTTATATGAGTATCATGATGAGGGTGCTATCTGTTATGGATCTTCGTAAGTCACGCTTGAGATTAATGCTGACGACTATCCAAGTCTTCGATAAGAATAGCTTGATTTGATATTTCTACTCATTAATAAATTTCTTGACGATTCTTTAAGATTTCCTAGCTTCTACCCTCGAGGGCGTAAATCAATTTTCAGATGATTCCCAAGACAAAAACTTTATTTCTTAAACCTCAAATATTTCTTCAACTAAATGAATAGCTTCAGTGTGATTTATGAGATAAAAGTCATAATAAAAGTATCGAATAATGAAAATCATGGGTATTCGTGGTATTAGTAAGTTTTATATGAGTTATTTATGGGAATTACTAGACAGTAAAACATGCAAGTTTCTTAGAAATCACTTAAAGAGCTTGAAAAATCGGCTTTTGGTGAAAACGTAATATGAAATTCAATTTAATTATATCTCTTATTATATTTTGAATTTTTGAGTGTGGTCAAGTCCTGAGAGTTAGATCTACGAGTTACCTAACTAATCCAAGTGGGAATTACTGGAAAAGGTGTTGTAGAATTTTTGTGGACTGATTTTAGCAAATAGGCTAAAGCAGTAATTTCAAAATATGCTACGTGCTGTTTTAAACTTTATGGACTGTTTCGCCACTTAAACATCATAGAGAAAAAATTCTAGGTTTTTTGGGACATGTATACATGGTATAAAAGTACCTCCTGTCCAAAAAGTGAAGCTTATTCTTGACATGTTAAATGAAGCAAGTTATGACTATTTAAGTATTTAGGTTTTTATAAATAAAAATTCGCTATAACCTAAAAGTTCTATAACTCCGATGACCATAAATTTAAACTAAAGCTCACCGTAATACGTGTAAGGTCCTGCTAAGATTTGAGAATTTTTGAGATTAAACTTGAGGTAGCTTCAATTTCTTAAAGAATTAATTGAAATTAATTTTTAAAAAATAAGAGAATGAATTTTAAAATTCTGTAGAAAAATATATTTTCATTACGGGACTATATTTTTACGCTAAATCCAGTAAAAGTTAAATATTTTTGACTGATTTGGTATTTTTCATGAAAATAGTTTCCATTCTTAAATATAATAGGTTAAATATATCGTAAAGTAACATACTTATACAAGCTCATACAGTTTACTTGTGAGAACTTTATATGTAGTATATATTATTTTCGAGAGATTTGACAATACGGGTGATGATATACTTGGTGACATTTTTGGAATGATTATATTGAATTATCCGTAAAGCGTAAATGCTTAAGACTAAATTGTTTATAAATTTATTATTGATTAAAATATTCGCTATAATATTAATGATATTAGATTATTATCATTCTTCGCTGATTCCTAATCAGGATATTCTACAATCCTCGATAATCTTTCAGAAATGTTTGGAACATTTATCCGATTATCTCATTGCGAATCGAGTTCCTTTATATCATTATCCTCATTAACTTTATATTACCGTTGAAAGTGATTTCTTTGTTATAAACCCGAGTTCTTTATTATAATCGTCACGTTAAACTCGACTTTTATACTCTGAAATTAGTAGAATATCCTTGATATTTCCATAAGCTTCATCTTTATTCTTCATGAAATATCTTGGTGATCATCTTTACCTACTTAATAAATTTATCCAAAGTGCATGGATTGTTATTCGATACTAATAATTGTCATTAAAATTTATTAATTGATGATACTAATGAATACGATTATCTTGGTAGTAGTAAATTAATTTATGGCGTCTAATGAATACATGGGATGCGGATAATTTGTGGTGCTAAATGCTAATGAATACACAATTTATCTTGGCGTGATTTGATTACCTTATTGATACTAATGAATACACAATTATCTTTAGTAGTATTGCATGAATTTGTGGTGCATTGATCTTAATGAACGTTGTGGTGATACATGTTTTATCTTTGGCATGATGTGATTGTAATTAATGATAACCGTAATCGAATACATTATGTAAATGGTACAGATAAGGTGATATAATGAATACCGATTATCTTGTGGTCGGATAATTAATTAATAATCTACAATTTGATTCGCTTTGTTGATAGGTTATAGATAATTTGTGCATTACGTGGATACTAATGAATACACCATTATCTTCATTAGTAGTGCGTGGATAGCTCAAGTAATTGTGATACTAATGAATACACAATTATTCGGTCGTAGTGCATGGATAATTTGTGGTCGTGATACTAATGAATACACGAATATCTTTCGTAGAAGGGTACGGATAATTCGTGGTCGGATATTAATGAATACACAATTATCTTCGCCGTAGTGTATTTGATAATTGTGGGTGATGATACTAATACAATTATCTTTGGTAAAGTAGTGCATGCGGATAACGGTTAGTATGATACTAATGAATACACAATTATCTTTCGTGCGTATTGCATTTGATAATTGTGGTCGTGATACTAATGAATACTAATACAATTCGTTGGTAAAGTGCAATGGATAATTTGTGGTCGTTAATATCTTAATGAATACACAATTATCTTTCGCCGAGGATGATTGGCATGGATAATTGTGGAGTCGTGATATTAATGAATAAAAGTACAATTATTCAGTCGTAGTGCATGGATACTAATTGGTGTGACGTTATTGGTATACTAATGAATACACCGAATATCTTCGCCGTAGTATGGATAATTCGTGGTCGTCTATACTAATCTCGATCAACTGTTTTGATTATCTTTACAGTCTACGAGCAGACATTAATATTAGATAATTTGCGGGTTTTGAGGTATAATATTTTTAATGAATACACCATTATTATCTTCAGTCGTACCAGACAATAGAGGCGAAATTCCATAATTTGTGGTCGTGATATTAATGAATACAAAATTATTTCGGGCTATGTGTGAATATTGGATAATATTGTGGTCGTGAGTATTTATAAATTTTTGCAAAATATGCGACAATTATCTTCGTTGGTCGGGAATATCTCATGGATAATTTGGCTCGATGGTCGCGAAATTATTTATGGAATAAAGCACAATATTCTATTGCCGTAAAGTACGGATAATTTGTTGTCGTGATACTAATGAATACACGATTATGTGGTTCTTTGTGCCGCGGTAGTGATACGGATAAAAATCGTCGGTTTGATATTGTTATGAATTACACGAATATTCGTCATGAGTTATTTCATTAAGATTTAATAGCGTAATAAAACGTCATATAAAAATAGAATACACAATTATCTTCATTAGCATAAGGCATTGATAATTCGTAGGTCGTGGTGTACTAATGAATATCCGCCTATTACCAGAGTGGACGCATTCGATGATACGGATTAATTATCGAATGTAGTCTTATTTAATGAAATATTAATTCATGGATGTCGATAAAAGTCATAAATACGGGCCGGTTATATGGATAGAATTTTATCATTCATTTTACATACGGCTACTTTCACCATTATTCTAATTCATAATCAACTGATCAGATTATAGAAAAACACGTAATATCCTCGCCAAGAAGAAGCTGGATAATTCGTAACGGATACTAGGTTCATTAAGCTAAGTCTCAGATGTTTATTGGTCTTGATCAGAGACATATATCTTCGGTCCTGATACATTGAATTAACGATGAATGGCGTACTAATGAACATAACTCGGGTCTGTAGCTATACGGTGAGCATATGTTAATTTATTATTTTTTGAGAATAAAGGTATTCAAAGTATCCTCATCTCTTTTTCTATATTCTGTTTGGAACATCCCGTGCATGTGTTTACAGGACACAGTTAAAATTTTATTGATACATTGGATTCATGCGTGTGATTTGGGACTTTGGTTAAAATCTTTATCATTACATTGATCTGTCTCCGTGTTTTAGGATGCAGTTCCATCTTCCATTGATCATTGGAACATCCACTATCGTCAACAATTCACCAAACTAGATTGCGTCATTATTATCACATTTGGAATTAACGATGCATCTTAATCTGCATGTATGGTGATTTCTTTTGTTGTTCATTTCTTTATTTAACTGGTTAAAACTTGAACTCTTAATTTATTCTCGATTGAAAGTTCTCAGTCATGTGAAATTTCATCGAATAAAGTCGTTTATTATTGTATTCTTCGGGACTAACTCCGTCACAATGATAAGTACCTGCATTATCTTGGTGATAATATTTCTTCTGTGAACAATTGAGCTCCCCCTTTCTTATTGACTATACTGTTAAAATGAGAACATATTTAGAGACTCGGATGAAATTAGGAGTATAGAATAGTAGTCACGAGACTAGTGTTTAGTTTCATATATTTAGTAGAGATAATATTCATTCAAATGTTTGTATTCTTTACGTTTATCGCATACTAAACAGTTATATTAGTAAGTCAGATTGGAATTTATGCATTACGAAGTGGAATTTCTAATTTGTAACTGGTATCGTACACCAATTATTAAGGGCCACACGATGTATTAATCATTCAAAATGTCATACTCATAAGATATCATCACCCAATTATCAAATCTCTCAAAAAATATGATATACCTATATAGATTCTCTAACACAATAAAATCCACTTTTCAATCCTGTTACTTCACATAACATATTTAACTCATATGTTCGTGAACTTCATACTATTTTTCATGAAAAATATACCAAATCAGTCCCAAAAAATTTCTTTTCTGGGATTTAGCATAATATAAACCCATGATGAAAATATATTTTTTCTCGGATATTTAAAATTCATTTACTATTTTCAAAATCAATTTCTAATTAATTTTTAAGAAATTAGCTACCTTCAAGTTTAACTCCAAAATTCCCAAATCTTGGCAGGATTGCTTACACATGTTATCGTATTGAGCTTCTAGTTTAAATTTCATGGTCATCGATTTATAGAACTGGGTTATAAGCTGGATTTTAGTCGAAAAACCTAAATATTGAAATAGTCATAACATGCTCATTTTAGTCGAATGAGCTCATTTTGGACAGGAGGTACTTATACCATATACTTTCATGTCCCAAAACCCAGAATTTTCCTTTCATAATTTAAGTGGGCCGAAACAGTCCCTCAAAATTTTCCTAAGAAGCATTTCAAATTTGCACAACTTTGGCCTCCTTTGCTAAAATCAGTCCACACAAAAATCCACAACACCTTTCAGTAATTCCACTTGGATTAGTTAGGGTACTCATAGATCTAACCTAGGACTTGACCACATTCAAAAATTCAAAATATAATAAGAGATGTGGTCAATTGAATTTCATAACTTCGCTTTTCACCAAATCCGATTTTCAACTCTTTGTGATTTCTAAAACTTTCATGTTTTACATACTCAACCAACATAACTCATCATAAAACTTACTAATACTCTAATACCCATGATTTTCATTATTCCAACTTTTATTATGACTTCTTCATCATAAACCACGTGAAATCGCTCATATAGTCAGAAGAAATATTTGAGGTTTAAGAAATGGGTTTCAGATTTTGAGGTCATAAAAATTGATTTCTCACGCTTCTAGGGTAGGCTAGAAATCTTCAAGAATATTAAGAAATTTATTAATGATAGAAATATCATTCAAAAATCAAGTATTTTATCCAAGACTTGGATAATACGCTTACATTGATCTCAACCGTGAATTCTTATCCCTTTAAATCTCTAGACAGCACTTCACAATGATATTCTATAACTCTTGCATCTTCATTCACGATGTCAGTCGTGGTAAAGTCCGGGTTTAAATACATTCTCACAATGAAGTTGATAACGAAAGCGTCGGGCTCTTTACTTATGGCTCGATATCAAATATTGATTAACTTTAGGATTTGGTTACTTTTAAGTCAGATACCGGTTACAGTAATACGAAAGCTAACAACCCAGAAAGTTAATAATGAGTAGTTAATCAATCGCTTAAAAATTACCAAAGGCAAGTTTTTCAATCGCAATTCGAAGTTAACTGAAAGCGTTTATTTTAAAGATTTAAACAAAGTAGTAACGGGATTCTCCAACGTTTAACAGATAAACAATTTCTCCCTGAAAATTTAATACACGAAGAGATAACAATAAATAAACCACCACATCTAATCATCCACGCACTACAAAATTCTCCAAGGATTTTCATCAAATTATCAATGGTCACGACTATACCGAATCACCCCGGTCATAATCATACCAAAACTATCCATCAACGCATTACAAAGTAGCTATGAATCGAGGACTTTTGTCACATCATTTATATCAAGTCGTGATTATACCGAATGATCCTCGGTCATAATCATACTAAGTTCATCTATGCATCGTAGCCAAAAGATAACATAATATAACATGAGGATGATGACAATGACATAATAATTCAATAAAACAAGTTCAAGAATTATTTAATCCATGAATTATTAACGTCCAAATTGTCAACATGATCTTGCTTTTAGAGAGTAAAATTCAAGAATGATCGGAAGAATATTTCCATGAAAGATCTTTGGATGAAATGCAAATATCAAGGATATTCTACTAATTTCATGGAGTATAAAGTCCAAGTTTTAACCAACTTTGGGTATAATAAAGAATGGAATAACAAAAGAAATCACCATGCACGCGGTTGCTTGGCATGTATAAAGTTATTCCAATGAATAATAATAATCGGAACCAGGTCGAATTGAAATTCACAATTTGACGGGATGTTCCAACAGAAATAATAAAGATGGAACTGGATCCGGTGTAAAACACACGATAGGATATATTCCAATGAGAATGATAAAGATTTTAACCAGTCCTGTAAAACACACGCATGTGGATGTTTCAACAAAATAATAAAAATCGGAACCAGTCCTGTAAAACACACGAGATGTGGATGTTCCAATGAATAATAGAAGAATGTCACCAAGTATAGGGTAAACCATGTGTACAAAGTTATTCCAATGTAATAAATAAGAATGGAATAACATAAGAATTTCACCAAGTATAGGATATCTTGACATACAAAGGTTATGTATAGGGTATATCACTTTTACAAAAGTTATTCCAATGAATAATAGTGAATGGAATAATGTAAGTTCTCTTCAAGAAGAATAATAACACCACTACTGATAAGGAACCGAATATAGAAGTAAGTGAAGTAGCGAATACTCTTCTTCTTTCTATAATTTTCTCTATATAACTTCTCTCATAATTTCTCTCTCTGAGTTTCAATGAATTAAGTAAGAAAATAATGAAGGAATGAGCTTCTATTTATAGAAAAATGGAATGCATAGTAATTAATCCATGAACGGTCCAGATTGATTTACTTTAATCGGACGGTCCATATTTAAAGAAAAATCTTTTAAATAAAATATAATATATTCTATTTATATAAAAACATTTTACTATGCAAACACTATGCAATACTATGCAAAACACTATGCAAAAATACTATGCAACACTAATAATAAAATATAATATATTCTATTTATAGAATAACTTTAATAAAGTATTCTATTTTATATAAAAAGATGTTTCGCTTTTATTACGTTAATAATACTGAATAAAACAAAACGTCATTATCGCTATAATAATTCATATTATTAATCGGCAATAATGGAATCAAACCGAGTGACTTCTCACATAGGCATCAATAATCAATACCGTGCTTACTACGCAACCACACGTATTCATCGTACTTTTACTACCGAGTAGTTCAACAAAGATCAACGGTAAAACTTCCGCCGTTATTTTAATAAAATATTTTTGTCGCTTTTCTCAATCCGAAAATAATTACTCATTGTAGGGTCCACCAATGATTGAGTAGTTATACGAATATTCCCTCGCTAAAACCGAATATTCCTTTAGCCAATCGAATATAATATAACCACTTGCATACTTTGCAAAATTTATAAATACTACCCACAACTATAATATTATCTTAAATTCACACCATAATATTAAAAAATTATTTTAACAAAATTTAAATCTTTATTGATAAAATCTGGGGTCTCACAGCACACCTTTATTTTCAAGAAGGTCAATCTACAAGTCGACCACATCTGTTGCTCGAAAGTGAGAACTTTAACTTTTGAAAATTCAGAATGAAAATTTATCTCAAAAGAGACCCATGGCAATGGTGTGTAGTTGAAAATGAACCTGTTATTTCTAGACATGATGATGGTAGACTCAAGACTCATGGACATGGATGAAAATGAAAGCTACATGTTTTCTTACAACACAAGAGCCATGAACACTTTACTAAGCTGAACGGTCCAAGCTAAAATTGATAAAGTATCATCGTAAAACACAACAAAAGAAATGTGGGATACTATAATGACAAGACACAAAGATACCTCCAAAGTAAAAGAGGTGAAGTTAAGTATGCTAATGCAAGAATATGAGATATTCAAGTTAGAAAAGGATGAAACAATTAATGAAGCTCAAGTGAGATTTCTCACTCTAATGAACTCTCTAAGTATGTCTGGGATGAAAAATTGATCGAAGGGAAATAAACAGAAAGATACTTAGAGTCATGCCTAAACGATTCGCACCAAAGGTTACAACTCTTCAAGATTTATCAACAATTAGTACAATGAAAACTCTCACTTTATTTGGAGAGATTGAAGAATTTGAAAATCAGTTAAGAAGGTATGATGAAGAAGATGAAGCACCAATAAAGAAGACATTGACACTTCAAGTCGAGAGAAACAACGAAAGTGATCACGAAGATTTTGATGAAGAAATTGAAATGCTCTCAAGAAAACTCGATAGACTACTTCAAAGGAAAAACCAAAGGAAAAATCAAAAAGGTAGCTCAACTCTAGTGAGTAAGTCCAAAACGGAACAAGAAGAAGAAAATGTCCAACTCCGTTTCATGGGACTAGAAAATGATGATCAAGTTGAGGTAACACATTTTCATAAAACTTTTGAAATATCTATGCCTGATTATATTGCTTTACAAAATAAAAATCAACAGTTCAAAAAGAAAACCGCTTATTTTAAGAATTGTGTAAATGAGCTAATGAATGAAGTTATGTCGCTTATTAAAGAGAGAAAAGAAAATGAATATCTTAAAAATGAAAATGAAGTGTTAAAAGAAAATTTGAAAATGAGAGATGCATGCATAAATGCTTTTAATGATGGAAAAATGATGAATGTTCAACATGATGATAATATAACAAATACAGAAATAACATCTTTAAAAAATGATCTTGTTAAATTTGTGCAAGGAGAAGAGAACCTAAATGTTATGTTAGGGGCACAAAGGTCTAGTCTTGATAAACAAGGAATTTGGTTTAATCCTATTAAAAATGTGAAAATAGAACTAATGATAATATTAGAATGATTAATAAAAAACCAAGGTTTAAATCACTTTATTGTTCACCGTTTGTTACTTGTAGAAAATATGGTTTTAAAGGTCATTTTGATTCTAATTGTAATAAAATTAGAATAAAACAAATTTGGGTAAAGAAATGTGATTTATATGCCACTAACCCAAAAGGACCCAAGAAGATTTGGGTACCAAAAATGTAGAGACTATTTGTTCATTTTGTAGATGTCTCAAGGTCAAAAAGGAGGCGAATAGTAGTTACCTATAAATTATTTGGTGGAATCTGTAAGTACCTCATATTATTTTTTAAATAATGTTTTAATTAGATATATGTATTTTCTAACACAAGGGTTCATAATATTATTTATTCTAAAGTTTTTATTGTGCTAAATGTTCCATATTTAATACACATGACAATCATGATGAGGAATCAGTACTTGTAATTTTTTTTATGAACTTAACCATGATCTGTGAAAGGAAGAGAATGAGTATTCTGCAGAAAAAAGTAATCTGGAACATGGAAATAAAATAGCAAAATCCGCATACTTAACCCGTCCTAATCGTAAAGAAAGACAATTTGAAATCGAGACGACTGACCCGCTTGCTTTTAGTAGAAAACTCAGACATGCAGACACCAAAAAAAAGACAGTCAGACTCGTCCGATTTAGAAGAAAAATATGATGAACACTCAGATGCAGAATTTGATACATCACAATTTGAATCTAATGAACAGATGACCACTGCCAAGCTTCCTGGATCATCTCGAACTGTGAGAAATCATCCCCCAAATTTGATTATAGGTGACCTCCACATTGGGATGATCAAAAAAAGTGTTTTTAAAGAGATTTGATTATGAAAATTCAAAACCTAAAACTACAGAGCACATCTAGCAAGCTTACTATTGGTAACAACAATGTTGATATATAGGTAACAAATCACAAAGGTATGATCGTATTGTTTACTTGCTATATGTGATTTTGTTATAAAACTTTCTCCAATGATATTTTTTTTATCTTTGCACTTATTCTTTTAATATTGGCAAATGGGGCGAGATAACTATTTAGCTAAATTGATATAAATTATTTTTTGTTGATGAAAAAGTGTGACAACTCAAAAATTTAGAAAATCTTAAATGATTAAATTAAATGTTAAAGTTTAAAACCTAGAGTGAAAATAGAGGATTTATTTAAAAATTTTAAGAAAAATCTATACGCTTTAATAATTGAAAGAGATTATGTAATAATAAATATATCAAGTCATATGAAGAAAGCTTATTGAATGTTGCAAAAGCAGTATTAAGAGGGTTATTAGACGTTAAATTAAATGTCTAGTCTAATTCATGAGTATATAAATTATTTTATGATTTATGAAGAATATGTATGTTTACGTAATATGGTAAATATATTAAATTATATTTGCTATATGTAAATAAATTGATATAAACAATTTATAATGTGAGAAAATAAAATTATTAATTATTTTTATATGTGATGTGTATGTTTGGTGTAACTTGAAAATAAAATTGTTTGGAACAATTTGTGTAATGAAGCTAAAAGAAAAAGAGGTTAAGCATATATAATATTTATATATACTTTACCCAAGAGTATTAGAATAAATTCTTATATGAAATTAATTTAATCAAAAAAGATATTATATCTATCCTAATATCTTAAAAAGTAAATAAATTCTTAATTGAATTTATGATAATGAGGTAAGGATTTTTTATATTATAATATATTGAGTATGTAAATAATTGTATTTGCATAACAAATTACGTGTAACATATTTATTTTGAAATTATAAAAAAAATATGTAATTTAAGTATGTTATGTTATATTTTATATAATTTATATATCAAAGATGAGTTATGTAAATTATATGATTCCAAGAGGGTAAAATAAATTAAAGAGATTTATGTAGTAACTTATTTGATTAAACTAAGTTACTAAGGTTGGGTAATTAAATTACTCAACAAAAACATTGAAAGAATAATTGAATTATTATTTAATTTAGCAAGATACATATGAGATATGAGAGAGAAAGCAAGTAAGATAAGAGAAAAGGAGGGGGAGGGTGAGGGTGAGGGGGAGGGGGAGGGGGGGAGGGGGGGGGGGGAGAAGAAGGAGTAATAAGCATGTGGGGTAAAAAATTTCCAAGTTTACTCTCACACTTCATGTCAACTGTCACCCCAAAGTTCAAGCCTCATTATTTTGTTAAGAGGTGCAAGCAAGTTAACAGATTAGAGAGAGAAGATGAGAGTTAGCAAAGCAAAGAAAACATTCTCTCTCATTTTTCTCTCACACACCCGCCCACTTAGAAAAAAAAAGGAAAGAGATCAGCCACTAAAGAAGGCAAAGGAGAGAGAAGAAGAAGAAGGAAGAGAGCTATATGAAAGGTACAACACCCTAATTTAGTTTATTCCTTTTATTGTTTTTGATTTTGATGAACTATCAATTTATGATTTTGAACTTTAAAAATTTTAGATATACATGTCATATAGTGTATTTTGTATGGATCTAACTATTTTAGGTGATAAAAAGTTTGATTCAAAGAAGAAAAAGCAAAACAGTTTTTTAAAAAACTAAGAAAAACTAGTGGACTGCTGCCCCCTAAACAGAAAATTCGGGGTTAGCTAGAATACTCTAAAAATTCAGGGCTTTTGGTATGTTGTATTACACTGAATAAGCTTTCCATAGACTCCAGAACGGACTATTTCCGACTTCGGAGCAAAGAGTTATGCTATTTTAAAGTAGCCGAGTCAAAACTGGAAAACCAACTCGGGTCAGTCACTTTACACGGAATTTCTGGAATTCTATGTTTAGAATTTGGAAAATGTCAAAGAATAAAAGTTGTAGTTCTGGAAGTTAGCTTCGCGTGGGCTCAAGAATCGCTCAAAAATGTTTTAAAATGAAAATGTTATGACTATTTTAGCGAAAGAGGGTAAAGTTGGGAAAAAGGGGAAAACTCTTACGAGTGGACATTTTTGGGGGATGTTTTAGGCTGCCTATGAGGTACGAAATGGATGGGTTATATTTTTAAAAAATAGCCTACTATGGTACCTATAACATATCCAAATTTGAGAATTTTTCGATAACCGACCAAAGCGGGAGAAAATCGCAAAGTGTGGTAGTTGAGAACGAACCACCAGCAACAACTGTCGGCGCCCGCGCGCGCCAAGGCGCAGCCGCATGCGCTGCCAGGCAGCGGTGCCGTGCTGGGCAGTTTGCTTGATGTCCTTTTCGCACACTGTTTTGATGAGTTTCTGTGATCCGTTTTCACGATATGAAATTTTTCTAAAATACTACGCCATAAGCTTTATAACATGCCCAAAATTTTGTTGATTATATGACTTAGGATTTAAAAATAAAAAATAAGCAAACATGCATGTCAAAACTAAAATTTTGAGCGAACGCCGAGCGTTGGCGCGTCGAGCGATTTTGACGTTCGACGTTCCGAATCACTTTCCGACAAAATAATAAGTCATAATAAATCTAATAAAGTCCTACGGGGCGAGATTTGACAATAAGTGATAATTTATGCAGAGAAACTTCCTTTCGGGCATAAATAAAGCAATACAAATATGTAATAAATATAAATTATATATTTACGTAAAATAAAAAAAATATAGTTGCCTATAAAATTATTTTGTGGTGCAACGAAGAATTTAAAACCTTTAAAAAATTGTATTAATCATAAAAATGATATTTTTAAATTTTCAGTGCTCAAAATATGATTTTTGAGCTGAGATTTACGTAACGGAATATATATATATAAAGTAAAAATGCGAATAATCGTAAAATGAAAAATAAAGCAAACGTGCTAGTGAGATAAAATATGATGCAACTGTCAGTGTTAACTCATGGATTGACAAACTAATGTAAAAATTATTTAAATTAAAAAAATAATATAGTAAATTGAGTTTTACTATAATAGCTATGCATTAATTGATTAAACTCCTAATTTGTGAGTAAAGGTAAAAGATATTTTTGAAATGAAATTTAAATGTTTTAAGCTTCAAGATGTAAAATATTTACATCTTAAAATGTATGAGACCTTTATTATTTATATTAAGAAGTGATTTGAATAATACTAGATAATGATTAAACTATTATTAAATGATTAATAATATTAGATAATAATTGAAATATTATTAAATGGTTAATAATATTAGATAAGATTAAAATATTATTAAATAGTTAATAATATTAGATAAGATTAACATATTATTAAATGATTAATAATATTAGTGATTAATTAAAATATTATTAAATGATTAATAATATTAGTTATGGATTAAAATATTAGTAATGGACTAGTAATATTAGTGTTTGATTCAAATATTATTAAAGGGTTAATAATATTGGTGAATGATTAATATTCTATTAAATGATTAATAATGTTAAGAAGTGATTAAATATTATTAAGTGATTAATAATATTATGATTAAAAAATTATTAAAGAAATAATAATATTAGAAAAGAGTTTAAGATAATGGTTAAGTGATAGTAATATTATTAAGGGATAATAATATTACTAATGAGTTAAAGAATTATTCAATATTTGATTATGTGGCTAAATATTAGTTAATTTATTATTCGAGTAATAGTATTGTGATATAAAGTGTATTATGCTAATTTGAAGACCCATATTATTAATGATAGGTTTTTCATAAGAGATTAAAATAGATTGTTTAGCAGTAATCAGCGGTACAGACAAGTTTTCTAACTCAAACTCGAGTTAATAATTTCCAGAATGCTCGTGATTTAATTATTGATAATTATTCTACATCTATGATTATTGATTCACATTTAGTGCACATTGCATATGTTTATAAGGTATGAAATGCTGATCACCTTCATTATCAAAGTATTTGTTCATGGTCGTTGTTGGCTGTGAGACCCCAAATTTTATGAATAAAGATTTAAATTTCTCGAAATATTTTTTTTTGAATATTATGGTGTTGATTTGATATACTGTTATAGTTGTGGGTAATATTTATAAATTTTGCAAAGTATGCAAGTTGTTATAAAATATTCGTTTGGTCGGAGAATATCCGTACGACGGCACAATCATTGGTGGACCCCACAACAGAAGTATTGGCGTAGTTAGAAAACGATAGAATTATCATTTTATAAAAATAACGGCGAAAGTGTTACCGTTAAAACATTGAACTACCCTAGTAGTAAAAGTACAAATGTCTACGCGTGATCACATGTAGTAGCACACGGTATTGATTATTGATGCTTATGTAAGAAGTCACTCAATTATACTTAATTATTGCTATAATAATTGCTACATCATATCTCTCATGTTATTGATTCGATTATTGTCACAGTATCATCTGCATAGTATTTTATATATTATTAAATCAATAATTGAGACGACAAAGTTATTCATATTATTAAATTGCAATATTTATAATGTCTAAGTTCGCATCGAGGAGAGGTTTGGTCATCTAATCAATTGCTACCAATAAGGAGAAATCTTATCTAAAAGCCCCTTCCTCGGAACGACGACACGGTTGTTAAATATTGTGAGTTATAATATTAATGATGAATAAGTTCATGATTGATTAAAGATGAAATTGATAGTTCTATTGTGTTGGAATTATTAGTGTTAGTGAAAATCGACATTTATTTCGATAATAATTGATGTCTAGAAGTTATTGGGTAATTAATCGAATAAATGAGGAATTAATTGCTATTAATTCACATGATTATAACTATTTGTTCATATGTTTGTACTATAGATTCACATTCATGTACTATTAGGGGAGTTGGTGCAAGATTGATAATACTTGAATGACTAAATTAAAGATGGAGGTATAGAGGGAGGTACTATATTGTTATTCGTATTTTCACATGATTATAACTATTGAATCACATGATTGATCTATTGATTCACATTATTTACTATTAGGGGAGGTGGTGCAAGTTTGATAATACTTGCAGGACTAAATTAAAAATGAACGAAAAGTTGGAGGTATTGTACTGTAATTTTTCGAGTCCCAAAACGTGCAATTGTCGAAACTATATTTTTCTATAAATAGAAGCTCATTCTTCCTTCATTTCTCACCAATTCACTAAAGCTATAGAGCAATTATTATAGAGAGAAAGAAGAAGAGATGTCTGCTACCTCTCTATTCCAGTATCCAGCTTTATTCTAAGGTAAGGGGTATTATTTCTTTCATTTTCATGAAGAGAGTTATTGTTATTTTATTTCTTATTATTATGTTGGAATAACCTGTCTATGCGAAGAACCGCATACATGGTCAAATTCTTCTGTTATTCCATTCTTTATTATTCTGTTGGAATATCCTATATGTGCGGTTTACGCATGACCTGATTTCATTCTTTATTATTCTGTTGGAATATCCTGTCTGTGCGGTCTATCGCATGCATGGTGAATTCTTCTGTTATTCCATTCTTTATTATTCTGTTGGAATAACCTGTCTATGTGGATTACCGCATGCATGGTGAATGATCCTTTGTATTCATATGAATAGTATTTTCATTCAAATGGGATTTCTGCCAGGGAAGTTTCGTAATTTTTCTGACCCTCAAAAATTCTGGAAAAATTTGAAATGATAATTTGATGAGTTTTCTAGATTGTGTCCAAAAATGGCGATTTTTGGATGTATAGATTAAGAGTTATGGATTTTATGGGAAAAGACTATTTTAAAAGTAAACCCTTATAACTCTTTGCGGTTAACTCCAAAATTGGTGAAATTTTTATTGGGAGTACATGTATATAACAGGAGTATACTCTGTAAATTTCGGAATTTTTGGACAAAAGTACAATTTATGATAAATATCTAAATATTCAGCAGTTTTATCTATATGAAAAATAGTAAATGAATTTTTAAAATTTTGAGAAAAATATATGTTCAATATGGAACTATATTATGCTAAATCCCAGAAATGAAATATTTTTTGGGACTGATTTGGTATTTTTCATGAAAATGAACTAGTTATGAGTAAATGAATTAAATATGTTATGTGAAGTAACAAAATTGGAAAATAGAATTTTATAGCTTGGAAATCCTATATAGGGTATATGTAGATTTTTGATGAGGGATTTGATCATTGGTGATGAAATCTTATGAGTATGGCATTTTTGAATGATTAAATGCATTATTTGGTAAAGTGTAAACAATTGAAATAAATTGTTTATAAGTTTAAGAAGTGATTAAAATATTGTTATAATATTAATAATATTAGATGATGAGTTTATTAAGTGATTGATAATATTTGGATAAATTTAAAGTCTTTAATATTTATCCTTGTTTTCGTTTGATTAATGTTTATATCATTGTCATCATCTTCATGCTTATATTGTGATAAAAGTCATCTTTGGCTTACATGCATAGATGGACTTGGTATGATTATGACCAGGGATCATTCGGTATAATCATGACCTGTAATGTTATACATGATGTGGTAAAAGTCCTCAGTGGCCTGTAGTGCATTGATGGACAATTTTTGGTATGATTATGACCAGGGATTATTCGATATAGTCATGACCATTGATGATTTAATGAATATTCTTGGCCCGTAGTGCAGGGATGATTCGATGATGTGGTTTATTTATTAAAATTTGAGTCTCGTGATAAAAATTGAAGAAAACATTTTAAAACATAGAAGATAGTAGATATCATGCTCTACTTGACTCTTTTAATGGATTGCTTATTCCGCTGCAGTTAAACTTGATGTCTATTGTATTTTATCAGTTTAACATTGTTGAAGACTAATGATAATTTATTCTGCATTATCTTAGTCATAATATTTCTTACTGGACTAGTTGAGCTCACCCTTTCACTGTTCTCTTCAGGAAATGAGAACGTAGCCGGGAATATTCTTTTTGTCGGGGAACGGAGTGACGGTCCAGATGATGATATCATTAGTAGTCCTCACTATTCTGTTAAATAGTGTGACAATAAATATAATGAGGACTCCATTGAGTGTGGATATTGTCTAGATGACAATATTCTTATTAAAACTCTTAGATTATATTTTGTCGTATTTTACATGACTGTTGTATAATTAAGTTGTATTTGAATTTTGTACTATGTATTTGGCGACGACTCAAGATGGGTGATGTATACCTATTTTGGGGGCGTCACATTTGATATCAAAGCTTAAGGATATGATCCCTGGCTGAGATGTGAAACAAGAACTAGGAGGGGAGAGACGAGGAATTCCTTCGCTAGTATGACCTACTTAAGTTTATTTGGTATTTAATTGGTCGGTCAGGGTATAGGGATAATATGTGACATGTCAATTAACCCTTGTTTTGTGGCAGTATTTGAGAATGGCAGCTAAAAATATTAATAATGGAGTGAATGAGATCGTGGAAACACCTCTAATCACCAACCAGGATAATGTGATGTCAGGCGAATAAGGAATTAGAGATATCCATGTGGTGAGTGAAGAATTGATAGTTGCACCCGAGATAGTCGCAGAGGTAGCAGCTGGGAGTGAGGAAGAAGAGGAACCTGAGGAGAATTTATTAGAAGAATTTTATGATCAAAATTTAGAATTGCAAAATCGTGTTCATGAGTTAGAAGAGCAGGCTGAAGAATGGCAGGTGATCATGGAGCAAAAGGATGCAACAATTCAAGCTTGTGTTACCCGATATGTGATGCTTGAACAAAAGCACTCTTTGGCAGAGTATAAGATGATAAAGCTGGAATCTGAGCTGAAAGAAGAAACAACTGAACGAGTGAGAATGAGTGATGCATGGGTAAAAGCCGCACGATGCGTTGATATTGTGGAAAGAGATGTCCGATCTAAGAAGGCTAAAATAGATGATATGTATTTCTCTTTTTGGACAGCAATTGAGAGAACCCAACATCGACTTTTGAATTACCCTGTACATTGGGGTCAACCTCAATTTGATATGGATCAAAGATTAATGATTCAGATCATGAAACAAGAGTTTGATGAAGCAGTTGAGGGTGGAATATGCCCTATAGAAAAGTCAATTTCAACGGTAGTGATGACATGCACCAAATGCTGCCCCAAACAAGTTAAAGTCGGGTAGTTCAAGGGAGAGCGGTTGTCATGACTTCCCAACAAGTGAGGAACCCAAATGAAGTTTTCACGAGTTAGTTAATTATAAATTCTTGCGAAGTCTATACCTTATTCAATACCAGTTTTATCCACTCTTTTATTTCTCCTACTTACGCTCAATGTTTAAATTTGACTCCAGAGAAATTAGACTTTGATTTATCTGTTGAAACTCCGTTGGGAGAAACCTTCATTACCTCCACTATTTATAAATCTTGTTTGATTCAAATCGACACTTTCACATTACCTGTCGATCTTATCTCTTTGAAAATACTTTCCTTTGATGTGATTTTAGGAATCAATTGGTTAAGTACTCATCATGCTTTTCGTAAGGTTGTTAGCTTTTATATTCCTAACCAACCTGTTATGTGAATTCAAGCAACCAAACCACTAAAGTCAATCATTGTCATATTAAGCCATAAGTAAAGAGCCCCGAGCCTTTTGTTGGTGACTTCTAAGTCTTGGAATACACCGAAGCCAGAATATCCATAGGGGACGTCATGAATAACGATAACAAGTTGATAGGTATCAATGTGACGTGTTATCTAAGTCTTGGATGAGAGTCACAGTTTTTTTTCTATCGTTAATAAATTTCCTGACGTATTCTTGAAGTGTAGGGGTTCGGCACATAAAACGCAGCGGAAATATAAAAATTCAAAACAATTTTCGAAACCCAAAAACAGGATCCATGCGAAAAATAATTAACTCATTTGTTTAGAGATTATACCGAATATGAAAAATGAGAATCTGAAATTGATGCACTCGAATCCTTAACGCAATTCCTCACGAAACTACATCTCTATGGTATCCACACGAACGTCGCACGAACCGTCGAATGATTCTGCAATAAGAGGGACTTGCGGTACTAGCCACCAAAGGAACCTTTATGAAACTGTATGTTTTCTCTCTAGTCTCTCTCTAAGAGCGGCTAGGGTTTTCAAGTTATGAATTAACCCTAAGTAGCTGTTATATATCCTATATATAGTAGTTAAAAGGAATTAATCAAAACCTAATTTCATAAAATGCGAATTTATATATATATATATATAACTTAATTAAGTCTTACTTAATTAATATACATATATACAAATTTTCCTTTTAATTTAAATTCCTGATTTAAATACTATTAATCATATTAATATATTTAAATCCGTAAAATTAAAATTTATTCCCTTTTAAATTACGTTTACGTGTGTGTGACCCTATAGGTTATTATCACGTTGGCAATAATTTTAAAATCATATTATAAAATTATAAATAAAGTGCAAGATCTAGTAATGCATCACTGCTACCCAAGTAATAATAAGAGCGATGATTCGATGCAACCTTTTTGTGATCAATGTTTTAATGTAATTTAATCTTTTTAACCTTAATATCCTAGGTTAAACTCGAGTCATGGAATGTGTCATACTCTTCATAATTTAATCTGAGTTTTTCTTGATCAATGAGTAGACTATATGAAATAAATCACTATTTGAGCATGGCCATGCATTTCATAGTCCTACTCAATCAAGAGGCCTATGAATATCATCCCTAATATATAGGAAGGTTAAATTCCATCTAGATCACTCATATTCCTCACACGATTCATGATGTACCCAATAATCACCTTTATAGTCCACCCTATTAAAGGTGACATTTGATGATATCAAAGTACATAAATTCCCGTGTAGTAATATAGTGATTTCAGGTCAGAGGACCATTACATCATTGTCACTATGAGAATTGCTAATGACATTCCGCATAATGCTCCATATAGAATTCTCATGGTGGGGTCTATCCAAAGACATCGTTTCTAAGATGTACTGTACGCATCGACTTAATATCTCATATATTTATGACCAATGAGATTTGGTCATCAAATATCCACATACTAGTCTCAATGCATCATTGTTGTCCCATCAACAATGATACTCGACTAGGGACATTTAAGAACAATGATACTAATTATAATTATATAATCTCATGTTCAAGTCATATACTTGAAACTATATAATTTGTATCACTATTCTAAGGATTTTTTATTATGTTAACATTTATATAACGCAGTAAATAAAATCATATTAAAATCATTCATTTATTCAATCAAATATAATATCAAAACGTTAAGCAATTATATCAAATAATTGGCCTCTAGGGCATAAACTCTAACATGAAGAACTTTCTAACCTACCCCTAGAGCGTGAAATCGAATTTTGTAATGACCTCAGTACAAAACCCATTTCTAAAACCCTTAAATATTTCTTCACCTAGAACGAACGTATTATGCGCCAAAGACGTTGGCTCGAGCTGTTGAAGATTACGACTATACGACTCAATATCATCGTGGAAGAGCGAACGTGGTAGCTGACGCGTTGAGTAAAAGATCGTATACGTTTATGAGTGCGATGTTGTTAAAACAAAAACCCATTTCGTATAACTTACAAATGATGAAGATAGAGTTAAAGACTCTAGGGACCCACATAAAGATAATGAATATACGAGTAGAATAGACTTGAATCGATAAAGTTAAAGCCGCTCAAGCTACACACCCGAATATGATGAATGTGAAGAAGAAGGTTCAAGAAGGCGTTATCTCAACCCTTGATTTAATTGGCCCATTTGAAATCCTCGATCGAGTAGGAACTGTGGCCTATAGACTCATTTTACCACCAAGTATGTCGCGTGTTCATAAAGTTTTTCACGTATCAATGTTACGTAAATATGTGGACGACCCGATCCACATTATTGAATTAGAACTAGATGAGATAACAGAAGATTTAATGTATGAGGAGATACATGTTAAAATCTTGGATAAGAAGGATCCTATTCGACACTCAAAGGTTATACCTCAAGAGTTAGAATCTGAAATGAAGTCAAGGTATCTCCACCTCTTCGGCATACCAGGTACGTACGTAAATTTCGAGGGCGAAATTTCATAAGGAGAGGAGATTGTGAGACCCCAAATTTTATGAATAAAGATTTAAATTTCTCGAAATATTTTTTTTGAAGATTATGGTGTGGATTTGATATAATGTTATAGTTGTGGGTAATATTTATAAATTTTACAAAGTATGCAACTTGTTATAAAATATTCATTTGGTCGGGGAATATCCGTACGACGGTACAATCATTGCTGGACCCTACAACAGAAGTATTATCGTAGTTAGAAAATGACAGAATTATCATTTTATAAAAATAACAACGAAAGTGTTACCGTTAAAACTATTGAACTACCGTAGTAGAAAAGTACAAAGAAAACGCTGTGGTTGCATAAGTAGCACACTCAGTATTGATTATTGATGCTTACGTAAGAAGTCACTCAGTTATACTCAATTATTGCTACAGTAATTGTTGCATCATATCTCTCATGTTATTGATTCGATTATTGTCACAGTATCATCTGCATAGTATTTTATATATTATTAAATCAATAATTGAGACGACAAAGTTATTCATATTATTAAGTTGAAATAGTTACAATGTCTAGAAGTTATGTCAAGGAGAGGTTTGGTCATCTAATTGCGCGTTGTTGGTTGATTTCACAATCAAAGCAAACGTGCAAGTATACACGATCAACAAGTAATATAGTGATCCAACTACTAGTACTGTATCAATCCAATTTTATTTAAACAACCAAAAATTGTGATTATTAAAGCTAAGAAAACTAAATGTAACTATAACAAGAAATTATGCTAAAAGAAAACAAAAACAAATTAAGAATTATTTGAATGCAGATGAATGATAATTAAGACTCCAATTTCACCAGATATGATTATTAAATCAATTATGTGACGCCCCCAAAATAGGTCCATTCCATCCAACCCATTCTGAGTCACCAAATACATGGTACAGAAATAACTACAACTTTATTATTACAACATATAAACTGTGAGTTTAAATATAGATATTGCCATCTAGACAATATCCACACGCAAATAAATCCCCATCATAATTATTGATACATTATTTTACAAAATGGTGAGGACTACTAAACAACTCTCTAGAACCTTCATTCCATACCCGACTAAGACTGCCACATTCTCGCCTCCCGAGAAGAAAAATGGAACAAAAAGGAAAAGGGTGAGCTCAACTAGCCCAGTAAAGAATATTATGACTAAGATAATATACAACAAATTATCGTTAGTCTTCAACAAGGAAAAATCTAATAGAATACAATAGACAACTAGTTTTAAATCAACAACTGCAGTGGAAACAACAATTCATTAGAAGAGTTAAGTAGAAAATGCAAACTACTATCTTTTATATATGAATTTAAAAGTTCATCGTCGATATTTTATCCCTGTAACATCAATCAATATATATCTGGAATCAAATATTCATCTTTGCACTACAGGCAAAAGATATTCATCAGTTGGTCATGTTCATCTAAACACCTGCTCATCTTTGCACTACTACCAAAGATATTCATCAAGAAATCATTCATCTTTGCACTACAAAGCCAAAGATATTCAAGAATATCATCATTTAGGACCGAGGATGATGAAAAATATTTTAAAGAAAACGAATCCAAAGAAACAAAAGAACAATATTAAGGATTCAGTATTTTAAACAATCCAAGTTCAAAAATACTTCATAAGTAATCGAGTGGAGTAAAATTCAAGAATGATCAAAACATGGATACAATCAAAGCTAGTATCTATAATAAATATTTTGGACAAAAGAAGAAATTTTATTTTTCTATTGAATAGTCTTAGTATTCGTGAATAAAGTGCCATATACGTAAATAGTGTCGTATACTTAAATAGTAACTCGATACCAAAAGATATAGAAATTTCACAAAAAACATCATCATGCTTCGTGAATAAGATTTCGTGAATAGTAAATCGTGAATAGTAACTCGTGAATAAGAACTCTCATGAATAGTAACCTCGCTGCTGAAAAAAGTTCCAAATTTGATAAAATTTCCAACCAATATTTTGGCATAATGATATTGAAGAAATAATATCATTTTCGAATAAAATAACATCCCTTACCTCGAAAGACAAGATTTAGTTGAAACACCTGATATAAAGCTATGACTTGAACTTGCACCGTATAGCAATACTCAAAGTATACTCAAAATACTCACAAGAATACGCTCGATAATATAGAGAGAAAACTTCAGCTTACGGTGTGATTTTCAATTCTAACCCAAGACCTATTTATAGGAAAATGCTTAGAACACTAAAGTAGAAAATTTAATATAATAATATTATTATTATTTCCACAACTTCCTACGCACCAAGAATCTGAATTCAGCTATTAAAACACATGCAAGAACCATACTCAAATCACCAAAAACGTTTTTCCTATTTTAAATATTTTAAACTTCCAAAAATTAATTATTTTGAGCTTGAACTTCAATAATTCATAATAAATAGCCCTTTTGTCAGAAAAATTCAATCTCACAAATTTTTATAGAAAATTAAATTCTCTACAACTTTGCGTAAGAAAGTTTTTCCAAATTCCAAATGAAATTAACCAAATCCACAAACGAAGCGATTTTACAAAGCTATAATCAAATTTCAATTCGAAATGGGGTCCACCGAACACACAAAAACATGTATTAATCATTTAATGCCACAAAAATACTCTTCCTCCTCATATACTCACATATCGCATATTCATTATAAAAATATCACCGCTAATATATTATTAAAATAATATATTTAAATGAATTATTTTATCGAGAAAAAGATAAAATATTAATTTTCAACAATTGTCACATTAAAAATTTTCTCCGCCTCTATATCCACATAAAATCAATATTTTCCTCATCATATAAATTAATAATTAATTATTCACAAATAATATTACAGTAATCACAAGATCTTGCAATCGGTAGCCGCTCCTCGTGAAAGAGGGCTTTCCAATAAAGATTTCTCCTTATCTTGTACGCAATTAGGTGACCAAACCTCTCCTTAGACGAACTTTTTAGACATTGCTAATAATGTTTTCTAATAATATTATTCGGATAATATGAATTATTGCTTCGTTAATGGAAAATACCGTGTAATGACAATTTATCAAAACAACAAATAATATAAAATATCAATGCAAAGAATTATTGAATCAATAAAATTAAATAATCGAATAGTAATTATTGTAACAATTATTGAGTAGTGCCTTCACGTAAGAATCAATAATTGGTGCAATACTGCGCTATCTTCGCTCAACAACGCGTATTAGTGTGTTTTAACCACCGGTATTCCAACAAAGATAATCTGAAATAACTACGCCTGTTATTTATAAACAACTTATATTTGTCGCTTTCTTCATCCAATCGCTCAGTTATGGGGCCCACAAAAGATCAAGGCTGCCGTCATTTAATATTCCCCGACAAGAATGAATATTTTATAACCACTTGCTTATTCAAATATTTATGATTTTACCCATAACTATCCACATTAATCAAATCAACCCTTACTATTTCAAAATAATAAATAAAGGAAAATAAATTTTATTTATTAATAATTTGGGGTCTTACAAATTATCCAATTATCCCAATTATTATGTCTCATTAATTGTTAATGTGGAATTCTCAAATGCCAAAAGCCCTCTCTCGAGTGATCAATCGCCTTCTATTTAACCCATTAATTTTGCTATATCTCTATGCAAAATAATTGAATTAAAGTCAATTCTAATCCCAATTCCTTATGTGTTACATGCGGCAAATAGATATTCTCATTCTATTCACAAACCTAATTATTCACTGTGCAAATAACTAAGCCACATGTCATCATGCCCAGTTCTAACCCTAGAATTCCTTTCCCAATTCCTTCTAGAGTAACACGGTAATTATTGGCCAGATAATTAATCAATAAATACAAGGCATGATGAACAATTCACTTCAACATAAATAATTGGAATAAATTAAATAATCAATTCATAATCATAAAAGGTTCCATTGGAATCTTAATAAAAAGAATTAGTTCATTACGGAAATAAAAATCACAAATAATTGATAAATCATCCTTAATGAGTTACATGAAAGCCTTCAGATCTGCTCTTGCTCCTTTGATCAATCACCAATTGTGTAGAATCACCCCCCAATTCAATGTAAAGAATCAATTTATATTTTTCTGCCCAATTCCAACAATTCTAGTCCAAATAGGCTTCTAAAATACACCAAATAAAGTCAAACAGCAAGTCAATGTGAAGCCCACGCCTGTTCCACTCGCGCGCACCCCTATTAGAGTCAACCGAAGACCAGCGCCCCGACGCTGTCTTTTACTCTTGGAACAACGCCCCGACGCTAGGGTGCAGAAATTGATTTTCTTGCCTTTTTCAATCCCACAACTTCCAAACGTCCCAACAGCACACAATCCTGCCACAACACAACTTAAACAAGTAAAATGATTCTAAAATGCTTCGGACACACAACAAATTAAGGTCAAACATAATCAATTCATTGGTATATTACCCAATCATCAAATACCCCCAAACTTAAATTGTTGCATGTCCTCAAGCAACAAAACACAAAACACGAATGACTAAACATCATGCAAATGCAAACTAACTAAAGGACCTTAATTCCAGCAATTCAATAGTTAACGAATATCCATAGGCCTCAGAAAAATCACAAAAACATGCTAATACCTCCTGATAAAGCAGATCAATAATATCCAAACAATCAATCAATCAAAATCTGTTATTACAGATATTGTGAGTGTGTGTTCCACAACCATGCTAACCAATGACAATCAAAAATCTAAAAGATAATAAAGTGCATATCAAGCTTCATACCGTTCAACTCAAGAACGCACCAAATAAACTAGATTCAACTGAAATTACACAATCACCAAAATTCAGGGGTCAACATGAAATACTTATGCTATTAGCATTTTTTTTTTGACGGGGGCATTTTGCACTTTTCCCGCTTTATTACATACATATTTTTTTTAACCATAACTATGCATTGTCTTATTCCCTTAGGTTTTTCAATGCTACCTTAACGAGCTTTCGACCAACGACTCCCAAGCCATTAAGACCTTAGGGCGCTAGGTGTAGAGACAACCCCCTCGGGCTTACTTACTCAAGTAACAAAGGCCACAAAACTAGACAAGCATGCCATGGTGTTTATAATTTTTTTTTTTCATAGCTTATATACTTCATATATTTTTCCCCCAAACTTGAGTTCATGCCTAAATTCAGTCTTCACTAACTACTTAAATTGCTCTTTCATTTTACTAGCATTCATCCTGCAGAACTCCATTATCTATCCATTTTAATTATCATAGCTAACATGATCATTTGTTTAAATTGTGTTATCCTTATAACATCAGTGTCAAATAGATAGAGATTCAAATCATGTCAAGAACATCATATCACTGACTCAACAATCCTTACTAGACTTGCTCATGCAATTTTAAGTTCATCATTGGCCTTCAAATATACTCACTATCAAAAGCTGGAATTAACATGTAATCCTAAATGCAACAATTATAAAAATTAAAACATCCACAAACTAATAACCAACACAGATTTACTCATGCAAATAAAAATTAACTAAACAACTACCCCCAAAGTTATCTAGAGCAATGTCCTCATGCGAAAGATAACCAAAATAAAATAGAGGACTTCCTTGATGGGCCTAAGCCTCGGGTGGAGCATCGTCATCCTCGCTCATCTCTAGATCAGAAGGGGGAAAAACTGGCGAGAATCGGAGGCGCTGAATCGGTTGAGGCTAACACCTTAAAGCAACATGGCGTTCATCGCATTTTGTGCAGTAAATTGATCAACCAAGTATTTATAGAGCACATCTTGGCGCTCAGAAAGGCGGACATTTTGGGCTTCAATATTGTAGAACCAACCATTAACTTCTCTTTGAATGACTTCTGAACCACACCCTCGATCTGTGCGCAGATGATTGACCGTAAATAGGTGGAGCCTGTGATGGTGGAGCTTGAGATTGTTCAGCTTGGGGAATTATGAAACCCAATCCCCTAGGGTGATTCGCTCCACCAATCCACACTTTGTACCTGTTGATTAACTTATGGTCCAGCACTGGCATATGCTTTTGGATCATCTCGTCTGACTTCCATTTGACGTCGAACTTAGCACATAATACGTAGAATGTGGTAACCCTCCAGTGGTACTTCCACGAGATGCTCGGAGGACAGATTAGAGATGAGATGGCCCACATCAACTTTAAAACCTTTGATGATTGTGTGACGCCCCCAAAATTAGGTATACGTCACCCATCTTGGGTCGCCACTTACATGGTACATAAATTCAAATACAACTTACTAATATAACTGCTGTGGTATAATACGACATAAACATCGAGTTTGAATACAAATATTGTCTACTAGATATTATACAAACTCAAAAGGAGTCCTCATTACAACTATTATCACACTATTTCACGAATAGTGAGGACTACTAATGCTATCCTCTCGACCATTACTTACGTTCCCGACTCGTCCCCAAATTTATGTTCTCATTTCACGAAGAAAACAAAAGAAAAGTAGTGAGCTCAACTAGCCCAAGAAGAAATATTATGACTAAGATAATGCGAATAAATTATCATTAGCCTTCAACAAAGTGTTAAACCGATAAAATACAATAGACAACCAGTTTAATCTGCAATGGAATAAGCAATCCATTAAAAGAGTCAAGTAGAGAATAAAGTCTACTATCTTTTAGGTTTTAAAAGGTTTTCATCAATTTTTATCATTTGAGACTCGACTTTTAATAAATAAACCACCACATCTAATCATCCTCGTACACTGTCAAGGATTTTCATCAAATTATCAATGGTCATGACTATACCGAATCACCTCTGGGTCATAATCATACCAAAACTATCCATCAACGCATTACAGCCACCGAGGACTTTTGTCACATCATTTATATCAAGTCATGATTATACCGAATGATCCTCATCATAATCATACTAAGTTCATCTATGCACGTAAGCCAAAGATAACATAATATAACATGAGGATGATGACAATGACATAATAATTCAATAAAACAAGTTCAAGAATTATTTAATCCATGAATTATTAACGTCCAAATTGTCAACATGATACTTGTTTAAGTAGAGTAAAATTCAAGAATGATCGTAAGAATATTTCCATGAAAAGATATTTGGATGAAAACGCAAATATCAAGGATATTCTACTAATTTCATGGAGTATAGAAGTCAAAGTTTTAACCAACCGGGGTATAATAAAGAATGGAATAACAAAAGAAATCACCATGCATGCAGATTACTTGATGTATGTGTTATTCCAATGTAATAATAATAACGGAACCAATCGTGAAATTACACAATCCGGCGGGATGTTCTAACGTAATAATAAAGATGGAACTGCATCCTGTAAAACACACGATAGGATATTCCAATGAATGATAAAGATTTTAACCAGTGTCCTGTGTAAAACACATGCATGTGATGTTCCAACAGTAATAATAAAAAGCGGAACCGTGTCCTGTAAAACACATGCATGTGATGTTCCAATGTAATAATAGAAGAATGTCACCAAGTATAGGGTAAATCATGATACAAAGTTATTCCAAATGTAATAATAAGCAATGGAATAACATAAGGATTTCACCAAGTATAGGGTATCCGTATACGAAGTTATGTATAGGGTATGCCACTTTTACAAAGTTATTCCAATGTAATAATAATGAATGGAATAATGTGTTCTCTTCAAGAAGAAAGAATAACACCCTCACCGTAAAAAGAACCTAATATAGAAGTAGTGAAGTAGCGTATCACTCTTCTTCTTTCATTAATTTTCTCTCTATAAACTTTTCTCTATAATTTCTCTCTGTAGAGTTTCAATGAATTAAGTAAGAAAATAATGAAGGAATGAGCTTATTTATAAGAAAATGGAATGCATAAGAATTAATCCATGAATCGGTCCAGTTGATTTACTTTAATCTGACGGTCCATATTTAAAGAAAATCTTTTAAATAAAATATAATATATTCTATTTATATAAAAACATTTTACTATGCAAACACTATGCAATACTATCACTACGCAAAACACTATGCAACACTATGCATAATAAAATATAATATATTCTATTTATAGAATAACTTTAATAAAGTATTCTATTTTATATAAAAGATGTTTCGCTTTTATTACGTTAATAATACAAATAAAACAAAACGTCATTATCGCTATAATAATTCATATTATTAATCGACAATAATGGAATCAAACCGGTGTGACTTCTCACATAAGCATCAATAATCAATACCGCGCGCTCTTACGCGCAACCACACGATTCTCGTACTTTTTTTCTTACCGAGTAGTTCAACAAGAACCACGGTAAAATTTTCGCCGTTATTTCAATAAAATATTTTTATCGTTTTCTCGATCCGACAATAATTACATTATGGGTCCACTTAATGATTGAGTAGTGTATCGAATATTCCCCGCTAAACCGAATATTCCCCAACCAATCGAATATAATATAACCACTTGCATACTTTGCAAAATTTATAAATACTACCCACAACTATAATATTATCTCAAATTCACACCATAATATTAAAAATTATTTCGACAAAATTTAAATCTTTATTGATAAAATACGGGTCTCACAATTGAGTAAAGAAACCTTTGCACGTTCCTGGTAACATGACTCACATGGGTGCGTGGCATGAGTTTTATTGAAAATGAACGTATACCGTGCCTTCCCATATAAACCGAGATTCGATAGTGGGAAAGTCATGTTTCCATCGTTCATATATCTTTCCATGTGGTGCCGTACCGACAAAGCTCACGAATTATCTCGCTTCATAATCCGCCCATCACTCACAAAACTAGCATACTCATCATGAAAACCCTCTACTGGCAGTTGATAACACGCATTGAAGTCCTCTTCGCCAATTTCCACTGTTTTGCTCCTTACAAATACCGTATAGTGATCATGTTCGGGCACGTTGGCGTAAAATTCTTTCACCAATGCAATTACCGTGGGATCGGGCTGCGCGGTGAGTGTGAACCAGTTTCTTTCGGCTATCATGACTGCCATGTCTCCATCCTTTGATTGATCCGGTCTCAACCCACGCTCCGAAACCAATGAACGAGTAGCCATGTGGTTGTATCTTTCCTAAGCCACAAGACTGACAAAATGGCGGCTATCAAATCTCGGAGGTGGAGTTGAGGCGGTCCCTGACCCTTCACCACGCTGGCGTTTGGATGCCATGTCAGAAATTCTGCAATTACAAGCATATATATATATATATAGTATTGAACAGAATTATAACTTTGATAAACTTATGTATGGCTTTACCCCCAAACTTTGAAAAATATGTGGAAATTGAGCACATTGGTGGGGGTGGTGCTTGACAGAAAAACGCGAGTGCATGTACAATTGTACCGATTGGAGTCATGGACTCTTCAGTTACTAGAATTAGCAAAACCAACCCAAGAGATGCCCAAAAGGTTTATCATGGAGTGCAATAGGAAACATGCATGTATCAATATAGTGTAATTCTCCCCACTCCAATTTACTATATGTAATGATAGCAATGAATATGTGCTCTGATAGAGTGAAACCATTGTGGTGGCAAGATGGTCTAGAATAGAAGTGCTTGGACATGGTGATACGTGTGCGTGTGGACAAGATCAATGGTTCGAGCAATTCATCAAACATTTAAGAGGCAACTCATAAATTACTCGAAATTTCACTAAGTTACTATCAATTCATACCTCTTGTTAGTCAAAATATCCCATGATTGCAATCTCTACTTACAAGTGAGCAAATTATGGCCATTATGCAATATAGAAACAAGAAAGAACCCTATCTCTAGATGAAGAAGGATGATGCATATCCGGATGAAGAACACTCACCAATTACATCAATACCCATGCTTGTTGCACAAAAATAGAATTAGAACATACAACATACCTTGGTAGATGATCGTGTGAGAGATGAGAATTATGGCACTATTGCAGGACTTAATCCTAGAATTTGATAAGCAAGGCTTACATTTTTCGGTGTATCAAATTGAGAGAGAGAAGGAGTCGTGTACTAATAAAAAGAATGAAGATGTGTAACTGTCACGTGGTTGGAACCCGTAGGACTCAATCGACCCTCTGAATGCTCAGGGCGCTGAGTTAATAGGGTAAAATAGCGTCGGGGCGCTCTTGGTCAATAGGTGCAAGAGCTCCTTAACGCCAGGCGCCGCTGAAAGCTTAGGAATGCAAAGGCGCCGTAGGCGTCAGAGATCGATGGGTTGTGAGACGAGCTAGCGCTGGGGCGCTCTTGTATAGCAATGTCTCTCGACTTGGGCTAGTGTCTACTTGGGCGCTATAAGAGAAACAATGGAGCGTTGGGATCTATTATTAGGCGATCACCTTAGGCTTGGTTGGGCTGTATGTTGAAGCTACATTATACACGCACGAGGACCTGCATCCATGAGACACGTTCAGGCTGAGTTACCCATACTGTTGGAATCAATACTCACAAGAACTAAAATACACAATAGTAGACAACTAAGTAGAACGAAAATAAAATAAAATAACCAAAATAAAATAAAATTAAAAGGGAAAATGATTGGGTTGCCTCCCAATAAGCGCTTGGTTTACTGTCGTCGGCTCGACTTCGCTGGTATGCTAAATTTTCCACTGGGTCGGAGAGGTTCATGACCGTAGTTTGACGTTCAATGGGTCCACTCCAATAATGTTTGAGTCTTTAATCGTTAACTTTGAATGGGCAATTTGAATTTGGTTTTTCGATCTCGATGTTACCATGCGGTGCAACAAACACGACTGTAAAAGGACCTGACCAACGTGATTTCAGTTTTCTTGGAAATAAACGCAATCTCGAGTTGAACAGCAAGACTTGTTGGCCCAGTTCAAATGTTTTATCGAGAATTTTCTTATCATGCCAAGCTTTGACTTTCTCCTTGTAGAGTTTTGCGTTTTCATAAGCGTTGAAGCGAAACTCATCCATCTCGTTCAACTGCATTAACCTTTTCTTACAGGCTGCTTGTTCATCAAAATTGAGCTTCCGAATGGCCCAGTGTGCACTATGTTCTAGCTCGACTGGGAGGTGACACGCTTTTCCGTAAACCATTCGATAAGGGGACATCTGGACGGATTCTTATATGCTGTACGATATGCCCATAGAGCATCGTCAAGACGTAAAGACCAATCTTTTCTTGATGGGTTGACCACCTTTTCCAGAATTCTCTTAACCTCCCTATTCGAGACCTCAGCTTGGCCATTGGTTTGGGGATGATACGCAGCTGCGATTTTATGACGAACCCCATACTTCACCAACAATTTTGTGAACTGTTTGTTACAAAAATGCGTTCCCTCATCACTTATTATTGCCCGGGGAGTCCCAAATCGCGTGAAGATATTTTTCTTTAAGAATCGAAGGACGACGTTAGCATCATTTGTGGGCAAAGCTGTGGCTTCAACCCATTTGGAAACATAATCCACTGCCAACAAAATATACTGATTATTAAAAGATGAGGGGAACGGTCCCATAAAATCGATTCCCCAAACGTCGAACAGTTCTACCTCCAAAATAGAGTTGAGTGGCATTTCATTTTGCTTGGAGATATTACCTACGCGTTGGCATCTGTCACACTTTAACACATAGAGATATGCATCCTTGAATAACGAAGGCCAGTAAAATTCTGATTGTAACACCTTGGCCGCAGTTCGATCACCGAAATAATGACCTCCATAATCGGATGAATGGCAATGACTCAAGATACTGTCCATCTCTTCATGTGGTACACAACGTCTAATCATTTGATCCGCTTAGGCTTTAAACAAGAATGGTTCATCCCAATAGTACTGCTTCACGTCATGGAGGAATTTCTTTCGTTGTTGCGAGTTCAAATCCGGTGGTAACACCTTAGCAACCACATAGTTCACATAATTAGCATACCAAGGCAGTGTTGTGGTCACTCATAGAAGTTGTTCGTCCGAAAATTTCTCGTTAATCATTGCAGTGTCCTTCCTCTGAACCTCATCATTCTCCAACCGCGAGAGATGATCCGCTACTTGATTTTCTGTACCCTTTCTATCCCGGATCTCCAAATCAAATTCTTGCAGCAGTAACACCCACCGTATTAACCTCGATTTGGCATCTTTCTTCTCGATCAAATATTTGATTACAGAATGATCCGTGTAGACAATGACCTTGGTCCCGATGAGATATGCTCTGAATTTGTCGAAGGCAAACACAACTGCAAGTAATTCTTTTTCGGTGGTTGTGTAGTTCAACTGAGCATCTATCAATGTCTTGCTTGAATAATAGATTGTGTGGAAAATTTTGTTGTGACGTTGACCCAAAACTACTCCCACTGCATAATCGCTGGCGTCGTATATCAATTCGAATGGTAAAGACCAATCGGGCGCCACAATGATTGGAGCGGATACTAATTTCTTCTTTAAAATCTTAAATGCCTTGATACATGACCGATCTATTTTGAAAGGCACGTCTTTCTCTAGCAGGGAACACAAGGGTTTTGAAATTTTTGAAAAATCTTTAATAAAATGTCAGTAGAACCCCGTATGTCCCAAGAAGCTCCGGATTCCTTCATGAGATGATGGAGGTGGTAATTTCCAATAGTAGTCTCAATCTTTGCTTTATCCACCTCTAGTCCTGCTGCAGAAACCCTATGCCCGAGAATAATCCCTTCTTTCACCATAAAGTGACATTTTTCCCAATTAAGAACCAGATTAGTCTCCACGCATCATTTCAATACTAATATCAGATTTTGCAAGCAAAGATCAAAGCTATCACTAAACACGTAAAAATCGTCCCATAAATACCTCCAAATTTTTCTCGACCATGTTTGAGAAGATCGCCATCATGCACTGCTGAAAGGTTGCTGGTGCATTGCATAAACCAAAAGACATTCGCCGAAATGCAAACATACCGTATGGGCATGTGAATGTCGTTTTCTCTTGATCCTCCGGTACAATAGCAATTTGATTATACCCAGAATAACCATCCAAGAGACAATAAAACTGATGTCCCGCTAGCCTATCCAACATCTGATCAATGAATGGTAAGGGGAAGTGATCCTTGCGTGTGGCTTTATTTAGCTTACGGTAGTCCATGCATACTCTCCATCCTATAACTGTTCGAGTAGGGATGAGCTCATTAGCTTCATTCTTCACCATTGTCATACCCCCTTTCTTTGGTACGCATTGTACAGGACTTACCCATGAACTATCTGAGATCGGGTAAATAATGCCAGCATCCAACCACTTTATAATCTCCTTTTTCACCACCTCCTTCATGATGGGGTTTAGCCTTCTTTGCATCTCGATGGTTGGTTTCTCCCCCTTTTCCATTAAGATTTTATGCATGCAGAATGATGGGCTAATACCTCGAATGTCCGTTATAGTCCACCCAATTGCTGTTTTGAATTCTCGCAAGACCCGTAGCAGTTTTTCCTTTTGCGTATCAGTCAATTCTGTGGAAACAATAACTGGTAGGGTATCGTCTTTTCCCAAATAAGCATATTGTAGATGGGGTGGTAATGGCTTTAATTTTAGCACCGGTGGCTCTTCTATTGATGGTTTGAACTTTTTACCTTCCGCGTCGGGCCTCTCTATGGTGTCGAAGGATTGAGTGCTTTTCCGGAAAATTGATGGTGTGTCTAGCCATTTGATGTATTCGATATCCTCTTCAATACCATATTCGTCTGCCCTGAGCAAAATAGATTCAAGTGGGTCCTCCGAAAAAATTGTGCTGAATTTATGATTCACCAATTCTTCCATGATATCAACCCGCATACATTCACCTTTTTCTTTTGGGTACGACATTGACTTGAAAACGTTAAAGGTGACCTGTTGATCTTCAACTCGTATTGTCAATTCACCTTTTTGAACATCAATCAATGTTCTACCTGTTGCCAAAAATGGTCGCCCAAGAATGATCGGAATCTCACTGTCCACTTCACAATCCAGAATAAAGAAATCCGCGGGGAAGATGAATTTATCCACTTTTACTAACACATCTTCAACTATACCTCGTGGATATGTAACCGATCTATCCGCTAGCTGCAAACTGATATTTGTTGGGCGTGGAGCCTGAAGTCCGAACTGGCTGTAGACGGATAATGGCATTAGATTTATACTGGTCCCCAAATCACATAAGGCTCGTCCAGAAAACTGATTTCCAATCTCGCACGGTATATTAAAGCTACCTGGATCCTTGAGCTTCGGCGGTAACTTATTCTGAATGATAGCACTGCATTCTTTTGTCAATGTTACTGTCTCGAATTCACCCAATTTCCTCTTCTTTGACAAATCCTCCTTCATAAACTTCGCATAACTCGGCATCTAAGGCTCCAAAAATATCATTCTTAAAGATATCTTGATCTAACTTGGATTTACGAAATCTCTGCGGATACGGTATGGGGGCATTGTACTGGTTGGTTCCAAATTTTTCTGCTGTGAGGTCTCCTCTTGATGCTTTTCGGTCTCCACCACTTTCTCTGTTTCATTTGATGCCTTATCCTCCTCTTCCCTATCCGTGACTGACTCTTGTAGTTCTTTTCCACTTCATAGAGTTACCGCCTTACAATGCTCATCTCTCTGCCTGGGTTTTCTCTTGTCGCTTGAAGTGTTCCAAGTGGTCGGTTATTCAATGCATGTGCCATTTGTCCCATTTGATTTTCTAGGTTTTTGATCGATGCAGTCTGACTTTGTATACTCAACTCCATTTGATTCAATCTTTTATCACTCTCCTCACTTCTTTTCTCAGTTGCCTTAACAAATCTTTCCAAGGCTTCTTCCCAACTTGCTTTCCGCACGGGTTGTTGTGTCTGGTTTTGAAACCCAGAATTGTTTTGCTGTCTCGGTGCTTGTTCTGCAGCTTGGTTGTTACTCCATGAAAACCCAGGATGATTTCTCCACCCCGGATTATATGTATTTTGATTCGGATAAGGCTGAGTAGACCGACTATAACTCCCCACATACTGTGTTGCTTCAGCATTAATGGCACATTGATCCGTAGTATGACCCCCAGCACAAATTTCACAAACCATCGCTACTTGCTGAGTGGATTGTGGGCGCAATAATTCTATCTGCTTAACCATTGCGGACACTTGCACTTGTAATGATGTTATCGCATCCACATCATATTTTCTCGCTGTTTTTGAAGGATTAGACCTTGTCATGGGCCACTGATAATTGTTGGTGGCCATCATCTCTAACAACTGAAATGCCTCATCAAGATTTTTAGACATAATCGCTCCTCCTGCTGCTGCATCAATACTTGCCCTTGTGGATGCTTGTAAACCATCACAAAATATTCCCAATTGCATCCACTATGGAATTCCATGGTGTGGGCACTTGCGGAGCATATCCTTAAACCTTTCCCACGCCTCATACAACGACTCCGAATCAAACTGTGCGAAGGTATGAATATCATTCCGTAGTTTTGCTGACTTTGCTGGTGGGAAAAACTTAGCTAGAAATTTTTGAGCCAAGTCGTCCCAAGTGTGGATTGAGTCAGGAGGCTGAGAGTATAACCAACTTCGTGCTTTGTCTTTCAAAGTAAATGGGAACATTCTCAACCTTGTAGCATCTTCCGACACATTGTTGAATTTGAAGGTGTCGCATTAACTTCCAAGAAACTCAAGATATGCTCATTCGGATCATCTAATGGACTACCCCAAACCGACATTGATTACAAGCATTTGAATGGTTCTTTGGTTTGATCTCAAAATTGTTAGCATTGATTATCGGTCTCTAATGCTCAATCAGATATCCGTGACATTCGGCATGGCATAGTCCCGAAGTGATTTCTGATCGTTCCCTGCCATGTTCACTGGAATTTCTTGTTCCTCCAGTTTTTCTTCCTCGGGTGATACCGCACTAGTCGATTGCCCTTTCCGGAACTTCCTTTCAATCTCGTCTGTATAAGGAAAAAGTTCCTTCCTTGCCCTTGATCTAGTGTGCATACACTCATGAAAAATTCTGTGAAAAACAAGAAGAAAAATAAGTAACGCTTTAAATTAAGATAGAATTGATTATAACTAATATGAAATTAATATTAACAAAGAATTCCCAAGAATACAGCAGCGCCAAAAACTTGTTGGTTGATTTCACAATCAAAGCAAACGTGCAAGTATACGATCAACAAGTAATATAGTGATAAATTAGAGTATCGATCCCTCAAAGAATTCCAATTAATAAACTCCAACTACTAATCTCAGTATCAATCCAATTTTATTTAAACAACCAAAATTGTGATTATTAAATCTAAGAAAACTAAATGTAACTATAACAAGAAATTATGCTAAAAGAAAACAAGAACAAATTAAGAATTATTTGAATGCGGATGAATGATAATTAAGACTCCAATTTCCCAGGATATGATTATTAAATCAATTATCCAATTATCCCAATTATTATGTCTCTTCAATTGTTAACAGGAATTCTCAAATGCCAAAAGCCCTCTCTCGAGTGATCAATTGCCTTCTATTTAACCCAGATTAATTTTGCTATATCTCTATACAAAACAATTGAATTAAACTCATTCTAATCCCAATTCCTTATGTGTTACGTGCGGCGAAATAGATATTCTCATTCTATTCACAAACCTAATTATTCACTTGTAGCAAATAACTAAGTCACATGTCACCCATCGCCTCAGCTTCTAACCCTAGAATTCCTTTCTCGATTCCTCCTAGAGTAACACGGTAATTATTGGCGATAATTAATCAATAAATACAAGGCATGATGAACAATTCACTTCAACATAAATAATTGAATAAATTAAATAATCAATTCATAATCATAAAAGGTTCCATTGAATCTTAATAAAAGAATTAGTTCATGATTTTAAATAAAAACCACAAATAATTGATAAATCATCCTTAATGAGTTACACAATTTTTAAAAGAATAAAGAAGAAGAAGAAGAAGAACTCCAAGTCGAAAGCCTTCAGATCTGCTCTTGCTCCTTTGATCAATCACCAATTGTGTAGAATAGCCCCCCAATTCAATGTAAAGAATCAATTTATATTTTTCTTGCCTAATTCCAACAATTCTAGTCCAAATAGGCTTCCAAAATACACCAAATAAAGTCAAACAGCAAATCAATGTGAAGCCCACACTGCTCCACACGCTGCCATACCGTCAGAGTCAATCAAGACCAATAGCCCGTGCCACTGCCTTTTTACTTTGAACAATACCCGCCGCTAGGGTGCAGAAACTGATTTTCTTGCCTTTTTCAATCCCACAACTTCCAAACGTCCCAACAGCACACAATCCTGCCATAACACAACTTAAACAAGTAAAATGATTCTAAAATGCTTCGGACACACAACAAATTAAGGTCAAACATAATCAATTCATGGGTATATTACCCAATCATCACGCGCCAATAAGGAGAAATCTTTATCGAAAAGCCCAATCTTTCCTAGGAACGACCTGGTTGTTAAATATTGTGAGTTATAATATTAATGATGAATAAGTTCGTGATTGATTAAAGATGAAATTGATAGTTCCATTGTGTTGGAATTATTAGTGTTAGTGAAAATCGATATTTTTTTCGATAATAATTGATGTTTGGAAGTTATCGGGTAATTAATTGAATAAATGAGGAATTAATTGCTATTAATTCACATGATTATAACTATTTGTTCACATGTGTGTACTATAGATTCACATTCATGTTCTATTAGGGGAGTTGGTGCAAGATTGATAATACTTGCATGACTAAGTTAAAGATGGAGTTATAGAGGGAGGTACTATATTGTTATTCGTATTTTCACATGATTATAACTATTGAATCACATGATTAAACTATTAATTCACATTATTTACTATTAGGGGAGGTGGTGCAAGTTTGATAATACTTGCAGGACTAAATTAAAAATGAACGAAAAGTTGGAGGTATTGTACTGTAATTTTTTGAACCCCAAAATGTGCAATTATCGAAACTATATTTTTCTATAAATAGAAGCTCATTCTTCCTTCATTTCTCACCAATTCACTAAAACTATAGAGCAATTAATATAGAGAAAAATTATAGGGAGAAAGAAGAAGAGAAGTCTGCTACCTCTCTATTCCAGTATCCAGCTTTATTCTAAGGTAAGGGGTATTATTACTTTCATTTTTATGAAGAGAGCTATTGTTATTTCATTTCTTATTATTATGTTAGAATAACTTGTGTATGCGAAGTACCGCATACATGGTGAAATTCTTCTGTTATTTCATTCTTTATTATTCTGTTGGAATATCCTATCTCATGCGGTTTTACGCACGACTGTTCCATTCTTTATTATTATTCTTGGAATATCATGTTTATGCAGCTTTCATTCATTGACACGGTTCCATTCTTTATTATTCGCTGAGAATAACCTCATATGCATCTTGATCTATCGCATGCGTGGTGAATTCTTACGTTATTCCATTCTTTATTATTCTATCGAATAACTTTTATCCTATGTGATTACCGCATGCATAGTGAATGATCCTTTGTATTCATATGGATAGTATTTTCATTCAAAATGGGTTTTGCCAGGGGCAGTTTCATAATATTTCTGACCCTTAAAAATTCTGGAAAAATTTGAAATGATAATTTGATGAGTTTTGTAGATTGTTTCCAAAAATGGCGATTTTTGGATGTATAGATTAAGAGTTATGAATTTTATGGGAAAAGACTATTTTAAAAGTAAACCCTTATAACTCTTTGTGGTTAACTCCAAAATTGGTAAAATTTTTATTGGGAGTACATGTATATAACAGGAGTATACCTTGTAAATTTAGAATTTTTGGATAAAGTACAATTTATGATAAATGTCTAAATATTCGAGCAGTTTTGGCCATATGAAAAATAGTAAATGAATTTTTAAAATTCCGAGAAAAATATATGTTCAATATGGGACTATATTCTGCTAAATTCCAGAAAAGAAATATTTTTGGGACCGATTTGGTATTTTCCATGAAAATGAACTAGTTATGAGTAAATGAATTAAATATGTTATGTGAAGTAACAAAATTAGAAAATAGGATTTTATGGCTTGGGAATCCTATATAGGGTATATGCAGATTTTTGATGAGGGATTTGGTCATTGGTGATGAAATCTTATGAGTATGGCATTTTTGAATGATTAAATGCATTATTTGGTAAAGTGTAAATAATTGAAATAAATTGTTTATAAGTTTAAGAAGTGATTAAAATATTGTTATAATATTAATAATATTAGATGATGAGTTTATTAAGTGATTGATAATATTTGGATAAATTTAAAGTCTTTAATATTTATCCTTGTTTTCGTTTGATTAATGTTTATATCATTGTCACCATCCTCATGCTTATATTATGATGAAAGTCATCTTTGGCTTACGTGCATAGATGGACTTGGTATGATTATGACCAGGGATCATTTGCTATAATCATGACCTGTAATGTTATAAATGATGTGGTAAAAGTCCTCAGTGGCCTGTAGTGCATTGATGGACAATTTTTGGTATAATTATGACCAGGGATTATTCAGTATAGTCATGACCATTGATGATTTAATGAATATCCTTGGCCCGTAGTGCAAGGATGATTCGATGATGTGGTTTATTTATTAAGTTGAGTCTCAGAGATAAAAATTTATGAAAACATTTTAAAACATAGAAGATAGTAAATATCATGCTCTACTTGACTCTTCTAATGGATTGCTTATTTCGCTGCAGTTAAACTTGATGTTTATTGTATTTTATCAGTTTAACATTGTTAAAGACTAATGATAATTTATTCTGCATTATCTTAGTTATAATATTTCTTATTGGGCTAGTTTAGCTCACCCTTTCACTGTTCTCTTCAGAAAATGAGAACGTAGCTGGGAATATTCTTTTTGTCGGGGAACGGAGTGATGGTCCAGATGATAGCATTAGTAGTCCTCACTATTCTGTTAAATAGTGTGACAATAAATGTAATGAGGACTCCATTGAGTGTGGATATTGTCTAGATAACAATATTCTTATTAAAACTCTTAGATTATGTTTTGTCGTATTTTACACGACTGTTGTATAATTAAGTTGTATTTTAATTTTGTACCACGTACTTGGCGACTCAAGATGGGTGATGTATACCTATTTTGGGGGCGTCACATTGACCACTCATCGTTATTAATTTAATCATCTATGAATTGAAATTTGATTCATGCTCTTTCACAATCATTATATTATTGAAAACTTAAAAGCTTATTCTTTCTTTCAATCATGATATATTTTTATTGTATTTAAACTTGTTGAGCAAAGTAGTTGTTCACCCTTGCTATATCATGAATATATTGCAATTTAACCCGAATGCTTAAAGAAGGACAAAGGCAAAGAAAAAGATGGAGATTATTTTTATATGGACATTTATCTATTATGATAACTGACGTAAATTGATGATGTAAACCTTGTGAATTATTAAAGGTATGTATTAAGATAAAGGTTGTAGTCCTTGGAAAATGTTACAGAACCATGTGTAATAAATAATTTATGTTTATAATTACGCGTTAGTTTATATGTATGAAGATGATGTATCGTGAAGCACCAGGTCCGAGGTTCAACAGACCCTAATTTGGGGGCGTTAGAGGAGAGATATTTGGGTAATGATGATTATGTTTTAATCAACTTGTGCTTAATGATTTCTTTTTGATAATGACAA